>VZTN01028284.1:52646-251296 GCA_013400515.1 Erpornis zantholeuca
TTTTCTTTGGACATGAAATTGCTTTATTGTATCTCAAATTAACTTGTAGGATCCAACAAGGAGCAAAACCTCTATTTGTGCATCATGTAGCATATGGGGTTTAAATCTTCACTGATGTTTGTGAGTAATACCACAACACTAACAACCTCCAACCTCCCCACAGGTCCATGACAGGTGAATAAGTTTCTCTGCACCCTAAGTCTCTCCTGATTTCCCATGTTTGTGTCTCACTGATAGCCAGGAGGTCCTGGGAGAACACAGGAGACATTTCCTCATGATATCTTTGGGGTTTACCTAGAGGTGGCAGTTTTATGCCTAGCTTAGGGATACAGATGGGCACAAATAACTTCAGCATGATCATCAAATCTGGTGAAACTCCATAAAAGGCTGAAACTTTCTCTTGTTAAAATTTGCACCATCTTGGGGACGACAGGATGGAATAATTTTCAAGCTTTCAGCATTTGATTGAATTTGTGTCAAAGCTGCAAGTGAAAAACATTTTGTGGAAATTTAAAGTTTACTTTTTTTATTCCTTCCATGAGAACAAACTGTCTACCACAAGAAGAGTATCCACAGAACACTTTCAAGAAGCCTAAGTGGTTTTATTAAGCAGTGTGGATGTTACCCATGTGCACAGTATTAGAGTGTGCACACTGACACTTGCTGACAAGCAGTTTACAAAGTGATGAAGTCTGTTGTGAAGAACTGATTTGTTCAGTTCCCTGAAGACTTAATTTACTTTGTTTAGATCCTTACAGAGAAGATTCTCTCTGGCAAATCCCACATACAGAGAATGCTGCCCTGCTCTCTTGGTAAACAAAACAAACCCACACTCTTCTTTCCCATAGCTGAGCCTTGCAAGTGACCTGTGCTTGCTGCCCCTGCAGCACTGTCAAGAGACACTTCTCTGCATGGTTACCTTGGCTAAGGCAGGGGTGCAGGAGAGCTCAGATGGAGCCTGATGCCTTTTTGTGCCTTTTTATACCTACAGTAATTTAGGCAAACAAATCCTCTAATGACAGGGGGAAAAAATTTGCTGAATGTTTGTTATTGCATGCTTGTGGCCAACAAAGAACCTGAAAATGCTGCTGTTATACTAAATCCTCTGTGTTTGTCTCTCACTATCTGGCTTGTTTGTCAGTAGAGTTAATAGCACAAAACTCACAAGCAGCATAGATTGTTTCTCCCTCTGAAATGTGGCATATTTATTTTCTTGGAAGAACTGATGTTAGGTAGAAGCATCTCTCTAACATAGCCTGAGGAGAAACCCTTGTCCAGTCTTGTTCATTGCTTTGCTGCTGAAGGGGAGTGAGAACTACCTAAATTATGTGGTGTATGTGCTACTGATACATTGGGTGTCATCAACAAGGAATTTACACAAATGACTTTACCTTAGTTCAGTAGAAAACTGCTTTTGATCTGGATCCTGTAATCTGCCTTTTATCTCTGGTCTTGTCACAGGCACAAGGAATGTATGGGAAGTTGGTAGATTGGAAACTTATCTTTGATTTCCTTTCTTGGCATCTTGCTGTCTTGGTTTGAACAGAAGTTTTGGCTTTTGTCGCATTATGTTTGCCTGTACATGGCCAAACTTTAAAAAGAAACTAAATCAGATGAAGCAAAAAGTCAGAGCTTTTTCTTGTTTGCTTGGAAATCAAAACTCCCTCTTAACGACTCCTTGAGTTAAATTAGAGTCCAGTACAGAAAAAGGCTTGAAGATACTGCACTGATCAATTTTCTTTACTTTTTCAGAAAGGGGCTGTTTGCTGGCATGAAGCTGAAGAAGAAGAAAAAAGGCGAGAAAGGGCTGACTATTGCAAACAAAGATGCATTGGGTAAGGTTTCATAAATCAATATTGCAACAGGGAAGAGCAGGTGGTGGGGGGTTATTTGAGATCTGATTTCAAGTGAACTCATTTGAATTGTGTCTCAAGGCTTAGCACTGATAAAACAGGCAGTACACTCCTTATCACTCCCAAATAAACAGAGAGCTAATTCTTTTTGCATTAACTGTTTCATTAAGTCCACGTTCAGATTCTGTGAGTTCATACTGCTCTATCTGGTAAAATAAAAATGTCAGCCTGCCTCTCATGATGGAGAGACAGCACATTTTTGAGGTTTTTTTTCTACTTTGCTAGTAGATAATTTATTATAAGTGTTGAATTCCCTGGAAGTTTTAGAAACCATAAATACACAACCTGCATAGGCTCTGATGGCTGGATGGGCTGGCTCAATACAGTTGGCAGCTTTACTCACAGCATGCATGTGCCTGTTGTGGGTGCACATGGGGTGAGGAGAGTGGCTACAGCCATACAGATATGGGAAATTATTTTGACAGGAGTGGAGCTGTCCACAAGAATATCTCTAACTGGGACACCCAAACAAATAAAATATTCAATTCATGAAGATAAATTCACTGGTGTGCTCCAAATGAGTTTTTTGTTACTAGAAATCAGACATGGGTTTTACCTCTTTGTTTTCTTCATCAGGTGATCATGATGAAGGTGCAAATTTTCTCCATGACACTCTTGGAACACAAGAAGAAGGAGAGGAAGACATAATGAACAGTGATGCTCTGTCCAGTGCTTTTGGATCCTTAAGCCCAAACAGGAAAAGGTTCTTCTTCATGTATCTTAGCTGACATCCCCCTAAACACCTTTTCCACCCCTCCCAGGAAGGGCATTATCCTAGAACAAAACATCAGACAGAAAATCCATTTGCTGACAGCAGTAATCCCTTCACTCCTGCTCTCCCACGTGACAGAGTGGAATGCACTTGTCAGCTCGGAGATATCACCAGATGCTATCCAGTGCAGACAGAGATTGAAATGGATCCTGAGAGTGCCTCAACTGTGCTAAGGAACCCTGCTAAAGAAAATGAGCCAAAGGGAATGGCAATCTCTATAGTGAAGAGCTTGTGTAGTTGTGTTTTTCATACAGGAGAGGCATGCAGTCTGGGGAGGAATGGAGTCAGGTTTGATGGGATCAACAAGTGAAATCACTGCCATGCATAATAGGTAGCTGCACTGGTTTGTGTGGATGCAAAACATTTCTCTATCAAAAAGTATATGAGAAAGACAGAGATGGTCTCTGCTGATGGAATCAAGCCTAGTAGTTCACAACAAAGCTGTCTGCCATAAATAATACTTGTTTATCGTTGAGAAGCCTTTCCAATGTGTGTCCATATACCACCTATTGCCTAGAGATGTCTAATGACTTCTTTTGTCATTTAAATAGGGCAAAGCTGGTGACCAGAATTCATGAAGAGGAGATGAAATCCCAGAACTACCAGGTGAGAAGGGGGTGACAGCCCTTATATGCCTGTGAATTCCCCAGGTGGGCTGGACCTGAGCACAGGAATGTCCATGGTGTCCTTGTGCCCCACAGATTGCCATCACCATCATTGAGGCCAGGCAGCTGGTGGGTGAGAACATCGATCCTGTGGTGATCATCGAGATAGGTGATGAGAAGAAGCAAACAACAGTAAAGGAAGGCACAAATGCCCCTTTCTACAATGAAGTAGGTGCTTTCTCTTAAAGAAGACACTTTCTTCAGTGGCTGTGGGGGGACTCTGCCATTTGATAGCTCATAAGGCAATAAATTAAGTGGAATTAAGTTTGCAGCACTTCCACATCTGAGCAGGGAGGTCTCTCCAGGAGACCAAGCACCAGCAATAGTTCCCTTGGGTTTAGATCTGTTTGCTCTTTCATTTACTCAAGGTCTGTCCAACCTGTTCCCCACCCTCTCCACCACATTCCACTTTCCCCCCACTGCTACTGCAGTTTTTCAAATCATCCATTTGGAAGCTTTGTCTATACTGCACCCCCCACACCCTTTTCTACTATTGCAGCCTTTCCTTGACATTTGTTTGTTCCAATTGGTGACAAACAAGGCCAAAACAACCCCCAAAACCAACAGGTCCTTTGCATGTCCTTGTGCCTCCTGTCCCTTTTGTCAATACTTTCTGATTCACACAGAGGCTCACAGGCATTTGTGAAGCATTGTGCAGCCATGTAAGAAGAGCATAAAACAGGTCTGGGCCACTGCAGAAACATGTCAGGAGCAAGGGAAGAGTTCTGGTTTGTCCACCACAGCCCCCCAGCACCCCCAGCATCCCACAGGGGCTCTGTACAATAACACAAAATGCTGAACCATGCAGCTGACACCCTGGCTACCTGCACAAGGATGATTCTGATCTGCTGTCCCCTCTTCCCACAGTACTTTGTGTTTGATTTCGTTGGACCGCAGGTGTTGCTGTTTGACAAAATAATCAACATCTCTGTAAGTACCTGGGAAAGCTTAGCACAAGAAGTAAAGGTCATTTTTGTTTGTGTCACTTCAACTTTAAATGGTTCTTAGCATAGTTGAAAAGAAATCATTTTAGGTACCAAGAGTGCTAGAAAGAGTGTGAAGTGCAGGAAAGAGAAAGGATAGAGGAGAGGATAAGAAGAGTCAGCTGTCAGAGATTTGAAGAAACATAACCCAAAAGGAAGATTTAGCCTGCATTTTCAGGGACACTCCTTTCTGGTATGGCAAAATGCAAGGTAGAATGAGAAAATTCAGCTTAGCTCCCTCTTCTCCTCATTGTCTTCATCCATCTAATTTTCAAGCTGCCACTTGATTCAAACAACTGAGTTGAAACTTCTGGTTTGTATCAGATCCTCAGACATAATGGTTTCAAACTAAACTAATGCAGACACCTTATCCTCAGCAGGGGTTCTCAGGCTGTCTGGGAGTGTCAGTGGTTGGTTGCTATTAGCACAGGAGCTGTCACCAAGAGTTCCATGCTGCTTCCACCACTCACTGCAACTAAAGTCCCAGCAAAACGATCAGGGGACCTCACTGCTCTCTCCAAATACCTGAAACAAGGTTAGAGACAGGTGCAGGTTGGTCTCTTCTCCCTAGTAACAAGAGACAGGACAAGAGGAAATGGCCTCAAGTTGCACCAGGAGAAATTTAGATTAGAAAAATTTTCTTGACTGAAAAGGTAGACAGGCACTGGAATAGACTGCCCAGCGAAGTGGTGGAATCACCATCCAATGAGGTATTTAAAAAACATGTGGATGTAGCAGTTGGGGACACGGTTTAGTGGTGGACTTGGCAGCGCTGGGTTAATGGTTGGGCTCCATCTTAAAGATCTTTTCCAACCTAAATGATTCTATGAATCTGTGACATCTCTGAACAGTCTTAAAGGAAGACACATGTGCTCTTGGACTTGGAGCATTAGATAATGATGTGCAGTTTGGAGGGCCAAGTCTATGGAGCCATGTTAATTATCTTGTCCAAAACTCATCACCACATTTAGCAAAGCTGCTAAGGTATTAAAGATCTCATTACACTCTGGACAGTGCTGTATTTGTATTATTTGGAAATATCACAAGCTGTGCTCTTCATGAACTCTTTTCTTTTGCTAAAAGTCCATCCATTTGCCAGAGATTTCTCTGGCAAATAAACAGTGTGTTGTTACCCCAGGAAAAGTTCTTTTTCTCTGAAGTGCTTTGTCCGTTTCAATAATGTACACCAGGAAAATATCTGTGCTGTTGAGCTTGACAGAAACAAGCAGTGCTCAGGAGCTATATGACACATCATTCTCTACTTCCTTTTCTGAGCTGCTGATAGAGTGACTTTTTGCAGCTACAGGATAAAACGTGTTCATTTAAACAAGGACAGCTGGACAACCAGGTTTTCAATGCTGGGAGTGAAGTGACAGTCGGAACCCTAAAGTTCCATTCAAATCCACTGCATCACAAACAGTGCTCAAACATATGAAGTTCATAATTGCATAAGGTATCTGCAGATGTGATCTCCTCTTATCTGTGAGGATAGAATGTACTACAGGCTGACAATGGCATGGGAGAAGATATCACCTCACTGCTATGACACATCACAGCGTGTGGTCCCGTGGATGTGTCAGACACAGTTTGTGTATTCAGCATAATGCCAAGGCACCAACTCCTGTGTGCTGCTGCTGCTGCTGTTGGGGGATGTGTAGCCATTTTTCTCTGAGATGTGGCCAGTCTTCCCAATCTCACATTCTTTTGATAAAGATTCCATATATCCAGTGGTCGAGGGGAAAGTGCCAGCTTTCTGACTGCACTGGGGGTGTGGGAAAATGTGTCACCATTACCTGCTGTTTATCTGCACAGTTTCATCAGGTTCAGCAAACTTGTTTTATTTATAGCTGATGAAGGTGCAACACTAAGAAATTAAAGGTCTTCTAGGTAAAAATGACTTTAGGAAAAAACTTAGTAACAACTAAGGACTAACCTTGGGTAGTACTTATGTATGCTACTGAAAACAGATATTCATTACCTTGCAACATAGTTTTGGAGAATGCAGTCTATCAGGGGAACAGAAAGAAAGAGAGGAAATATGTGTGCTTGGAGTGAAGGAAACCCTGAGGGATGGAAAGTTTCACAACACTTGCTTAGCACAAATCTCACTTAAGGAGAAACAAAGATTGGCAGCCTCCATTATCAACAACAATTAATGCACTGAATTTGCTTAATCTGTAAAAATGAACTTATCTGCATATGGAAGCTCAAGGAAAACAAAATAGATTAGTGCCCTTGTCCATCAGTTTAGCAGTTAGTTTATCTGCATTTGAGAGAAAAATGAGACTTTCAATTTTCCAGCACCTGCTAATTACTCGTTTTTTTTCTTCATTATTATCTTCCTGTAAATTTCTGCAAACTTGTAGTAATACCACAGTAAAACTAAGGTGCCCCTTTTGTGCTAAACCTGTATCTCCCTTACTGAAATATTCCTCAGAGTTGCACTATGTGTGTTTGTGCTCATTCAGAAAATATAAAGAAAATCCTTCAGTCATCTACAGTCAAGGGAAAAGACACAATCTTTAGATATGGTGTGGATGTGGTGCTCCCCCTTAGAGAAGACAAGAAGTGTTTGTTCTAAACTTCACACTCACTTGCTTTGTTGCATCAGAAGGAAACACACTTGGAAAAAAAAAGGATCAGGAAAGATGCAGAGTGTTTGATAGAAGCAATGAGTTATTTCCTCGGCATTAAAAGCAACGTGTACTGCAGGGAGTGGAAACCTACATCATTCCAGTGGAACAAGAGCATTTACATTTCACAAAGCAAACCTCAAGGACAGAGAAGTGAGTTTTACACGTTTAACATTTAACACTCTCTGGGAATACTGTCATAGAGAGGAAATGAGCAAAGAGCAACCTCATATTGGTTCTGAGCCTTAAGGAAGCTCATAGGTCTTTTTCCCACTGAAAGGCTACAGCCTTCTTCCCCCTTTAATCTATTCTGGTTGGATCTGTTGATTTGGGAATTTCCATGTACTTGCTCCAAAGCTGTAATATTTCCTGGCTTCAGGGAGAAACCCAACAGTTTTCAAGGCTTCTTCCCAGCCCTGTGTGTGCCCTAGTCCAACCTCATAGGGCGGCGGGTCCAGTGCTATGATGGGACCCAACAGCACCAGGAATTGAGGAAAAGCCATACTTGTGCATGAAGTGTTGTCTTCACACTGACTTCTCTTCCACATGAAGGTTGTTTGATTTTTCAGCTTTAATAGTAAAGTAAAATAAAACTGCTCTTTTGTCCACTCTTGATATTTCAGCTCTGGAAACTGCTTCCATGTTGAAGTGAGGAATTACCAAGGGCAACTGAGTGTGTTTCTTTGGTCAGAGTGGCACAGCAGCCATAGGCCCTTAACAGGGAAAGACATTATATTGCAACTAGGAATTTCCTGAATTTTCTGGTGAATCTTGATGAAGGTGTCAGTGATCTTTACTTAGAAATGTATGTCTTCTGCTCTTGAAAAGTGTAGAAAATAAAGCCACATGAAAAATCCAGTGCAAAATTGTAGAAGTCTTCCTATCTAGAAGTATCCTTATCTAGGATGTATAGGTCCAAAGAGAGGTTGTGATGTACTTCAGACTCCTGAAATGCTGTTGGAGGCTTGATTGTTTACTTTCAATATTTGGATTTAGCTTCTGTGGAGTTGAATGAGCTTAGCTCCTCTTTGCCATTTGGGCAAGGTGTTCCAGAAAATTCAGCCTCTTTCAGAGGATTTCCACAACTGAGGAATAGGTTTCAACCTTTTCAGCTATTCTGAAACCAGATGAGACACATTTTGTGAGAAATACAGTTTTAGAGTAAATGTTCCCTTAGAAGATGTTGCTAGCCTCTGCCTTGTCTGTAAAGTGAACCACATGTAAGTATTTGAAAACCAGACACGGAAATACACAGGTCCAAGAATCATGGCAATTGAAAATTATTAGTGAAATTTGAATTAAATTAAAATAAACTAAATTAATTACTTGGCAGGAAGAATACGGACACAGACTCACTGGGGCCTGCTTGCTATCTAATTTGCATCTAAATCGCTTCTCTGATTTCATTAATATTGTGGATGGTAGATTAGGATTGAGTCTCCTGGTTTATGTGCACATCAAAATGTTGCCAAGAAACACTTAAATTCTTTCTCCTCCGAGCGTACTCAGGTTTTACGGCAATTCCACTATTGCACAGAAAGTGGTAAGTTTTCTGCAGCCTATTGTGAAACCAGTTATGTCCCATGTGTTTATATTCATTATGATTTATTTAAAACTGCCAGGGTAAGTAATATAACTGCATCTGCTCTGAAGGAGCATCCATCTAATTCCTGCTCTTTTTAACCCAGGGACCTGGGATGAACGTGTGATTCCACTCAGATGCAATTATATTGTTTTATAAATTGGCATGGGTGCCAATTATGTTGGGTGAAGAACATATTTCAAACACTTGCTGTATCTGCTGTGGGTATGTGCCCCCAGTTTTGGGTGGTGCTGGATGTTGTTGCTTATTGCCTCTGAACCAAATCTGATCTTTGTTTGGATGCTCTTTTCTATGCTGACTGGGAAGAGAGATAGTGACATTCTTTAATCAGCCTTTTTCTAACAGGTTATGCATCATAAACTGATTGGGAGTGTGCTGATAGGCTCCTTCAAAGTGGATCTGGGGACAGTGTACATTCAGCCAGGTGAGTGGTGCATTTTCTGCCCTTTTTGTCTGTTAAGTGGTTGTGAGGCAGGGAAGGAGAGGAGAGGAGAGGGAGATGTGCTGCTTTCCACTGAGATGGTTGTGGTTTACACCAACTTAAAGCTTTTTGGTTTTCCTATTTGGGTAGCAGAGTACCAGCCAAAGTGTTGGAAAGAAGTCCAACACTGAAAATGCCTTGGTAACCTGCCCATTGGTGGGTAGCACTTTTCAAGGATGGCATTTCTTTAAGTGGTCAGAGTGGGCAGGTGAATGTTCTACAAAACCCAACTGCACTCATAGAGCATCCAAAGCTCTGCCACCTGTGTTAGGGTAGAAGGAGCAGAGGGAGGGAGACCAGGATGGAGAGTGAAAGGAATGGTGAGGAGAGCACAAGGCACAAGAGGAACAGAGCATTAGAAGAGAGAGAAGATGACAAAGAGGTGACCATGAGTCCACTTGACCTTTCTTCAGAGGTGTTCAGTGCTTTCTGAAATTTGAAGCTAAGAGAAGATTACCTACCTCTCTTTTGGTGTTTTTTTTACAACCATACACAAAACATGTACCTTTTTCTTGCCCATAATTACTCAAGGACATGGTCTCTTCTTTGTCTTTGGGAAAGAACATATTTAGGCCACTTGCCATAGATGTCACAGTTATAGGAAGAGTGTAGAGTCATTCAGGCCACCCTCTCTGCAGGGTTTCTGTAAGTCAGAAGAGAGAAATGGCCTATCTGACGTGAGCAGTCTACGTCTGTGCTCAGGCTGAGTTATTCTCTGAAATCTGTCCCATACCTCCTGCTCACACTTTAACAGGAGGGTGTCTGAGGGTTGATCTTGAACTCATATCCCTGGTAAGATGGGGTCTCTCCTTCCCATTCCTTTACCCACGGTGACATGGTGACATCCAAGGACGCCATAACATATAATCTTAGGACCTCTCTCAGGATTGTTGAAGTAGGGTTACAGAAAGGGCTGTTGTGGGTGAATTGTCTTGTACATTTTCCCCCTTGAAAGATGGAGCTGAACCTGCTTCTGGCTAATTCAGCCAGCTCTGATGGCTGTCTGCTCTTCTTCCTCCATTTCTCAGCTGTCTTCCAGTGTTACAGTGGCCACAGCACCCAGCAAGGGTTCTGCTGCCACAGAGTTCTGACATCTTCAGACAGTTCTCATCAAAGAAGTGATAAATCTTTCCTCATAAAGCTTTAGTTCAGCTGCTGAAATCTCACCCAGGCTTCCAGTGGTCTTTAGTCATTGATCTCAGTGAACACTGATGAAAATGAGCTTGTTTCTCACAAGTTCTGGATCAATCCTTTGCTTGCCTTTTTGACCACACAACATTTTGGACCCTCTAGAAGTGTCTGGTACACAAGTACATTTCAGCACAATCCTCCCAACAGCAAAAATGTTGTTTGATGTACCTTTAATGGGAATGAAGAGAAAAATATTTGCATTTTTTATAGCCTCTCTTTGAGTGTTTAAGCTTGTCGTTCTTACAGGTCATCAGTTTTGTGACAAGTGGGCACTTCTCACGGACCCTGCTGACATTAGGACAGGAGCCAAAGGATACCTGAAGTGTGACATCAGCGTGACTGGGAAAGGTGACGCAATACAAGCTACACAGAAAACAGCTGATTCTGAGGAACAGATTGAAAAGTACTGCAATAATTTGTTTGGTATTTTGGGGTTTTTTTAATGGCTTTCTTCCTTACTACGTGCCTCAATAGGCCTCTGTCCTCATTTCAGTCCTTTCTTTTTTAACTTGGGGTTAATAGCAGGATAACATTGTACACCTGACTGTTCTCACATGCTCAAAGAGAGTTTTTACAATCAACTCATCTAAATTGAAGGGCATGTTAGGGTCACTTCTCTGCAGCTGATAGAATTGACCAAGTCATGTTGGCTAAGGTATAAATTACCCCTGACAGAAGATTCATTGATCTGAAACCAATTAATGATTTCTTAAAGCAGTGAAGCAAGAAAAAAAAATGAGGAAAGTCTGTTCCTTCCCCACTCTTGGATGCATGTGTATGGATATTTCTGTATCCTTAGATAAATTCAAGTGTATTATCATTCTCCTTGTAAAATACAGAAGTTCAAGGTGGTAAATATGATACCAGCATACTTTAAATTTTACTGAAGCAATGTTTCTGGTCTGTGCTGGCATCCTGGACCAAGTCTGTGGAAAGTTGATGGAAGACTAGAGCATGCGGTGTACAGGGACACGTGGTGGGTGTCGGTTTTTGTGCCTAAAGAAGAGCACTCAAAGGGATATAATACATGAAGAGGGCAGAGACAGGCTCTTTTCAGATGAGTGGCTCATCTGAGAAGGATGAGAGGCTTTGGAGGCAGGTAAGAACAAAGGAATTTCAGATCTTTTTTACCATGGAGATGTCAAATGAAACAGGAGCCCAAAGAGAGTGGAAAATCTCTGCCCTCTAAGATATTCAGAATTTACTGAACAAGGTCCTGAGAACCTCATCTGACTGGACCTGATTCTATATCACATAGACGAGTTTGCTGAGTAATGCCATATGATTTTCTCATGGTAAAAATATGGTTTTTTTGTTCAGATGAAAAAGCAAATTCACAAACCTTTTTGTGTCTTCTCAAGTGCATGCTAACTCAAGGTCACAGTGCTGTTGGAAAAAATATCACTTCATTGTCCAAGTTTTCAATTTTAAGAAAACAGCTTCTCTTTTCCTTTCAGGAATCTCTTGATCCCCAAAGGCTTTCCATCTGAAAGACCATGGGCCAGATTTTATGTGAGAATTTACAAAGCAGAAGGACTTCCGAAGATGAACTCTAGCCTCATGGCCAATGTCACCAAAGCATTCATAGGCGACAGTAAGGACCTTGTGGATCCCTATGTGGTGGTCATGTTTGCAGGTCAAATGGTAATTGGGATCCTCTTGATCACAAAAGTAGGCCTTCTTTCCTACTTCCTTTTCACCTTCAGGCAGGTGATTATGCTGATGTCCTTTAACTTACATGTTTTACCTAATTTATGTAACTATATCTTGGCCACCAGAAAATGTTCAGTTCTTAACTTACACAGAAATAAAGTCATGGAGACGCTTAATGCCAGCAAATCTGGTATCAGCCTCACAGCAGGAGGTTAGAGGCAGGCAGCAGGAGGGGAAAGAGAATTCTGTAGCACTGTTACTAAAACATCAAGTAACAAGACAGTGATTTACCCAGCATGATATTTGGTGAGTGCTATGTTCTGTTCTCCCTAGAGGGATATAAGGAAGCAGAGCTGAAATCAGTGAGGATAGTTCCATCAGGCTTTCAGAGATGTGTATTGATTTCTGAATTACTCTGAAATTCAGGACCCTCTCAGCTTTCCTGTAGGTAGAATAATCATTTTAGCAGAGTGGCATGGTGTTGCCTGGCTTCATTGTTCCTAGAGCAACTTCAGCATCAAACATGGTGTGACAGATTAATGCTTAGAGGGGCTTCTGACTCTGGTGGAAGAGGAGGGTAGAGGAGGTCCAGGGCCCTGGTTCCCCTGGGGTATACCCATGAAACACTGTGTCAGGGAGCCTGTCTTGATTATTGGTGTACATAAACAAAGGATCAAAATGGAAACTATTTTAAGCCAGCAATTCTTTCTGTGTGCAAGGAAGCCTTAGGGACAGCTCCAGTCAGTCCTTTCCAAATGTTTCAAGCATGAGAAGGAGGTTCTTGGTGCTGATTGCATGTTTTGTTGTGGATCCAATTTGTGAAATATTACTTCTTAAACTACTGTGGGTTAAAACAGGTAAACGCATGCAGCACCTTCAAGTTCAGCAGAGGGCTGACAAAGACAGAGTAATGGGTCCCTGATGTGAGTTCTCACACTGGTGTGCAAAATATGGTTTTACAGGCAGTGTTGGTGGGTTTTCTGACTCAGTTCTCCCCAACTAATGTGAAAGTAGAAGTCATGCCACGGCCATTTCCAGCACAGACTGTGATACAGTCCTGCCATCTCCTTAGGCTTGGAGGAATAGCTCCAGGACCTACACCTCTTGCACATAGGCATATATCCAGGACATGAACCATAATAATCATATCTTATGCTAGATAAATTGCCTCATTTAAGATAATCCCATTGATACACCCAGCCTGGCATCTGTAATGAATTTAGTCTTTTATGAGAAAAACTGCGCTGCATCACCACTACCCAGATAATTCAAAAGACATTTGAAGATGTGCTGTTGTAGTGGATGGGGGTAGGTGCCAAAACCTTCCAAAAACATCTCCAACTGAAGCTGCTTGGTCGGTGCCATACACACACCCCCCAACACACAAACACACACACACCACACACCCTCCCCTAACACAGAAACACACACACACACCACACCCACAACACACACCACATGCTCTCACACACACAGACACACACAGAACACACGCCACACACTCTTTCACAGATATATACATACACCACACACACACAACACACACACACACACCACACAAGTAAGGTCGATGGCAAAGAGAAAGTTAGGGTCTTCGTGCTGGGTTCCACGGAGAGGTTTATTGACCCCACACACTAAAACGGTCCAGGGACGAAGATGAGCACTGGGGGAGGGACCAGGTTTATATATGGGGTCGGTAGGGGTGGGGAGAGCATCAGGGACCAGTAGTCTGAGGGTGTGAGGGTGGTACACAGGCAGGGCCAGGGTATGGGAGCCAATGGGGAAATAGTGAGGGAGTGGCCGAGGAACGAGGGCCAAAGGAGGAGCAGGGAAGGGAGAACATTCTAGGGCAGGGACATATAGGGTAGAAAGGGGCGGGGAGGCCAACGGGCCAACTGGGGAAGCAGAACTGGGGTACATTAACATAATACAACAAAGGTCCCTGGGAGAAGGCTCTTTCTGTTACCCTTAAGTGCTTCTTAGGGTTCTTCCCTCCAGAGGGCTGTCATGGCCCCTTGGCTAATAGGCCCACTGGCCTCCACAATGTACAGTTTTTAGCAGAAATGCCAGTGTCTGGCTTAACAGATACATTTTGTGGATAATGGTCCTGAAGAATTATATTTTATTCCAGTCTCTGCTGTTTGCCAGTGAGAATTTTTTAGCCATAATATAGTCTTTTGTTAGATATGGAGGACAAAATGAACAAGCTAATAGAAAAGCCAAAGTACTTTCAAGGTAGGTTATTTGTGCTTTCAAAATGGCCAGAGAGATGTTGCTAAGCACAATTTCTGCTGTACTCATTTCCATTCTCTAGAGTTCGACCCCTCTGGAGTTATGGTTGCTGGACTTTCATTTCAGGGCCGGACAACAGTGCAAAAGAACTGTGCAAATCCGGTGTGGCATGAACAGATTATCTTCAAAGAAATGTTCCCTCCACTCTGTCGAAGAGTCAAAATCCAGGTCTGGGATGAAGGCAGCATGAATGATGTGGCATTAGCCACTCACTTCATTGATTTGAAGAAAATATCAAATGAACAAGATGGTGACAAAGGTAAAGGGGAAGATGTCTGTGCTGGGATATGCCCCTACGGTAAAATCTACTTGCATGGGATCTTGGCGCTGGCCAATCCTGGTTTAGGAATGTCCAGAGTTGAAGTGTTGGTTCTGAAACACCTTTTACTTAATTTCACATTATATTACATTGTGTTCAGTGCACAATGGTGGGTCTGACATTGTTCTTGTTAAAGGGCTGCTGCATAGTTTGGTACCATCTTTGTGACTGTGGCAATAATCTACTCTAATCCATTGGGGATGTCAGATGTAAGTTTCTAGTTCATGTGAGTTTCTGTTAAGCAATGAAGCCACAAACTGAAAATCACTAAAAATTAAAGGCAGAGTGGGCTTGTGTTTTTGATCTACACACTGGAAACAAAGTGTTTAGGTAAGGCCCAGCTGGGTGCTATCACAGCCCAGGGAGGCACCAGGGACTAGTGTGTTATCCTCTGTGTGAGGAGAGGCTCACCATCTGGAGTCTTTTCCTGTGACCTGTATGTGGAACATGGGTCAGTTTTCACAGCTCAGCAAAGGCACAGTAACTCCTTAAACCTGCCAATGAAAATCTGAGTCCTTAATCAGAAAATAAAATAAAAGTTCATATGAACTCAGTGACAAGGACTTGGAAACAGTTTGACCAGAAGGAGAAAGCCTCCATCCTCTCCCATCTCGCTTAGCCCTTAGCCTGCAGCAGTAAGCTCTTTTTTCAAGAAATGAAATAGACCTCCTGCCCCAGCATGTGTACTACCATCTCCTTCTGAGAAAGGTGAGAGTCAGAGAGTCTCAGCAGAGTCACTTGGGTATTGGCAGAGGTTCCATGATGTCTAAGAATTGCCCTGCAGAGCAGTGCTTTATGTGAAATTATACCCAGCTGCACTGAAACAGGTTTGACTTTTGGGGTGTTGGAGCAGACAGTGAGGAGAGCACACCAACAGCTAACAGAAAACCCACAAAAGGTACTTTATCTCCAGGGTTTTTGCCTACCTTTGGGCCTGCCTGGATCAATCTCTATGGCTCACCCAGGAACCACGGCCTCATTGATGACCATCAGGAGCTTAATGAAGGTTTTGGAGAAGGTGTTTCCTTCAGGGGACGTCTCTTCCTTGAGATTGCTGTGGAGATACTTTCAGGAGGAGCCCGTGAGTCAAAGTTTTCAAGCATTATCAAGGATATCAAATTGTCATCTAAAGATAAAGACTTCAAAGTACTCAAAGGAAAAGACAAAAGTGAGAAAGCAGCAGAGGACCGAAAGTCAGCTTCTCCTTCAGACAAGATGAACTCAACTGAAGTGGAAGTTGAGCCATTCGATGTACCTTTAGAGGTCAGTATGGTATTAAGAGATTGGTTGTCATGGGTCTCTAAACCTCCAAGAATGGTACTGGTACGTGTATTTGGGGTCAGGCCATATAATACTGCTCTTTGTGCTTGCTACAGTTTCTCCATGTTTCCACATTCTTGGGACCTCCCCTTAATAATAAAGGACAAATGGAGCATTTAGTGTGCACCTGTAACTCAAAAAACTATCAAGATTTGGTGTTCATAAAACTTAGTCTCCTGTCCTATTATTCCTTTTGCACTAGCTGTATCCACATGTTCCTACTAGACACTTATCTAACTTAATATCTGCTAGAGAGCCAGTGTGGGCAGCTGGGAATTACAATAACTATAATTATTAAATTATAAATGACTTCCCACATTCATTCAAGAAAATCCGTAGTTGTCAATTGAAGTCAGGAGAGAATCACTGACATACATTTTGTGCAAATGCAGAGAAATAGATACAGTCTAGCTTCATTTAGTCTCTTCTTTTAATACTGCATTGCCAATGTGGTGTTAGTGTTGAGTTGATAATCCCTTTAGGAGACGGTCTGAAAATTATGTGCTCAGTTTCAACCAGCGTTGACTGACATTTGCCTAATTCCACCTGTTGTATAGGATTACATCATGGGAAGATCTGCACTATGGTGCTTTGAGAAGGCTGGGCAGTTGTGGCAGGGTGTGTGGGCTTGAGCCAATGGTTGAGCTTTGATTCTCTGCTCCACACATCACTGTCTGGGAGCAATAGCAAGTGCTGCATATGCAAGCTCTTTTTTTTAACCCAATAAATAGGAAAAAATATTTTCATAAGCAATTTTCCTCCCACTTCAGTGTACCTACTACAGCTACCTGACAGGAGGTTGTGATGAGGTGAAGGTTGGCCTCTTCTCCCAGTCAACTTCCAACAGGACAAGGGGAAATGGCCATGAGTTGTGCCAGGGGAGGTTCAGGTTGGATATCAGGAAAAATGTTTTCACTGAAAGAGCATTGGAACAGGTTCCCCAGGGAAGTGGTGGAGTCACCATCACAGGAAATGTTAAAATATAGAGTAGATGTGGTGTTTTGTGATTTGGTTTAGTGGTCATGTTCAGTCAAATTTGATCTTGATGGTCTCGGAGGTCTTTTCCAACCATGATGATTCTGTGACTCTGTGTCATTGATCAAAACTTTGGTTTTTGTAGCGGGAGTTCCAGCTCACTTCTTAAGATATTTGTGTCCTTTATTAGTTTTGGTTCTTGGTCTTACCACTTCATCTCTACAAGTAAATAGGAGAGGAGCAATTGTTCTTTGGTCTTGAGGCCTAGCCTTGAGAAGTGCTCCTCCTTGGCCTGTGCGCCAGCATTTCTGGCATGAGGGTTGGCTGGAGCGGGTTGAGGAGTGTGTTAGCAGTGAACTGGCATGGGTAATTGCAAGCCAGTTGTGTGAACTTGTGCCCTGCTCTTACTTTATTTGCTCATATTGTTGTGAATTACCTCTGTCCCTCAGTTCTTCTCTGAAGAATGTAATAGAGGTGACTTTCAATGACATTTATTTCCTTTATATGCAATAAATCCATTATGAGTAGCTCAGACACTATGGTCTTAGGTCCTGGCTAAATACCCCAGGTAGTTACAAACCCTGCTGTAACACCAAAAAACATTAATACTAATAATAAGGATTTGTTTCCAGCTGCTGTGTCTCAGTTTCAAATACAGAATTAATAAAAGGCAACAACATGATACAGTGATGCTTGATATTTTTTTGGTTTTGACATTCAGCAGTATTTTGTGCTACAGTAGACAGTAATTGTATTACAACTCTCTGGAAGGAAAAGCAGGAACTGGAGACATTACCAATAATGCAAAAAATGTCTCATAGAGCCTCCGAGACAACAGAGGCAAATTATCCATCCCCACAGCACAACTTTATTGACCCATTCCAACAGCAAGAGGATATTAAAATTTGTTTTCTTTATAATGGGAGATAGATGCGTGTGTTGTACTCTCTGAGCCTCGGCTTTATTAGACACCCTATGCCCTGGGTTTCATACTGGAAAAGTGTAAAAGGCTAAAGTTACTCTGGAGCTGTTTGTGCTGTTGACTTTGAGATATGATGCTGCTAATCCTTTCGCTGAAGACCTACACTCTTTTGCTGTTTATAGCAGAGGTTTTTCAAAATTAAGAGATCATGGACAGTGTCAAGAAGTGTTTCTGCTTTGCAGAAGTCAGGGAAACAAATATTCATGTAGAGCTGATGTTTTATTCATTGCCTCACATTACAGGAGAAGCTAGTGCTGATCTTGCCTAATGGGCCTCAGTTTGCACGTGTTATGAAATGAAAGGGGTTTGGATGGGAAGATCACAGCTGTTGGGGTGTAAATCAATTTTTACCAGAGAGAACTCAAAACCATAAAGTATATCACCTTTGAGCTTAGTCTTGGCTCAGGACTAATAGCTTTTTGTTAATGAGCCAAGAACATCAGAAGTGTTAGCTGGCCCTCCTTGATTGAGAGTCCATGCCAGGAACAAGCAGAAGCTGGATCTCCAGTAGTTGTAAAAAGAGCCTAGCAGAGCCTTAAAACTCCACAAGAGACCATTACACTTTTCCTTTGTGCTGTTAAAAATAGTAGAAGGCAAAATAAATGCCAGCATTTTCCTCCTTCTTCTCCAATAGGTCTATGAAGAGAAATTTGAGGAATTCCTTCTTTTTGGGACATTTTTTGAAGCCACAATGATTGATAGGAAGTTTGGGGACAAGCCAATAACCTTTGAGGTTTCTGTTGGTAAGTGTGGTAAGGTCTTTTCCAAAGCAGAGAGAGAACCTTGGGAGCAAGGGGATGATAGGTGTTACAGACCAGTGTGTCTCAGGGCTCAGGAGTCAGCTTCAGAGTAGAGCTTACGTTTGAGCTATACTCTGATTATCATTTCTCTGAGTAACTGTCAAGCTGAGCATACTGATGCCTAGCTCTCTTATGCCCAAAATGCCCTGTATTAATAGAAATCCTCTCACCCACTATATACAGCAACTTAGCCAGAATGCAGCCCCTTAATCATTCAGCAGAGTTTGTTCTGTGATGTCCCTTGCAATTACTCCCTGGCTATAAGGGACCTTTTGGGGGGATCCCTGTCCATTGTCTTGGCCAATCCCATTGGGTTACCTGGGAGTCTGTGAGTGTGGCAGGGGGTGATGTACAGCCAAGACTCAAGTTGCAGGCACCAGCTTGTCCTAACATCCTTCTGGTAAGTCCTTTCCTCTTCCAGTGGAAAGCAACACCGTACTCCATGAGCTCCTCATCATGGAACTAGATTGTCCCTGGAAGCAGACTAAAGAGAAAATGAAGACATTTTTCTGAACATTGAGTGCATATTTTCAGAGCAGAAGAACTTTCTCTTAAGAGAGAAGCTTGAATTGGTCTCATTTCCCTTGCAGGGGTTTGATTATCTCTGTACCAGACCCACCAAGAGCCCTGGTGCACAGTAGCAGCCTGGCACTTGAGTCTTTGTGCTCATGTCCATGACGGGAGAGATGCTGGACACGAGCACAAAGGGAGAGATGCTGTGGCAAACAGGAGAATCAAAAATGAGTGATACTGATTCCTGCTGAAACTTAGCAGGAAGCTGAGCTGAGAATGACAGGAAACTCATTTAAATAGTTGGGCAAGAAATGATAGTGATTCTTGTCAGAATTAATAGTAAAGATGAATCTGGCTCTGAATTCTGGACTTGAACATCTATTAGCAACCTGTGTAGTGGAAATTTGGACCCAAACTTGGCAAGTTGTCATTATTTACATGAAAGGCTGAACCAGAAATTCAGATCAGGATGTCATATGGGGTGATTCAGTGCATTATTCTCCTGCAGGGAATGTTTTCTGCCTGTCTCTTTTAAAATCCATAATTATCAATTTGATGGATGTACCTCTTTCCCAGTGCTAATTGCCCTTTAAGGCAAAATCCTTTTAGGGAAGATGATTGTATCATTAGCAGAGTTGTCTGGCATTAGGCTTGAAGCTGGGGCCTCAAAGCATTGTTATTACTAACTCTGCAACCCTACTATGCAAAATTGTCCGAAAAAAAGTTTATCACTTCTGAGATCAAACTTTGAAATGATCGTCCATATGTTGTGAAGAAGACATACATTATCTGTGTGAATCAAAGCCATATCAGGGCTCCAGAATATAGAAATACCAACAACAGTATTGTTTTGGTTTCTGAATTTCTTTAGAAAAAGCTGAAGGTCCTAGGGGCCAGCAACCAGAGGATCACATCACTTAGTGATGTGATATACTAGGTATATGTCACATGGGACAGGTAAGGAACCTGACATTGCTGGGAAAAACATAACCTGTCACAACCTTTATAAACTGTGATGTGGTTAAAATAGCTAAATGAACAGGAGGGAACCAAGATTTTCCACTGGTATCACTGGTGGTTTTCTTTTTTTAAAACCTCATTCATGTTTACCACCTCCAAGTTAGACATCTCCTGTAACCCTGGGTCTCTAGGTAACTTTGGAAGTACTACTGATGGCGTATCAGCAGGAGCTGGAGGGAAAAAGAAGACACATAATGGAGAAGCAGAAGAAAGCCTTCTGCATGAGGGGCAAGATGACATTTCTCATGACCTTGGAGTAACCCTGATATCTACTACACCCCCTGAGAAGCCACTGATCACAGGTGGGAACAGGTGAGGATCTGAGTTTCAAAACGTCATCATGTAGGACTCTGGTTCTTATTTTATAATCCTGTGGGACTCATTGAAGAACCCTGGCAGCATTAAAGAGTTTGTGTGAAATGGAAGCTTTCAGGTCCTCAACTACATCTTTCACAACAGTAAAATTTTTAGTCTTCACTGAAGTGAAGGCTCTGAGTCATTTTATACTCATCTAATCTTGGGCTCTTGAACCCTTTCTAAAAGGGCTGTGTTACACCAGCTGTACATTGGAAAGCTACAGGAAAACACAGCTTCTTCAGTGCCATCCCTGGTTTAGGGTCCCACATTGTGACCACAAGTAACATCCAGCCAGTGTCCAGCTCCAGAAGCACAATATCACATGTGAAATATTGAGATCTGGTCAAGGCAAATTCAGCTTCCCAGAACACTTTCCAGGGCTAATAATTACAGTTAAATAGCAAGAAGTAACAGAAATAGGAGAAAATAGTCCTTGAGAAGAAATGGAGCAATGGATGAAAACATGCAGAACAGTTCTTCTAAATAGCCTTGTTTATAAACAGAATTGTAAAGGTTTAAATAATTTGAAATATGCTAATAAAAAGAAATATATTCTTTGTTGCTTTGATAGGTAGAACAATCCCTGATACTGGTGACTGCCAAGACTAGATGGTACTTCTTTCTTTAGAAGGCCAAGCAGTCTAGAGATACAAGGACCAGGAGGAAAATAGCCTGGATCTATTTGTTTCTGGATGTCTCTAAATTTAAAAAGCATTTTCTTTCTTTTCTGCAATCAATGGCTCACTAAGATTAAATAAGAGCTAGTGAAAGAAAACAAGAGAGAAAGTATCATGGTAAAATTTGGGTTTTGCAGTGAGTAAACAGAGAGAAAAAAAAACCTCAGTGCTTAATAGAAAGATAGCTGCCTTTCCTCGTTAACAGAACTGCAAATATGGGTACATGCAGAGGGTTATTATCCTCCCTGAGAGAAGCTGGGATTTTTCAGTTTTCCCTTAACAAGAATTTAGATTTAAAGAACCATTGTAAAAGAATGAATCACTCTTCAAATCAGCTATCTGCTTCTTGGCTTGCTCCCATATTAATAAAGTTTTCTCTCATTAAAGATCCAGTTTCCTCAAATTTATGGAGAATGGTGCATTTTTTATTCCCTCCTGTGCTATTTAAAAGAGTTTCGCCAGCCACAGATACCAATTAATGAGTTTCTCACTGTCTTCTTATAATGGCATCTTACTAGTCTCACCACTGGATATTTTTAGTATTAATCAGTATTTATGGGATACCTAGTAGTTTAGATAATCTGCATTTTAGATTCATAAATGAATAATGGAAAACAAAAAGGAGACTGTATTTTGGAGATTAAAACCTCTAACTAATTAAAGGAACAGGCAGAGCAAAAAGACTTCTAAAGCAGACACCGTGAAACTGCCAGGAATTTTCACATTTATGTGAAAACTTATACTAAGTTAACACTGAAAAAGTGATTCCTCAAGATTGTAATAGTGGGAATAATAGACATGAAATTTCAGTTTTCCATTTAAATTTTTTTATGGCTATATACGCTTCTTAGTAAATCCAATGAAAAGGCTCATAAGCTCTGTGAATTTCAGGTTAAGATGTTCAGGCCTTGGGAGATAGTTGAATTGATTTTCTCTCTTATGAAAGCACGAAAATTAATGACACCCAAGGCCTGTGTAGCTCTGGTGTGCACCAAATTCAATGGGTAATTCTCACCTTGTTGTAGGTTACTGAGGAGAAAGTAAATGGAAAATTCTCTCTCTTTTGATATCATATAGGGCACTAAAATTAAGTTATAGAGAAGATATTAATCTTTTTAAATGGAAAAAATTCACACATAAATCTCTTAGGGGTGTGTGGAAGTTTGAAGTCATTGATATGACACTCAAGAGCAACAAGTGATCTGGTTTCCATGGTCCTGGCTGGGTGATCAAAAATATGTGGCCACTTCTATCTGAAATCACTGAGACTATCTGAGGCCATTAGAGGCATGGCCAGAAGAACATGAAGTGGTTTGTAAATGTTCATACACATTAAAAAGGTCTCCACAGTCCCACCATTGGAAAATAAGGAGATCTCTATTCCTCCATTGTTAAATCCAGTGTGGCCAAGCAATTAACTTTCACGAGGCTGTAGTATTTATATAAAGGAGGAGAACGTGCTTATCAGGTGCATGGACTTGACACAGTACCTATTACAGCTCTAATCAAAAACATCAAGCTTTGTGGCAGGTCTGCAGAGACTGTGGTTATGCTGGAATCTTACTCATTTTTCAGTGCAAGACATTCATGCAGCTGAACACAAAAAGAAAGCAGAGTTACAGGAAGAGTCAGTATGACAACTTGGACTTAAGATCAAAAGTGTGAAAAGAGAGCAGTGGATGCATTTTATCACTGAGTTATTATGAGTTTGGTATTACTTTTACTAAGCAGGGCCTTGCAGATCAGCTTCTGACAGAATCTCAGTCTCCACAAACTCTGAAAAAGAGATTTTGTGAAAGTAATGTGGTGTTGAGACTCTGCCATGCCTCTTCCAATGTGCAGTGTGTGGAACCATTGCTTTTGAAGAGTTGATCAGATATTAGTCTTTGTGGCTTCTTCCCTTGTGGTTTCCTACCATTAATAGTATTTCAGAGCTTCTCTGCATGCCTTTTTGTCTGCCTTTTCTCCCACCATGGAAAACACTGAAAGTAGATTCATTGACTTCAAACTTTTTCTTTCAGGGATCTCACAGGTAGCATAAGTGATGTTTGTGTTTGTTGTTTCCGGGATTTACTTGTTAACTTGTGAGACCACATCCTGTTGTGTCTACAGTTTCTGTGCTGTGAGGGCACCAAACAATTTTTCTTTGCTCTGCCTCCCCTTGAACTGCTTTGTCACCTTCATGATCTGCTCCCTACCTTGTTTTCACAGGAACTACCAGTACCTGCCATATGAGGACAGGAAACCCTGTATCTGTGTAAAGAGCTACTGGGGCAACCAGACCTTTCGGCTGTACTCCTCCAACACTCTTGAGAAAATGGCAGATCACCTGGTAAGTGGCACCCACCCTCCCAGGCTCCTGTACTCAGCAAAATATAGTAGCAAGAGGCCACACTTCCCAAATCAGGCCTTCAAAACTTCGCCAGCTGCATTCCTTGCTGTTCATTTTGTGAGAAAGTAGCTGACATTAACCCTTTCCTTCCCCCACCCCCCCCAAGTTGCTTTGAACTATTAAAGCTGCTCAAGAATTCCTGACCACAACTATTTTTTTTGGCCATAGGTCTGCCTTTTTCCTCACCAATGTTTTATTCTTTGTAAAAACATTTAGACAATTAAAATACGAGACACAGAGTAATTCTGTTTCCTATGTTTTTCCTCTAGTGTCTTCTTGCCATATATTTATGCTGGGCACTCCTTAAAGGAAAATATTTGCTCTTAGTTTTCTTAAAACGTTGACAGAGACAGAATGGCCTATCATCTCATGGGCAGTCACTCTGATATCCTAGGCATAGTGTTTTCCCATAACAATGTTTTTTTCCTACCCTTGTTTAAAGTTGACTATCAACAGTCTCAAGAAAGTAGGTTTTGTTGTTTGTTTTTTTTTTAAGTGACTCCTAATGTTGAATATTTTAATGTGAGGCACTCAGATTAAGGGTCTGATTCATCCCTCATTTATCCAGATATATCTCATGAGCAACAACACTGAAGTCATACTTATGCAAGGTTGTATCAAGAGAAGACAGTGACTTATAAGCCAACATTTTGAACACAGTTATTTGAAAATTAAACAACTGAATATACATATGTGGAGAGATATGTTTGTCAGTGCACCTGAACACCCACAGGCCTTGCTGGAAATCCAGCTATTTATTTTAGTGTGTAAGAACAGACTCCATTCCTCATGGATAACAGTAGGTTTTGTGATGGACCTTACATATGGATACAGGTGACCACTGAAGTTAAGATGTTAACTCCAGCAACTTACTAAAGTTAAGCAGCAGGGTTAGAAACAGAACCAAGAAGAAGCAGCTTTTTTTCTCCTACCTAGCAGATAATGTTTCCCACTGATTGATCTTCCTCAAAGAAGTAAGAATGCAAAGTTGCTCCAAGCAGTAATAACTTGGACTAGTAATTGGAAAGACTGAGAAAAGGTCAAGATACATCATGCTGCTGGAGTCTTTTCTCTGTGCACTTCAAAGTATAGTGATATATCAAAGGTTCTTTCTGTCAGGCCACAAAGCCTCCTCCATTTTTCTTGCTAGTCATAAATGGTGCGGTAACACTGACAGAGTGACAGAGTGCCCTCCTGTGCATAATAGCTTTCTCATGTGTTTTTCATAGGAAGAATCATTAGAGCAAGTAAAGGACTTGATCAAGGTTTCAGAGACTGCAGCTGAGGAGAAAATGAAGAAGACCCTAAATGGTTTTATCAATCAAAGCAGGTAATAACATTTACTAGATGCATACAGAAAATCAAATTTAATGTTGGCTACAAATTCAAGGCTAGACAAGGAAACTGATGATAATTTTAAAAAGTACAGTAAACTTACTGAGATATATATTTTATTTATTCTGTGGTAAAAGCAAAGGCCTTCCCAAACTGCAGTTTCTGTTTAGACAGAGAAAATATTTATTGCTATTTTCCATATTCAGTATTGACAATAGATTACTGCCAATCATTGTCATATTGTTTTGGCTTTTAGGACTCTAAGAATATGTTGTATATGTGATAAGTAGGATTTAATAAAGTGTGTGATAGATACATTATTAAAAAAAAAAAGACAAGCTTAATATAAAAACAAAGGATGCCACATATTGGTGTAGATCCAGTGGGCTCTGTATCAAATGACATGATTTGGCTCAAAATAGATATATCCCCTTATTTCTAGATATTTTTAACCCATTTCTGTGAAGTGTGGTGCAGAGGTTTTAGACTCTATTCTTTGAGTCTTATAGGTGCATAATATTTTAGAGATTTTCAGCATCTTTGTCTTCTGGTTCATGTACTGCAGCAGACACAGAACATTTCAATGTATTTTAGCACTTTAGTATTTTCACATTAAAAAAATAACAGATTTAGGAAACATGTTATTCATGTGTCCTAGGGCATTCATGGTCTTTGCTGAAAAGAAGCCCAAAGGGTTGAACTACACTGCTTTGGACAAAAAGAGGCTCATGCTGTTCAAGCAGGAGTTGGTATGTGTGTTCTTTTCCTATAAGCATTGATGCAATTATGATTAGTGAAAGCACACTGGTTGTAGACATATTATTTTCTGTTTGATTTCACCATATGGGAATGCTTTGTAATTCATATAAATATAGTATCCACGAGCATATTTTTTAATAAATCCCTCTGTGATTAATAAGGTTGTCAGATACAGTAAAATGAATCAGAAGATTTTGGTTTTAAATATAAATAAGACATTATGAGATTATTGTTCTTGTCCATGCATCTTAAAATGGAATGATGCTGAGTTCAGT
The DNA here is from genome assembly GCA_013400515.1 of Erpornis zantholeuca. NCBI lineage: Eukaryota > Metazoa > Chordata > Aves > Passeriformes > Timaliidae > Erpornis > Erpornis zantholeuca. Next base: position 78,557 of record VZTN01028284.1, read on the forward strand.
GGAAAAGCACCAAATTTACACTGTTAGGCATTTAACTACTGTGGTGCTTCTGAATTTCAAGACTAGTAAAGTCTGGCATTTGATATTCCTGGACCTAGTAATCTCCTCCAGGGAACCAGTGAGAAGAAACCAAACTGGGTGAAGGTCATCTGAGTATTTATTAACCTTTCTTACTGCTTGAAGCACAAAAGGTTGATGCCTTCTGTCAAGACCAAGGCCCGGTAATTCCAGGTGGCAATCACATGTTTTTGGGACTTCCATATATGCAGTATACACGCAAACAAAGGCAAAACAAAGGACATTCATTATTTGTGATATCCAGCTTCAAAGAGTTGATCAGTTTCTGTTGTGACAACGAAACATTGAAAAAAAAGTGTCTCCATCTTATATTTTTGACTCGAATCAAAGACTGTTTCTCTTCCAGTTCAAACTACTTGGTAACAGATGAAAAGTATATATTGTCTTTCCTGACTGCAGGAAGCAATGTCCAGTGATGCCAAGGGAATTGTTCAGCAGCAGAAAAAGAAGATGCCACTGGATGAAATGATTCGTGAGACTCAGAGCTTTATAGATAAAATTCAATTCTTGGTTGATGAGGTAATCCACACAGAATTCAGAAAAATTTAAAAACCAAGACTTGGCTTTAAGTTTCATAACCCCATGTGAATAATAAATCCTGGTGTGGTTATGTAAAGAGTTCTCCTTCAGATATCTGGACCAAATCTTGTTTTGCATTGAGTGGAGCTGTTATCAAACCGGGGGAGGAAAGGTTGGGCTGTGTGTTATGGAGAGGATGCATCACACATATATTTTTTTTTAATAAGGTCAGACCACACCTGGTGGCTTCAAGAAGCCAACTTTCTGATCTGAACTCTTGTCTCCACCTGTATGGACACCTGTATGGATTTGGACTGAGATGAGCTCAGGGGTATCTATATTATTTAGCTTGGGAATAACAGAATAATTGATATATTTGGTTGGGCCAAAATCCAGCCACTGGAGAGCTGTGCCTCTGAGAGCTGTCTGTGCTCGCAAACCAAACAGGGCCATGGCTGTTCTCTGGCTCAGAGACCAAGTGGCACAGTGGCATGGTTTGCATCCTACCCACAAATTCTCTTCTGCAGCCTTCTTACAGTTTCTCTGGGGAACTTGGCCAGCCTTTGCTTCAAACCCCACTGAAGCTTTGCTTGGGGAAACATTATTTGGGTCAGAGCAAGGTAATCTCATTGAGCATTGTCACAAGTGAAAAAGATGATAATATGCCGTGTTTGAGTTTGCTCCTTGTCCTTTTTGGTTTGCTGGTATAGATGAATTTGATGGTATTTCCATGGTAGTTACCTGTGTGGTCTGTGGTTAAGTTATTTCCTGGGACAATCATACCCAGATCCTTAATTTTATATTCTCCGGAAATGGTTTATGAAGTGGGTGATCCTTAATCACTCTACAAAGCTTTTTATCTTCAGCTGTAATTAGAAATGGAGGTGTGGACTGCAAAGCATCAAGTGACAGCCTCTTTTAGTTCAGGTGCTCAACTGCCACTCCACAGGAGCCAGGAGGGCATCAACTCTTACTAAGAGTGTTTCAACAAAAACATAATGGTGGTGGCTCAAAGAAAGAATTCAGTTTTAGTTCAATATTCCTCATTTAACAGCCACAGAATACGGTGCCTGATGTTTTCATCTGGATGATCAGCAACAACAAAAGAGTTGCATATGCAAGAGTCCCAGCAAGAAACATACTCTACTCCCCAGTGAAGGAGCAGAGAGGCAAGGACTGTGGGAAGATTAAAACTCATTTCCTGAAAGTAAGTCTTTAGCATGCTGCAAACACAGGTAATGCCTGGGGAGCATTTGGCATTCAGATTTCTTCCACAGATTGTATTTTACAGATTCATCTTTGTAATGTAAAAATATGTACAGATTTGTTATCTGCCATTTATTAATATGTGCTGCTTATTTGTGCTTGTCATTCTTTAAGCACTCTATCATTGCCAGGCTTTTGATGTATGAGTAATTAATTCCCTTACTACTTGTTATGGCAAGTATAAAACATTGTTTATCAATGGCTGTATACATAAACAAATAGAAAAGGTTCAGCCTCTTTGCTGGCAAAACCATTAGAATGCAGCACATGAAAATCTGGTAGGAGACTGGTGAGAGATCAGCACTCAACAACTCAGCAAGGGAACGTTTGTATTCGGGGGTGATACAGGAATTATTTATACTTTCTATTGAAAACATGCCTAAGTTTGTGCAATATATGTCCAAAATACTGTTATGGGATTATTCATGTTGAAGGAAAGCCCTAGGGGATATACTCCTACAAAGGCAGGGGGACTGGTAGTACTTACAGTGGAATATTGTGCAATGTAATTATCACTGTGACCATCAGGAAAAACCCAAATGCCCCAGACAACAGTAACTTCATATAATGAATTTTTAGTGGTTTTTCACTTTGAACTTCTGGGAATACTCCCATAAAGCACAGCTGAAGAGCAGATAAAAACATCTAAGATCCTGAGATACTTGCCATAGGTACTTGCTAAGCAAATTATTACTTGCCTGCATGAAATAAAATATTCCGCAATTAACTATCCAGCCCCCCTTAGTATCAAGAATTACCTTAGGAACAGACCATACTAAACTCTGAACTCAGCGGATCTAGACAAAGTGAGAAGGAAGAAAAAGGAAGTAATAGGTCAAGCCTAGTAACATTTCATAGTGGAAATGTTTTCTGACCTGCCCAATGGAGTAATATTTTTATTAATACATGGGACTAACTGGAGACCAGAAAAACTGGAATGGAAAGTGGGCTGAAGTCTGGGCAAGGTAGGGCATAAGATAGCACTTATATGTGTGCAGCTATAAGGTAGCCTGCACAAACCTCTGCATATTAGGCAGTATGCAGTTTACATAGACTGTTAGCTGAGCAAACTACTAAATCCTTTCCTAAGTTTCTTGTGCTAAACGAGTCTCAGGGCCACTCACTGGAGAAATGACATTTATCTGTATGTCAGCTCAGAGAATGCTTCTTTGTGTTACGCTGGCTTGGTGAGACTCAGCATCCAGCCATCTCTCTTGAGCTTGTTGGTGATGTTGGATTTTTTCTTAAGCTCCCAGGCAAGCGCCCGCTGGGCTGGACTGTGCAGGCAAAGGTGGACATCTACCTATGGCTTGGACCTACCAGCTATGCCCACAGTGCCATGGAGAATTTGCCCATAGGATATGAGATTGAATTACCATCTAACACCAACTCAGGGCACAGTGGGGTGCCCTCACCTGCTTTCCTGCTCTATAAAAGTAAGACACTCTTTCTTCTCCATATTAACAATTAAGAAAAATGGCCTCAAAACCTCTAGTTCAGAGTGTGGCACAACCCCTATATAAAGTAACTGTTCTAAGATGATAATGGCTTCGCTTCTTCTCATCAGAAAAGGCTGGCTTAATTGCCAAGTCATCAGTTTTGCCACAGACACTTTGTAGATGTCAGGGAAAGAAAGAACTTCTTCACTTGCATTTTCTGTTCCCTTTCCCATGGATGTGTCTCCTTGCAGAGGAAGCATCCCTCAGTTCTCCTGATGATGCATAGAACACCTAGTAGATAAAAGAGTGATGGGAGATAAAAATTGACACTTAATAGCCTTGCAGTAGAGATATCAGTCACTGATTTTAAGTGAACTCAGATGTCTTGAACAACTTCTGAGTGTCTCAGGTGTTTAGCAACACAGCACTAGCAACAGTTCCCTTTGTCAGACCCTGGTTGAACAGAAGCTGGTGAATCTTCCCTTCCTACCCGTGTGCTGCACTATTTCCATGGAGCTGATGTTACTGTTTTCTCTGCCTTGATGTAGCCCCGCACCTCTTCCAGCTGAGAGCCCACATGTATCAGGCGAGGGGGCTCATTGCCGCTGACAGCACTGGACTTTCTGATCCTTTTGCAAAAGTTACCTTCACATCACGCTGCCAGACCACAAAGGTAAGTTCCAAAGTCTCTTTTGATGACTGAAAATTGAAAATGCTTTTTTTTTTTCTTTTNTATGAAAAGGGAAAACCTTGGTTTTGTAAGGAGGCACCTAGCAGGAAAAGTTAGGTGCCTGCTGTTAAGGAGCAGATCCTGAGAGTCCACTGCAAACAAGGCAAAAGTTTACGTTACCCACTACTCTAATAAGAAGTGCAGCAGTACTAGTTTATTTTAGCTCAGATATCAGATTTTCTGGGACTTATTGGGACTTTGTAGCAAGTGTACCTTTCTTCACATCTTTTTTATGTGTTTTAAATTTGGACTGTTGTCGTTGCTATGTAGAAAGGTGGATATAAGGATGAACCCTCATCTCTTTTCCTCTAGCCTATGTGTTCAGTCATTGAGCAGTGTGAGGACCTTTCTATGTCTTCTGTAGCCATGTGAGCCAGCATGGCTTTGTGATGGAATGTGGCAAAGCACACTGGTGGTTTTAGAGTGCTAAGGTGGAAATGAGCTGAAAACAGAGAGGTGGGACACTTAAAGGCTGATAAAATATGCCCATAGGGAATGGTCTCCCATCTCCCTCAGGAAACTCCAGGGATCAAATGGTCTCCTGTGGGTCCTCTAGAGAGAAGTGGAAACTTCTACAGAGTCTCAGCAAGAAGGGTTGAAGTACAGCCCAGGCAAGCGAGCAGGAGGACAGTCTCTCACAGAACATGAAGACCAACTTTCAAAGGTCCTGAGCCCTTTACAACTGCCCTGGAGTTAAAATTGGGCAGAAGTTCTGACAAACAGGATTTGCTGAGCCAAATGTGGTCTTGCTTCAGAAAAAGTATTTAACTCTCCCATCCAGCCCCTCCCCCCAAAACTTCACAGATAACTGTTTTAATTTAATTAATTCTAAAACTCCTCTGACAACTTATTCTGTTACAAAGCAAGTTCTGTTGCATGGGCCAAAGGGAGCAAGAAATAAAAACCTTTCTCTAAATTGTAAATGCTTGCTTGTGCTACTTTTGCCTCAGGGTTATTAATTGATTTTTTCCTGTAATGTGATTTTAAATTCTAATAGAAGATGGTGAATGAATCCAAATAAATTTGTGTCTAGATGCACCAGATTCTGGAATTTGGCCTAGGAAAATAGTGGTTTATAGGCATGGAAGAGTTAAGTTTATTCAGTGCCTGAATAAAATATTGCAGCTGATAACTTGCATGTTTTCATAAGAATGTCAGCAAAGTGCCAATAAATGGTAGTAAAGAGCCTTATTTCCATTAAAAAAATGACAGCAGATTATGAGTCATTTTGCTGTTAGCACATTTTTCCTCTTTAAATGTTATCTTTGTTAAATATATTTTCTGCCTAGACAGTTAAAACATTGTCTATGATGAAATGCTATAAGAATCCACCTAGTTTAAATTCAAACAAATTAAAACCTTTTGATTTATTTTGAGTGATTAATGTAAATATCTTCTTTTTCTTTCATAAAGTGTTAACTGTTATTACTAAAATAAGTGTCAGAACTATAAATAAGATTAAAAAATGTGCCCTGGAGAAGTGAAAACTTGCCTCAGTTATGGCAAAGGGTTTATTTTAATAGCACTTGCCATGTGCCTGCTTTCCTAAATTAACAGCTTTCCTCTGACTTTAATACAGAAGTTTGTTTACACAGACTGCTTGTCATGTACTGATGTACTTGTCAGGGATTTGTGAGGCAAACAGGGAAATGGAGAAATTGGAGATACCAGCCTCAAAGCAAAAGAGCTGTATTCTTCCAGCTGGGAGGAGCTGCTGAAAAATGGGATGTCTCAGACATGGCTTTGTTCAGGCTGTGGGAAAGGATGTCACCAGCAGATGAGCATGTCCTGCTGAAGGACAGTCAACCAAAGAGCTCATTAAACATTTCCTCTCTTCCTTTAGATCATTTCTCAGACATTATCCCCCACCTGGAACCAGACACTGCTCTTCAACAGCATTGTCCTTCATGGCGACAAAGAGGAGATTGCCCAGTTCCCACCAGAGATTGTCATCGAGCTGTACGATGATGATGCAGTGGTAAACTCCAAATTCTTCTCACTAAAAACCTGGGCTCCTACATCCTACTGCAAGCATGGAAGCAAAGCTGAATAGACTCTAAGTGGATCACCTTGCTGAATAGAGCTCAATGTTACTGTGGTTTGCAGTTTAACATCTGAGAACACCCCTGACATTCATTACATGTCCTTGCAAAGATGTGGCCTTGTATTTTCCCCAAATGAATCTTGCTCCCAAAGACCAGCTTACAGAAATCAGAAGCATCTTGCCCCCATGTCCCTTCAACTGTAAATATTGTATTTAAATTCTGACTCAGTCTCACTGGCTGAACATAGAGCTCAGTAATTTTGGATACTCTCAAGAGCTAATAAGTACTCAGCTCTTCCTTTTCATAGCTGCCTTGCATCTTACCTTGGCTCTTCCTGCAGCAGAAGGTTTTTTTTAATAAATACTAAGCTCTGTATCATCTTGGCTCCTATGACTGTTATGAAATCCAAATGCATTTGACCCCTGTATTCTCCTTTTTTCAGGGTAAGCCAGAATATATTGGGTCTACAGTGTCTGCCCCTGTGGTGAGACTTGCTCATCAAAACTATGAACCACCAAAACTTTGTTACCACCCAGTGCACTGTGGAAGTCTTTCAGGAGGAGACCTTCTTGCCACATTTGAGCTTCTGGAGGTAAACTTGACTTTCTTGACAATTACACTTTTACATCCTGGGGCTCACAAAAGCTGCCATGGCATCAAGGTCCATGACCACCTTGAATTAATAGGAACTGCAATAGGAGCCATTGGAATTCATGTCATCCCCTCCACCCTGTCAGGGGGCACCGCACACACACACCAATGCCAGCCCTTCACACCCTGTAAGCCTCCTTTGCCTGTCACTTGTCCTGCCCTAAACTGTGCTCCAGCCTGAGAAACTGTGAAAATCCCACTGCCATTGCCATGACCTGCTGTTTGGAGTAGCACATGGCCCTGATTACCAGCCTTGAAGCTCACAATACCGCTTTCACTCACAGGAAAATGAAATGGTGGATAAGAATTGGATTAGGAGGTTGAGTTTTCAGATACCACTACTATATTGAAAGAAACATTACATGGTTTTCCAGCTGCAAGACAAAAGGAAAATCCAGTCCTGGTAGATACAGGACTGGAGTGTATCATGCTGGGATTTCAGACACTGAAATTTGCAGAGCCACCAGTTAAAGGTTACTTTAATCTGCTGAGAACCTACAGCAGTTTATTCTGAAATCTGAAATGGGAAAAATGTGGAATGCCATAACATTTTACACATAAAACAGGCTTTTAATCACGATAGCTAATTATGTTTCTGTTGAAAGCCATGAATATTCCATGTGGAATATTTTCTCATTGCGGTGGTGTTACAGAAGAAAGTGAGAGCTTCAGACAAAGTTCATTAGAGTAGTCCTCCTGCTGAGTCACAAAGAGCAGAAAGGACCCCCTTGCTTTCTAAACTTCTTCTCAGAGAGGAGCCTGAGTGTGGCTGGGTCCAATTTTAGTCCCAGGAAGTCTAAGGAATTATAGAGGTACGAGTGAAACTTTCTGTGTTTTCACATTTTGGTGAAAAAGAAGAGTTATAGCAAAACAAAATATAATATATCTTTTGGGACAAAAAAGCAACACTATTTAGGGGATATATTCAAATATACTACTAAGAATTCTCTAGAAAGCTGACAACATCATTTCATGAAAGGAAATGAAATCTTGCAATTTCGAAGAGTATTAATTTGGCAAGCTTTGGTCCATTTCCCTGCACTTCATGTCATCCCAATCCATTCTTTTGTTTTCACTTCATTTCAGAATTTCCTTTTTTCCCCCCAAGCATTTCATTTCATCAATTTCTTCTCCAATCACTTCATTTCACATCATTCCCTGATTTCAGAATTTCAATGAGGATCATTTCGGGAAATTTTAGTCCTTTCCACTGCACCTCATTTCATCCCAATCCCAAAGCACTCCGAGAGCTGATGTGCTGTTTGCTTCTTCCAACATCAGGGGATTACTGATGGTGCTCTGTGTGAGGAAGGAAACAAAACTCTCTCATCATTGATTTATTCTCGTTCTGAACCCATAACCTTTCCTATAACATACCATTCTTGATAACTCTGATCTGCAGGTACTGTTTGGTTCAGCTGAAGAGTGTTGTGTATGAACTGAATGCTCCTTTCTCCTTTCAAAATGAATGCTGTGTCTTGCTAAAGGGATAAAATTAATCTTATCATGAAGCATCCTGGCATTTAGAGAAAGAGTACACCAAAAAAATACAAACTAATGAATACTGAGAGTCTTGATTTCACTCAGCAATGAACTCAGGGTTTATTGATTTTTTTAAAATCAAAAATCCCTTTGCAAACCTTCATGCAGGTATTTCACTCTACTGTCATTTGAATACTGGATCATTTTTAACCTCTTGTTCTGTGCCGTTATTATATTAGTTGCCTTGGATTTTTACTGATAAAATGTAGATCATGTGTGCATATGCGTTATTGCTGGTAATTATGTGAATACTCACCTCTGCTGCAGGTGCTGTTCTAGATATGTTTTCCTCCCATCTCTTCTTTCATCTACAAGGTACCACAGAACATATCCTTCCTCCCTTTTGGTCATTAGACTCCCACACAACTGTACTTAGCCTGGTAAAATGAGGCAGAAGACTTCAACTTCACAGATCCTTTGAGAGCTGTATCTCACCTGCTTCACATCTCAGTAGTGACAAGTTAGCTCAGGAATACTGATGCGCTCCAGTAGTCATGGTTCTTCTCCCAGAAGCTGCATATACAGTACTCCTTAGGTATAGTGCTTCAATTGAAAGCTGAGAAGAGCTTTGTCTGTAGGTTGTTCCCTGCTGCCACAGCCTGAGCTTCTGGCAGAACTCACCATCATGTGCTGGCTTCTGTTGTTTCATGTAGGAATTTGCTAAATCAGGCCAGGCTTCAGATCTGCCCTGTATGGAATGAGAAGGTCATAAAGACAGGAAAATTAAAAATTAAAAATTAGGAAGGTGTTGGGAAATGAAGCCAATGAGCTTTGTCATGAAAGTACACCAAGCAGGCAGCAAGGCCTGGAGCTCAGCAAGAGGCAGAGATGGTCACACCTCAGAGCTGCTGTGGAGACTGCTCTCCTCCCACCCAGCTGAGACAAGGCAGTCATGTACACCCAAATATGCTCCTGAACATGGGGCGGGTTCATGTGCCATCACACACAAAGAACAGAAGAGCTGCCTGCCACAAGGTTTTAGGGGCTTCACAGAGAAGACTCAGCCCTAATGCTGGACAGGTGGTTTGCAAGTTCTTAAATGGGGAGAGCATGCAATAATGCAGGAACATTATTCCATAGCAGCTAGAGAATACTATGTCACTCTGGCAGATGTGTGGTTTTGTTGATGTGCACTGTGTGTTCACCACCTCTTTTTAACTAGAATCAGATCTAGAATCTTGCCGTGGAACTCTTCTAAGCAGTTTTGCTCAGTTGTTTTTTTTTTTTGTAATAGAATTACCATACTTTCCATTTTTAGTAAATAGGATTACCATGCTTCTGTACACGCATGTCTTTAGGGCAAACTATGTCCTACTAGGACAAAGGAGCCCTTTTTTCAGAAAGGCACATAAACCCAATCTGTTGAATACTCTTTCTGCTGTATGTTTTAGCATCACAGCATGAGAGAGAGCATTTTGAGTCACATTCCTTTCACAGCACAACTATTCTACTCTGCAACTTGTCTTATAAAACTGATTAAATTGGAGTGTTCCATGTGCCATTATCAACAGATACTTCTGATACTGGTTTTATTCTTCCAAAAACCAGCCTGAGTTACAATTGCTTCATTTTTCAGATTCCTGAGTCAGATCCAGACAGACTTCCCCCACTGGATCCACCAGATATTGGCCAGATTTACTCAGTCCCAGCTAACATACGGCCTGTTCTAAGCAAATACAGAGTGGAGGTGAGATACTTTGAATATTTTCCTTTCCTAATCTCATCTCCTTTTATTCTCTCATTGAACTGTAACAGTAACTGATGATTCTACAGTCTTGATCAATAGGATTCATATGAAAATAGCATATAAATCCCAAAATGGATGCAGTAAGTTCAGACCAAATTGTTTCTCTGAGGCTGGGCATGCAAGGCTGTGCTTCCACTGTGGGGAACAGTGGGGCTGTATCTCAATCCTGACCTGCTGGGAAGGGACTTCTCTTGTGGCAGAGCATGGCTGGTGGACCCACATTCTATGCAGCCCAAGCAAGGAGATGGAGAGCTTCCCCTTGCAAATGACATCACTGGAGTTGAAATTTGGCATCAGCTATCTCACAGGCTTTTTCTGGGTCCCAGGCTTCAGCCAGACAATGCCTTCTACCTGTATACAAATGTCTACACCTTCCCTGCCCTTATGTCTTGTATGATTTGTGTCCGAAGTAGCCTTATATTAGAAAGCTGGGAAAAGTGCCAACTTTTCCTATCACTGTAGTGCCTGATGCTGCCCAGCCTCACCATTCACTGCCCCTCATTCTCCAGCCATCACACCACCTGTTTATTAGCCCATTTCCCCATGCCAAGTCAGGATTTCTAAAAGCTAACAGTGTTTCTCTCTGCACACTGCAGGTCCTGTTCTGGGGTGTTCGAGAGCTGAAGAAAGTCCAGCTCCTCTCAGTAGATCGCCCCCAGGTTCTCATCGAGTGTGCAGGGAAAGGAGTCAAATCCTCTGTCATACAGAGCTACAAGAAAAATCCCAATTTCGCTGGCCTTGCAGACTGGTTTGAAGTGGTGTGTAGAGCATGCTGCCCCTTGCCTGTCTGTTCTCTGGTTAGGCAAGGTGTTAATTAACATTATTCTTCCTTTCTTGTCAAATAATTTCCTCTGCCTTCTGATTAAACACTAAGTGATGTCAGTTCTCGTGCAAAAGCTACTGATATGAAAATGCTTTAAGGAGTTCTTCTACAACCCTACCATAAAATATTATGTTCTTCACATTATGTCCCAAGTAGACAAGGAAGTATGTTGTAATCAGACTTTTACTGATAAGTTGGAACTTGTGGGCAGCTAATAGAGATATATTTAGCATTTTTCCTTTTCCTTTCCCATTTTCCTGGGTAGTGTTCGATTTTCTTTATTTTCTTTCTGTACTTTTAACTTTCCTTTGTGTGTTACTGGGCTGTTACGGGGATTGATGGTTTCTGGCTTATGAGCTCAGAACCTTTTCACATTGTCACACTTGCTTTTATGAACTGCAGGTATGTATCACCTGTTGGTTGAGTTATAAGAGCTGGAACTTTCATTAGGCAAAGGTCAGCATCAGAAAAAACCAGTTTGTTCAATTTTCTCTTGTTGCTACAATCAAAAGAGAACTTTATTTATAAGAGAAAAACAATAACATGGATAAGAAAGTTTCTACAGTATTTTTAGCTTCTATTGCGTATGTCCTAAGAGCTGTTTTCCTCTTGGTAGTTCATCCTATAAGGCATGTAACCACTCAGGGTCCACATCTCGTTGTTGGGCAAACTGTGGCAGATAGGGTTAATAGCCTTCAACACAGCAGCAGTGGCATTAAGACTCACAACTTCCCACTCAGAACACTCCTGATTCTCCCAGTTTATTCTAACAAGAGATGCTCGAATATGGCAGCATGCAATTCAACTCAGCAGCACAGCCTGTACAGTCCACTCTGTATTCTTAAGAACAAGGCTTTCTCCAGAATGTTGCAGAAAACAAAAATCATATTGCCTACACTGAATGCATTTTGCATTATCAGTATGTTAATAGCTGAGGAGGAGAAGAGAGGGAGGGAAGAGTAGAAACCTTATTGCTATGCATGAGAAACATTGTATATGCGTTCTATATTTTCTAGCAATTCTCTCATGCTGCTGTCTGTTCTCTGCACTAGGAACTGCCTGAAAACGAGCTCTTGCATCCACCACTAAGCATCTGTGTGGTTGACTGGAGAGCATTTGGGAGGAGTACTCTTGTTGGAACACATACCATCAATTGCCTTAAACAATTCCTGTGTAAAACCCCACTGGGTCCTCAAGCTGCACCTAACAGAGTAGACCTTGCAGAAACTGAGAAAGGTAAGTGTTCAATTCTGACCCCAAATAAAAAAACAAAGGACCTACTTAGAGGCTTACACTTGGAAGTTTGCTTTATTGTGTTGAGGATTGGGTCAAACCCTTAATCACATGACTATTTTATGATCATCAAATGCTATGACAGTATTTGTGGAAAAATCTTACCTAACTTGCAAAGTTTCAGTCTCAGCTTCACCTGAGTTATCCCAGCCTGCTGAACTATCCCAAGAAGAACCAGTTGTAGCTGATCACATCTACGCTGAGGTGGAGCAGGGTAAATGGACAGTGGTGGAGCCAGACCCATCCCTCACAGCACTTCCTGCTACTGAACCAGAGCACTCTGCCTCTGAGCCAGGGAAGGAGAGGAAACGGAAGGTGCGTACAGCTAACCTCCTCCTGCAGTCTTGCAGATTTTAGCCCTTCCTTATAAAATGGTAATCTGCTGACCCCAGGTTTAGAGATTTTGGGGGTACTGATGTTGGCACCCATGCTGTCTTTCTGGCCCTCAAGAGAACTAGTTTTGACTTTGACAAATGCAGCTTTGACTACACAGAATTCCATTACTTCCACTAATGGGTTCTTAAAATTCTTGCAGACTCAAATGGGAGAAGCCAATTTGTATCTGAATGTTTGCATCCCTTAAAACATCATTATTTATTGTCTGTGTAGATTTTCCTGTTGTGTGGGTTGCTCCTGTGGCAATGTCTGCAATGTTTAAAGTCTTGGCATAGTCAGTAGAAAATACAGAGACAGCTTTAATAATATGATGATCACAATGAAGCGTCTTGGAATAAAAGATAGAGACAGGAATTCATATTGCATTTTATTTAACTCTTGGAGGCTGAAATTTTCTATATATACATTTGTTCATTCTTAATTACATGAGTCAGGTGGTTAGTTTTAATCCGTTCTAGTGCTTGCACCATTATTTATTAGGATATGAAAAAATCCATCCGACGGTCAACAAAGAGGAGAAAAAGAACTATTGCAGATGAATCAGCTGAAAATGTTATTGACTGGTGGTCAAAATACTATGCTTCTGTGTTCAAAATGCAAAAGGTAAGTCACCCAGCATGTCCGAAACTCTCATGAATGAGCAATGTTGTAAAAGTAGATTTACTGCTGAAAGATTCCTTTTTGGTATTACACTCATAATGAGGAGTTTGTCCATCATGTTTTTCTTTTGAAAGGCAAAAGGCATTTTTTCCACTGAAGGAAAACCTGAAGACAGTAAGTAAATTATTTGCACTTTTCTACTATTTTGCACTACTAATAATACTTTCTCTAGTATGGCATCTCTACTATTTTACTGGCAGCAATTAATGTCTGGTACCAGAGTAGTGTTGGTCTACTGAGCTCTTTCTTCTACAGCTGATCAGATGATGGGTAGTTTAAAACTTCAGAGCCAGTGTTGGGTTAACATGTATTTTCTCTCATTCAAATATCGTGCACAAAGATTAGCAAAGATAAAGACCTAAAGGATGAAAGATAGAGATTATCCTGATTTTAGGCTGCATTTGTAACAGGTTCAGAAAAAGAAGCTCCTCTCACTTCGGAATCCAGTTCAGGATCAGTGATGCAGGTGCAGCTTCTGCTAGGAGACTTGTAGTCATGTGTGTTATTTCCATAGCTGGAAAGATTTATCTAGCTCAGGTTCTAGGAAAATTTTTTTCCCCAAGAACCTAGAAGAATTGGCCAGAAACAGGCTCTGTGTGCGTATGTATATATGTCTCCATACGTATATATTCCATGGCTCAACAGGTCCTCCCACAATCAAACTGAACTCTAGAATTTTTTTTTTTTTTTACAAATATGACTGCTTGAGAAGGCTGGGAAAGTAAACAAATATTTAATGTTTACACAGAGCTGCTATTCCAAATGAAATTAATCACATTTTCATGCCAGAGCTGACTGCACTCCACCAGTGACTGAGGTGATTTAAAGGTTTAAAGAGGGTGCTGAGGTTGCTCTGAATGGAAGACATGACCTAAATATCACATTATATCATCTTGGAAATATAATGGTGCTTCAGTGATCATCAGGGCTGCTGAGAGATGAGGAGAACATCATTTTCTGAGTGAAGCTGCCTTGATCAAATAGAGGAAATACTTACACAAAAGATGTTGTACACAGTTGTGATGTTCATTTACAGTTGTGACATCCACCCACAGGCTATTCAGGCAGTTGTGGCATATTGGTTCTGACTGATGACTTCAGACCCTTTAAATTCTCTTCTGATAATTTTTGTTACAAATTTTCAGCTGCAATTATAAGCATTATACATACAGGACATCTATGACATGAAATACGTATCTCTAAATATTTAGTGCTGTCAAACACTCATGAGCTACTCAAAAAATGAAATTAAAGTGAACTTGAAATCCAGATTTCAGCTGAAGAACTGAACCATCTCAGTGTAACTTTTGAGGGCTCGCCCTCTTTTTGTTGGGAAATCCCCTCTTAGCGTTTGGAATCTGACTTTGGTCTGGTCTGCCTCGTCCCATTTCTCACACTTCTAGGCTTTCACCAGGTGAAACACACCCTATTTTGTGATACATTTAAGGAGAGAACAACTTGGGTCATCCTGATATCTGAAGTAACTGTCAGCCTAAATAACATCTTTCAGTTTTAAACAAACCTTAAATTTTATGTGAAAGCTGTTAAGATCTGTTTATTTGCATTGGAGAGTCAGAGAGGGAGGAAAAGGGTATGGTGGCTGGGAGGTGGCATCAGGGAGGAAGTCATACAGGACACCATCCCACTTGTTCCAACAAGCTCATTATGAAGACTGGTAGCCACATATCTCTGGAAGAGAGCATAAATTGCCACCCCTCTGCCTGGGAGGACCACTGGTAAAAGAGAAGATCCCCATGTCTGGCAGTAGAGGAATAAATAGAGAAAGAGGAAGGAGGATTCTTCAAAAAGGTATTTTGCATTCTTCTCTGAAGCATTTTATAGGCTTTGCTTACTAAAACATACATTATGTCCTTACATTTCTGCAGATAAGCAAACTTCTGACCACATAGCATTGATCATGGAGGATGAGCCAGACAAGAAGAAGAAGGATAAGACTTTGAAAAGGATACAGAAAGAAACTCCAAACCTAGCAACACTGCAGGTAAGAGAAAAGTAAGGCTGAGGTAAGGCTGTTGTTCTTCACTGTCTCTCCAAAGTTTGACGTCTACAGCTGAGTTTGAAAAACCCTACTTACATATATTTCAGACAATTTAAAATGAATAAAACACACTAAATCATAATGATAATGCCCTTCAACACAAGGGACACAGAAGAAACCAGGGACTCATAGGGTGGATGTAGCCCACTTGGTCTTAGACATAGAATTCATTGACTGTTGCAGTGGAGTGTCTGCAACCTTCTCTGGAAGACAGCTTTGCCGGTGGGAAGAATCAGGAGACGATATTTTTATGGATGTTCATGGATGTTCTTTATTCTTCCCAGCTCCCTCATGGCTGGGGTCTGGCCCAGACTAAGCACCCCTGGGCAACTCCCAGAGTTCCCCGGGCAGGGGCTGTGAGCAGCCAATGGGGTACAGAGCTTGGGTACATGTGACCAGGGAGCAGGGGTCGGGGAACCCCGTGTAACTCATGGATCCCACCCAGGGCCCATCACCCCGGGGTGTGCCCCAACAGGTGACAAACCCAGAGAGACTTCGGTGAAATTCAGTTTTGTTGTTTGCTTGTAAAATACTGTAGTTGGAAATCCCAAATTTCATGTTAGAAATATTCTGGCCTATTCAGAATGTCTTAAAAAAGAGATGGAAAGCATTGCTGTCATGGCTAGTGCATCCTCCCTGATGGGAAATAATATTCAGCTCACATTAGATTTGGCTGGGTAATGATAGAAGGAATTCAAAGAAAACTATATGGGTTGTGGAAAATGTCTGGAGACATAAGATGTTTGAAAAGATTAGGACTGTTTGGATTAGATTGTAGCTGAATAAATGGGAATTTAAAATCTGCTGTTTCCATTTTTTAGAGATGGCAGTTATATAGGCCCTTCTATTCCACACTGAATAACACTTGATAAATTACTGGGGGAGAGTACTGAAAAAACATGTTCTTTGAAAAATGGTTTGGTCTTTTGAGCTATCCTAAAGCTCTGTCCCCACAGCACTTTATTATTGTCTGCTTTGCTCTCAAGTTCTGACACATGAACGTAACAGAATGGGTCAATACAACAAATGCACGATGCAGTGAGGAAACAGAAGCAAAGAGCTACACATCCACACTTCTACACTCACACCAGTGCTTACAAATGTTCATTTTGGCCTCTCCAGAGTTGCTTCAACCTGCTGCATTAATGTGCTGTTTTAATGATTGGGAAAGACTTTGGTTGAGGACAAAACTTGTCCAGTTTTAAATGGGGAATTAACTCTTTTCCTCAAGGACTTTTGCAAAATCTTGGTTTTTATTAAAGTCTGCATTTTGGGTCAAAATTAATTTCTGTTCATTCTCTAATAAAGAAGTTGCTATAAATATATTCACTGCACCACAAAATATAAGCGTTCTTCTGTTTTCAAAGATTTATGAAGGAGACTTGGAGAGTGAATTTAATAACTTTGAAGACTGGGTGAAAACTTTCCAGCTCTTAAGAGGAAAATCTAATGATGAAGTTCATGCTGACTCTGAAGACAGAATAATAGGAAAATTTAAGGTAAGCCTTAATGTTGATCAAATGGGTAATAATTTAGAGACTTTAGGTTTTAATAAATATTTCAGGTATGCTAGGGATGAAAGAAATGGACATTGATAATCTGTTGTAAATAGAATTAGTTTTATTATATATAAACTTTTTTCCTTTCCCATTATCTGATAGAAAAAAGCAGCATCCAGCACCAGGCGCTCACTTCTGTTTTGAAATGAGGAATTACAAGGAACTTGAAATTACTGAAGGGGAAGAAGAGATACATTATGTAGTCCAGATTTCACGAATGCAACTTTGTTTCTACACTAGCAGTTAAAGAGCCTTATATGTAATTTTGTGGGATTTAAATGTAGGTCCTCACAGCTACAGCCTGATCCAGGGCTCCATCAGGCAATCTGAAAAGTTCAAAGTCTGAGTAACGTTATTAGGATTTCAAGCACTTTGTAGTTTAGAGGAACTGATTAAACTCACTGATATCTCAATTAGCTTGCAATGCAAATTTCTGTCCAAATGATTTGTTAGTTGCTTTCAGACAGTATGAGCTACTCAGTCACATGAGTTAATATTGATTTACATGAGTTGTATGATGGCTGCAAAAATACAGTTGGATTCCTGTCACACTGTTATGAAACTTACCCAATGGAATTATTAATTTGCCTGTATACAGTTAAGGTCAAAATATTATTTTTAAAATATTAATGATAACAAAACTGGATTTAGAACACCTACAGTTATTAAATTTTAAATAATAAATAGGCATGCAGGTAGTCCTTGTAAACATCTAGATGTTTAGTAGTATCATGTTGTATCATTTTGTCAAGTTGTAGAGAAGTGACATTTTAAAAGGTGATGTTTAGTGCACTGCAGCTTGGGTTCCTTGTGAGGGTTACTACAAAATAAGTTGTATGAATGATGGCTTTTTTCACTCAAAGGGTTGTTTTTATATTGCACTTCATCTGTTTTCAAGGGAGATAAAAGTCAATGTATTTCCAGGGCTCTTTCTGCATATACCCAAGTCCTGAGGACAGCAGCTTGCTGGATGGAGGGAAGCCCCGCATCCTGCAAGGAATACCCCCAAACCACTCTGTCAAAGTGCTCATCAGGGTTTATATTGTGGCAGTAAGTAGACAGATGGTCTTTTAGCCTTGAAATAACTTGGATTTTTTTTTCAACTCCATTTACTTTTAGTGTCTTTGCTGTGAAACTTCTGAAAATCCTCATCCATGGGGCTTGGTTTTTTTCTGGTCATATTTCAGACAATGTTTCATACAGTAGAAATGGGTGTTCAGAGTAGAAAATGTTATATATATTCTTCACAAGAAATCTGGAGATTTCTGCAAGAATGGAGAATCACTTTACTTGTTTGAACTAAAAGGGCTGGATATGAAACTAACATAGTATAGACAACTTGTTCCAGCCACAATATGCAAATGCAGCCAGTTTTAATCAGAGTTGTTTCAAAATAACACACATTTATACAAAACCACAGTAAGGGAGAAATGGTAGCATATTTTTGGGGGGCTGTGAATAGCATGCTATCAAAGTACTACATGTTGTGAATAAATTCTGGGGTCAATAAAGGTGGAAATACAGAGGACAAGATGAGAGGGAATGGTGTGAGAGGTAAAACAGGTAGAAGGAACTGCTATTTCAGAGAAACAAGAGAGTTGCAGGTAATCTAAGACAGAAACATGGCATGCAGAGTGACTGTGGCAACAAAATGTGAAGAGATTGTTCTACTTCCTGAATGAATATAAAGCCTTAGAGGTCTTTTCCAATCTTAACAATTCTGTGATTTTATAGAGAATTGGTTTGCACTGTTTCAGGATCTGGAACAGTATTTGTGGGTAAATCCTTCCTGAATCCTACATGCACTTGTGCAGCCAGCTTCTTCCTCAGCATTGCCTCTCCTACTCAGCTTTTTCTGTCTTAGGGATGGAGCAGCACTTCCAGCTTTGCAAACTCTCTTCTCCTCCAGATCATCTTTTCCTAGAAGCCTACAAAACTACAGGCCAAATTTTACATTACATGAGGCAAGCAAAGCCCCTGAACTTCCAGAACACCCAGGACTGGGCAGGAAAAACCGTAATCCTATGTAGGGACCATTCTGTATTTAAGCAAACTTCTTGAGGAATTTTTCTTCTTAACAGGCATTTAACCTCAGCCCAGCTGATCCAGATGGCAAGTCAGATCCCTACATTGTGCTGAGGCTGGGCAACACAGAAATTAAAGACAGGGAAAACTACATCCCCAAGCAGTTAAACCCTATATTTGGAAGGTCAGTGATGACTTGTTTTTGTATTCAGTGTAATTTGTGCTTTGTCACTTGGCTATCACTCTTGCTGTTACTGTTACAAAGTGCTTGCTATATGCTGATTCCTGCCAGTTTGGATGTTCTGTAATTCTGATTGTTGAAACGTTGGGAATTGGTGTCACACTATTTGATAATAAAATATTTTATTTTCATACCCGTCAAAACATACCGAGTAATGCAATCTGTGAGAGGTTCTGCAAAATGATGTGCAAGAGGAAATGAGGCAACAAATGATAATTGTCTGTGAAAATTAATACAATCATTAAGTTTAAAGCAAAATAAATATTGGAACAGTAAAGTGGGATTTCACAATCTTTGTTGCTGTTTCAGGTTAAATAGAGTGCTAAAAAAATCTCGTAATTCTAGGACATATGAGTTTTTTGAACTCATATAGCCTTCTGAATGGGAGAGCCAGGGGCAAGGTGTCAGTAAATATCCAGTTTGTATTATCAATGCTTTATACTTATTTATATTTTTAATGCTAATAGCTGTGATTTTTTTCCCAGTAAATTTCCCTATTTTAAGAAGGTTGAAAATATTTTGAATTGAGGTGGAAGAACATTAAGACAGAGAAACTATACTACTTTGGACTGAAAGATCCCTAGAACAGCTGAGGAAAGTACAAAACTCATTATTCAAGAGACAAAGCTCAGTTTTGTCTGTGCTTTAGAGAAATTTGGAGGCAGTGTTTTGGTGATCAGGATGTCTGGTCTTTCACTAATTTGTCAAATCCCTTTTACAATCACTTTTATATTTTCAACAATAATGATTCCTGGAAAATTCACCAAGTGAAAAGGGAGTTCTTATCTTTGCTTTTTTCAGATTTGTTTAAAATTTTTGCCTGATCATTCTGTTGGGTGACCCCAAATTCCTATATTCAATATTTAACCTGAACCTTTGACAAGAAAACAGAAAAGACTAAAATGTCCCTTTTGGGGGTTCTGAAAAATGTGTGAGAACTCTTACATACATCTTTATTAGCCTTACTGGATTCAGGATTGTAGGAGCCATCTTATGACTCCACACAGGGTACTAGGGAAGCAGGAGAAAGAATATACTTTTGGACTGTGTGTTTCCAGAATGTTCAAATATTTAAATGAAGCAAAAAGCACTACAAAAAAAGCCACTGCTTATTAGAAGAGACACCACTCACACACTGTTTGCATGGCATGAATTAGCCTAGTCTTTTAGGCTTCAAAATTGATTTGACTTCATGTAGGTCTCAATTTTTCCTGTAGATCATTTGAAATCCAAGCTAC
Organism: Erpornis zantholeuca; assembly: GCA_013400515.1. NCBI lineage: Eukaryota > Metazoa > Chordata > Aves > Passeriformes > Timaliidae > Erpornis > Erpornis zantholeuca. Next base: position 98,868 of record VZTN01028284.1, read on the forward strand.
ATTCCCCAAGGATTCGTTGCTCACAGTCTTGATCTATGACCATGACTTCATTGGGACAGATGATCTTATTGGAGAGACTAAAATTGATTTGGAAAATCGTTTCTTCAGCAGGCATCGAGCTACCTGTGGGTTACAGAGTCAATATGAAATGTAAGTACTTCTTCAGGCAGCAACAGAGCTCACAGTGAGTGCCTTGACTTGAAGGAGAAATTACAGATGTGTTCCAGATATTATGCTTTCTCCAGCACAAAAGTGTCACAGGGGGTATTTTAATTAAAATTCACCAAAGAGCTTAGTGGTGGCTTTGGGTAGCTGCCAGCCTCGGTGGGAAGTGGATATTTTTAAATTAACAGCACTCTGTTCAAAAAGTATTTTAGATAGTAAACAGCTGATGTTTACTACATACCTGCTTGATAGACTGCCTTTGGACAGGCATAAAGGGCAAATGGGAAAAATCTTTCAGAGAAATTATGCCAGGGCTCCACTTTGCTCTGTTATTCAGCTGCAGCTGGAGTGATTGCAGCAAGGCTGGTGGGACTGGTGCGGCACTGGGGGAGCAGGAGCAGAGGCTTCTGACACGACCTCTGTAACAGGGTGACTTGTAGGGCAGTGAGACTGAGCTCCTGGTCCCTGCCAGACAGCTGCACTCTCAAGGACATGGTGCATAAAAATTAATGAATGCAGAGAAAGTCAATCTAAAATAACTCTGCTGCCCTGGGGTGGGGTGCTAACCTGGGAGATGTGTGTTTGGGGTTCATCTGGGATTGTTTCTCATTTTATCTACAAACCAAAGGTGGACAATTTCAAAAAGCAATCCGGGAACACAGACCAAGCCCTAAAGCTTCCCTTGCCAGCTCAATCTCCACTGTGAGATACTTCTTTATGTGCTTATTCCAGGTGCCAGATAACCTGAGCTTGTCCTTTGCATCTGGGAGCTGCAGAATAATTCTCCTTGAATGGAGACAGCACATGTAAACTTGAATCTTTTAGGTACAACAGGAAACAAGCTCTTTTCCTTTTCCTCGTGGGAAGCATGGCCATGATATTACTCTATCTAAGCTGTGGGCAAGGCTGCCTCAGCTTCTCCTGTGTTTTAAAGGAACAGAGTGTTTAATCTCCAGGACCTGAGCAGACAAGAGGCGGTGTCTGAAGTAAGAAGCACTGCTGGACAAAGGAAAAGTTTTACTGAGCAGAAATCAAAGCCACTGACCATAAAGTGAATCTCTGCATGGAAATTCCTGATCTGTCAGTGCACTCTTCTGAAGGAAAACCTCACCCATTTTGCTTCACTCTGTTCTCTCCTTGCAGAGAAGGGTACAATGCATGGCGAGACGCAACCAAGCCAAGTGAGATCCTCACTAAGCTATGTAAGGATTACAGATTAAGTGGACCCTTCATGCGGCCAGGGGAGATACAAGTAGGAACAAAAATCTTCAAGGGACAGACAGTCTTCACGGAAGATGAGAATGGTAACAAAGTAGTTCAGCATCCTTCCTTTGCACTGTAGCAGTACCAGGAGTCTCCCCAGCTGTAGCTGGAGCCCTGTTGTGATGTGAACTCTGAAATCAGGTTACTGGAGCCTGTTTTTGCTCTCAAACACTCATATAACTCTGGTGATGAAGGCTGTGTCTGTATTAGCTTTTGCTTTTCTTCATTGCAAGGAATCTGTCAAGTGAAACAGTTGTTGCTGATGACTTGACATCCCCATGGTGGCTGTTGGGGAATACCTTGGATTAGCTCCTACCTGATCCCAAGGATGGGATGTCCAGGATTGGATGGAGTACGGGGGACCCTCTTAGAACATGTCTTGTGGCTCAGTGTTGGTCTGACAGGAGTCCTGCTTTGCATGCTCTTGAAATCCTTCCCTACAGCATATCAAAGCATGGGAAGTCAGGGAGAGTCTTTCAAAAAATGTATTCTTTGTCTGAATTAAAACACTAGAATAGAGGGACCCAAGAAGTGAGAAGAGGGAAGGGAAATACTGTTTTGAAGGGAGTTACTCAAGGTCAGACAAATATCTGACCATAGTTAGATTCCAGGCCATTTACCTGCCAGTCCTACCTTAACCAATTGTCTTTCCTCTCTGTTGGTTTTATTCCTCCTCCTCTTTACTGCCACAGTGACTGCTCTCCTGGAGCACTGACATAGCATTTTGTAAATCCAGGTATCTGTGGGGTCCATGAATCCAGATGGCAGGACAGAACTTACTGGCAGAGCTCTCAGGTTAAAAAGAGATTGGGACCTTGAGTGTTCGTATCACATTGGGGTGGAGTGGGACAGAGTCATCAGTGAAAGGTGCCCCTGCCCTTGGCAGGGGGGTGGACAAGATTGTCTCTGAACATTCCTTGCAACCCACACCTTTCTAAGACTCAGTTTTTTACTTAGAATAAGGAAAAGAGATGTGAGGACGGAGCCTTTCAAGGGGAATGAAAGGAGCTGGTCTTGGAGACAGTAGTGGACACTGTGGCAGTGTAAGAAAACCTCCACTCCCTTATCTGTGTTGATTTGTCTTTGACCATATTTGTCTTGGCAACTACAAAATACAGCTAACACCTTGAGTGGAAGGCTGCCAAGGAAGCACTGTTGAAGGGAGAAGTGTTGATCCATTTTGGGTTTCTTGGCTGAAAGTGATTTTTTACAGTATTGCTGTTTGTTTTCCTCACTAGCAGATGACTGAGTGTGACTACCAGCAATAGGATGTCTCAGTCAAAATTTTGGTTCACTAAAATGAGACAAACCAATGTCAGATAAGATGACGGAAATCGGAAGCAAGGAAATATAGAACAAGATGGCAAGGACCAAAGTACTTACATGCACAAGTTTTTCAATATTGTACAGAAATAATTTATCGCATATAGTCTTTACATAATTTCTATCCAGACTGCTGTTCTGACAAGTACATCTGGGTCCTTATTTCCTGATGGATTTCTGTGGTGGCCCTCATTTGGATCTGTAAAACTAACAAAGACCCCAGATTTGAGTTCTAGACGTGTACTGAAAAGGGAAAGCAGTACCATTTCCACTGTATGGGTGGAGAAAATTATACGTCCAGCTTTAACTTGCAAGGGAAGGAATAATTTAACTTTGTTCTAGGAACAAAGAGGTCAGGACAGGACAGGAGAGGATAGTCCCTCTGAAATAGACCTACAACAGTCATCTAGTCCAACTGCCTGTCCACTACTCCCAGGTAGTCCAGGACTACCCGTAGCCAATGGGAAGAAATATGCATCTTCAGAGGTAAAAAAAAAATCTTTATAAAGGTGTCTTTGAGAGGATACAGGATATTGTAGGATAACTTGTGTCATGGTTACTGAGGCTGCCTGACTGAATAGCAGCAAGAGACCTGGTGTTTTGATGACTAAAATTAGATGTTGGTGCACAAGAGGGAACCAAGACTCATAACCACAGGATCATCCTTCCTCAATTCCTGAGCCATTAGGGAGCATTTAATACCTACTGTTTAAATTCCAAATGAGTCTTTTGCCAACTACCAGTAATTCAGACATAGCAACATGCGTAGGAAAAATGATAACAATTTGTTGACACAAATAAATCTTAACCTTCTTCTCACTTAGGGACTTCTACTCTAGAAGATATCACTTGTCAAAAGTTTGGGCTCCTTTTGTGTGGAGCCCACACAAAAAGGGAGGAGAGAGAAGCTCAAGAGCTCAAAGGGCTTTCTCTGCTTTCTTACATCCACCCTACTTTCAATATTAGCTCTGGTCCTTCCTTGAGGTGCCATTCTCTGGGATGCTCTGGGTCTCTCTTCCAGTGGCCAAGATGAGATGGTCAGGAGGTGAATGGACTTCAACTGTCTTCCTTTGAGGTGTGATTCAATTCTCCAAGGTGGTCTTTGCTGTTGCTATCACAAAGAAAAAGGAGGCATAGTTAACTCCTAGTGCCTATTTACTCTCAGCTTTGTCAAATCCAAATCTTGTCTTTCACAAGCTTTAAAAATTTGTGATTTTCTGTCAAAAGAATAGTTGACTTGTTTCTTCCATCTTCCTGTTAAGAACTGCTGCTGTAGTAGTGGAATGATTTGCTATGTTTTGCAGGAAAACTTCTTCCTGAGTGCCAATCTTCTAGGAAATCCAGTGGGTCCCCCTATTTATGTGAAGCAGAAGCATTTCAAGGCCCTCCTTTATTTAGCTGGAATACATAAAGCCTTCCTCTTAATCAAATTTTTAATGAGTACCTCTAATAACTAATGAAACATATTACCAAGGGATTCAATATTATAATTCAGCTCTCATTGTTCTTTTTGTTTTACTCTTTCCTATAGAGGAGCCAGTTGAATCATATGAACATCTCTCCTTAAAGGTTTTACGTGCTTGGGAAGAAATCCCTGGAGCTGGCTACAAACTGGTCCCAGAGCACATTGAGACTCGGCCTCTCTATCATAAGGATAAGCCAGGAATGGAACAGGTAGAGCAGCTCAGAGGTGGTGGTGATGGTAGACCCAGGAGCAGTTTTCATTTCCTCCAGTTATTGTGGTTTCTATGTGTAACTGCAGACTTAGAGAGTCAGCACCCCCGTGTTGCACCAAACACGAGACTTTGTACAGTATCAACCTGGAAATTGTCACCCATGTGTGTATACAGCCAATTACCCAAATACACAGTAATCACAGAATGATAATATTTCATTATTTTAAATGCTTTTCTTTATTAAATTAGCAAAACCTCTGATTGTATCTAGACCTTGGTTCTCTTTTTTTTCTGTTCATCGCAGAATATTTTTGCATGGATTTTTCCTTGAAGCTGACAATGTTTGAGCTCTATTTCAACTTCACCAAATACTCAAAAGATTGAAAGAATATGTGCCTGAAAAAGATATTGTATAGAAAGTTCCTAGATTAAATCATAGTTGCAGGATATTGAGCTGGTTGGTGCTTGTAGAGGAAGTGGCGATTTTGGTTGTCAGAACTACATTTAGGCCTCTGTAAAATAGGGTTACAGGGATGTTTATCTCTTTGTTTTCAAGGGTCGTGTACAGATGTGGGTTGACATGTTTCCTAACGATATGCCTCTGCCAGGACCCCCCGTGGACATTTCACCAAGAAAACCCAAAGGGTAATAATACTCTGTGCTTTCCTCCCACCACAGTGGCAATAACTCTTCAAAGACTGAGTCTTTCTTAAGTGTCTGGAAATAAGTAGAAAATTAATTACTAAAACAAACCTCTTCAGTCCTGAGGAAAGTTTTCTTAGGTTCACATGACTTCAAGACATACAGGAGCATCTAGTTTGGTTTCTTCCATTAAAGAACTCAAAGAACTTTTGGTGATTTTTTCAGCAAGAGCTATCACACACCTCTTAAAAAGATACCCTTTTTTATCCTTTATCCCAATAAAGAGATTGCAGGTGGCTAGAGGCAAATAGTTCAATAGTTATCATCTACCTGTTGAGCTGCAAGAAGTAATTCTGGCTTCACTACCTCTTTCAGTGAGATAACTTGCTTGACCCTGGTTGCGCTCTTTCCTCTGCTGCAAGAGCATTACACGTGTTGGATTTCCAGCAATTTGTTCAGCAATAAGATCAAGAAATACATAAAGCAGCAAAAACCAGAAGAGCTGTGTTGGGAATAACCTTCTCCCATTGACTTATACTGCTTTACATGGAATACTGCACATAGTTCTTCAAGCTAATTGAATATTGTAAAGAAAACACAAAAATGAGAAACAGAGTTCTTAGTCCAACCTATATTTTAGCAAGGCCTTTCTTGAGAATTTCCTATCTGAAACATCATCAGGTGCTATTGCTATATTATTTGATTTGACAAACAAACAAATAAACAAACAACAATCCATGTAGCAATTACTTCCTTTGGACCAGAACTTCTATAAAACTATTTAACAATAAGTATTTTACAATCCAGAAATATTTAAAATTAATCATGTCCATAGAAACAAATTGTTGCTGCCATTTTTATAGTCTACTAAAGCAGGGGAAAACAGTATCAAACATTAATTATGAGAAAAAAAACAGTACACAAGTTACTGTGACACAAGTTACACATCTTGCTGATGAATGCATATTTCCTGCAGCAAAACAGGCTCCAGCCTCTATAAAACTTCAAACACTTTGTGAAACCATCTCTTACTTATGATCTCTGATTGAACAAAGCTCAGGTGGAGCATTGCAGAGTCAAGTTCTTTGGCAATTGCAGAGGCTTGGTTTTCATGGAGCTCCTTAAGAGCTCTATGACATAGAGTATCTGGTAGCTTCTGAAGCAAATTGTTCCACACCCTGAGACTGAGGCTATTTCCAAGACAAAACATATCAGGGAAATTGTATGTTGGTGTTACCAAACAAAGTTTGTTTGTCTTTTTTATGTATTTTGCAGTTCATAAAATGACTCAAGGAATACCTACATTTTTCAGTATTAATTTTTTATGTCACCTGCAATATCTGTATTTCAGGTCAAGTTTTGAGAGCTTTGGATGGCCACCATATATGTCTGCATATAGGGAGTGCAAAGGATGGAGAAACTTTAACTCCTTTTACTGTTGTTTCTGAAGATGATTATGCCTGCTTAAATGCAAATATCTCCAAGCAGTCCTTCTCTTCCATTTTAATGCACTAGATTGCACAAAATGCAATGGTTTTGGGCATTTCTTCTAAAAAGCACTTCTCAGGGAGCTCTGGTCTTTATTAGTGAGCTGATCACTGTTTTGGAGACTGCTCTGACAACGTTTTTCAGATCAACTTTGCCTTGTTCCACTGCCCTATTTTTGTGAAAAGAGTTGAAAATGAACAGGCATATAAAAATAACGGAATTTTCCATTTCTCCAAAGCTGGCAGTGACCCTGTTGTTGTCGATCATATTCTATGAGCTGAGAGGAACCAAGATCCCTACTCTATCACTAGACTCTTGTAAACAGAAGAGGCCTGAGTCTGATGCACAGATAAAATATTTCTCACTTCATAAAAGCATACTTTGATAGAGGTTAGCATTGACGCCTATTTTCTTTTTCAGATATGAACTGAGGGTAATAATCTGGAATACAGAGGATGTAATTCTAGAGGACGAAAATCTCTTTACGGGGCAAAAATCAAGTGATATCTATGTAAAAGGGTAAGTTCTTCAGCACTCATCTTCAAAATAGCATGTAATATTTCATTCAAAAATCAGAGGAAAAAATTGTGTTGTGAGAATTTTGATAAACTATTCAGTGACATTGTCACTTTGCTCTAAATGCCTGGCCAAATTACTCACCCATATTGGATACTGCTGCCTTTTTTCCTGTTTTATTTTCTCTGAAAATGAAGTAACTGTACAATGACACTAGTCATTAGTTCTGACTCAGGCAGAGATGTCACAAAACAGACACCAAGCTCACAGTTTAGCACAGAGAGATCAAACACTTACAGACCTTGAAGTGTAAGAGCTAACCATGAGAGGTTTGACATAATCAGAGAAAGGAGCATTACAACTGCATTAGAAATAAGATGGCAGGTGTTTGCCAGGCTATTTCTGTTTGAAATATTTTCTAACCTCATGTGGTGAGTGTGTGTGGGTAAATTACCATGGTCATGCTGAGGAGAACATCACTTCTTCTTGCACTTTCTTCTCTTCATCTCCTTCCTTTCCTGAGATTGTAGCCAGTTATTTCTTAATTCCTTGCCTTTTTTTAAATACTGCTTTGCAATTTCTGCTTCTGAGCAGGATTTGAATGCAGGTACCAGGGAGGGCTAGTACTAGGGGGTACAAGGGGGAAATTATGGTATAAGTGGTAGTATAAAGTACTGAAAATCATGGGTGCCAGATTGGTCTTAGATTTCTTGCCATTTTTCTACTACTAGAGAGTAAGTTTAATATGCCAGTAAGAATTGTGTGTTCAGAGCAGTAGCAGAGTAGCTTTGAGAATACGAATTTGAGGAATTAAATAGGGAGCCAGCCTTTGTGCTGAGGTGTGTGATGAGAACATCGCCATCAGTGCCAGAGTGGTCTGACAGAGAAGCCAGGAGCAGGAAACTTTTTGCTCCTGTGCCATAATGATGAAGACTCAAATCTCATTATGTTCAAACAGTGCATGTGGCACTGTGTCTGTCAGCAGGCATGGAATTGCACTTGGGGCAGTGCCATGTTTCAGACTATTACCATTTTTTCACAATTCCTTTTTGAAATATTGGGGTTGCAGGGGAAAAGCTCTCTTTGGATACAGCACAAAAATGCTAATCTTTATTCAAGCTGTGATAAATCATCTACAGAACTAAAACATACCTAGCTGGATCATTACCTCAATGGATCTTTTCAGATGAGAAAATCATGTTTATGAAAGCATTGTCCTTTGTACCACAGCACAATATTGTGCACACTGTAGCAGAAACCAAGAGGAAATCACAAAAAAACCAAGAGAAACTTCTCCAGCCATACTAACCCTATGTTTACACCTGCAAACAGCAACTGAAAAAAAATTTAGGCTTTAATACTGGGAACTGATATCAGTCTTGAGACACTGACATGGAGTTTATTAGTGGGGCAAAACATCAGTACAGAATGCTTAGTGCTGGATAAATGACTGATGCTGTCACCACTGCCTGTCCCAAAGAAGAGAGGTGTCCTGGCCAATAGCAAAGGGCCAACTGGTACTTTGGGGTCTGATTGAAATAAAAACCATGTTCTTACTCTCAGCTTTTGATCACCACTGGTCATTACAGCAGCCTGTGTCCCAAGATGCCTGATGCAGGGCTGTTGCTGCCTGTCACAGTCCTGAACAGTGTGTTGCCTCTTACTGATTAGGGAGGAATTTGTAAATGGTCAGGCCTGTAACCAAATAACAACAACAATTACAATCCAAGATCCTCTGGTGACAGTGATGCTTTCCACTGTGTGCTTGCTCTAGGTGGATAAAGGGCCTGGAAGAGGACAAACAGGAAACAGATGTACATTACAATTCCTTGACAGGAGAGGGCAACTTCAACTGGCGCTTTGTGTTCCCGTTCCACTATCTCCCAGCAGAGAAACAAATGGTGGTTACCAAAAGAGAAAACATATTTTCCTTAGAAAAGACAGAACGCAAAATACCTGCTGAGCTGGTGCTTCAGGTGTGGGATTTTGAAAGACTCTCTTCTGATGATTTCTTGGGTAAGTATGCAATGGGTCTGCCTGAACTTCATCTCACCAGGCCTGTGTTTTGCAGAGGTATGCAAAAAGTGGTGTCTGAACCCCAACTTCGGCTTTTCTCTCTTTGAAGTACCACATTGCAAACTTACACATTTCTTGTAAAGTCAATAATGAGGAATCAGATGAGAATGCCAGGGGAATACAAATGTATTACTGACAGTACAGACAAATCCCCAGCTGCTGCATTCCTCCACGTATCTCATCTGGAAGCTGTTATTTGAATGTCTTTGTGTCTGTCTGGTCCCTGAGTGTTGTCACATTGCTTCTTTCTCCAGGCACTCTTGAATTGGACCTGAATGGGTTCCCTCGAGCAGCAAAGACAGCCAAGAGCTGTGACCTAGACACAGTTGTGGCAGCAACTGAAGAAAACAAAATCTCCATATTTCAGCAGAAGCGTGTCAGAGGCTGGTGGCCTTTCATCAAGGCTGGGGAGCTCACGGTAAGAAGCTTACTACAGATTAACAGGTTTTCTCTGGGACTAATATGCTAATTTTGGATTTTGAACAACCACCACTGGCAATCAATAGGACTCCTCCAAATGCTTTAGTACTTCTCCATATATTTGATTCAGAAAAGCCCTGGCAACTGAGCACTAAAGTGTCTTTTTAGGTGCATTCAGTTCTCTGTGGGGGACACAGACCAAGAGCTACAAACTCATTTCCAGTAGTATAGCCCTTTATAAATTCACCTGCTTTGGTCCTTTTTTAGGGGTTTCTCCCCTAATTTATTGGATCCTCGAATTTATTGGATTCTCCAAGGGTTTCCCTAAACCTCACCATTCATTCACATTTGTTCTATTCCAGCTAAAAAAATGTTTTAATAAAAAGATCCATCTTTTAGTTCATTGCCTTCTTCAGTTTGAAGCTGACTGTATACTTTCCATGGATTTAGTGAATGAACTCCATTTCTAAATCTCATATTTACTTCCCTATTCTCAGCTCTAGTTCAATTGATTCCTGTTCTCCTGGTCCACTTTGTTCTTTTCCCTGCTCCCACATTTACTCCTTTTATTGACATCCTTCTTTCAGCCCTGTTCTGTGCTGAATCCCAGCCAGTGGCCATAGATCAACACGTTAGATTAATAACATCCATAAAGGTATAGGATAGGAAAATCACAAATATACATGTAAAACCATTTGTGTGTTTTTTATCCATAAGAGATTCTATAAAGCTGATTTGATTTATTCACTCTTAATCACTACTGGAATCCCAGCTTCCTTTTGTGAGCTGAGAACCCACAGCTCAATGGCTCCAGCACTTGTGACTGGCTGAATTTCCCCCTGCAGATGGACTACATCTGGTCCACAACAGCAACACAGCTTCTAGCTCAGACATTCAGCTCTGCCAGAATGTGTGATAGGTAGAAAACATCTAGTCTTCTCAGATGAAATATGTTATAATTTAGGAAGCAGAAAATACATTTATGGAAGAAAATATCTTACCTCTCTTTTCTCATGGTCCTTGAGCCAGGAATTTGTACCCAGGTTTTCCTTTGTTCTTTCTCTTCAACTGAAAAGACTATCTTATTTTCCTTAATCAATTTCCTTTGCCCTCAATTGGTTCTATCATTTCTCCACAAGATGAATCTGCTGTGAATTAGTGATGATAATAACCCAGTATTGGATGCTTACTATTCTCTTTCTGATCCAGGGCAAGGTAGAAGCTGAGTTTCATTTGGTCACAGCAGAAGAAGCCGAGAAGAATCCAGTAGGCAAAGCTCGAAAGGAGCCCGAGCCCCTGGAAAAACCCAAGTGAGTAGGAGCATACTCATTAAAGATGCCAGGGCAGGGCATTCAGCAGGAGATGGGGAAGGGCAGATCTCCTCACTGGTCTCCTGGATTTTCTTCTCTTTCGTGCTGCAACCTTCAGCACATAATTTGTCCAGCTTGTGTATGGCCTGGTGGCTGGCACTCCTACTGGCAGCACCTTCCAGGTTTGCTGAAATGTCTTCCTCTGGAAGCCCAAATAAATTGCATTGCTGCACATTTGTCCTCAGCTGGAATTCACACATGAGCTCATTTCATAGCTGACGTGGCATGTGATAATATCTTAAAGCATCACAGTTTACACATACAGCCAACAGCTCAGTTTGCTCACCTATAAAGATCAGATGGATTCTATTTATTACATTAATAATAGAATCATTTAGGTTGGAAACGATCTTTAGGATCATTGAGTCCAACCATTAATTCAGCACTTCCAAGTCCATCACTAACTCATGTTTCTAAGCATGACATCTACACAACTTTTAAATATCTCCAGGAATGGTGACTCCACCATTTGCCTGGGAAGCCTGTTCCAATGCCCTTTCAGTCAGTAAATTTTTCCCAATATCCAGTCTAAACCCTCATTGCAACAACTTGAGGTCATTTCCTTTCATCCTGTCATTTGTTACTTGGAAGAAGAGACCAATTCCCACCTGGCTACAGCCTCCTTTCAGGTGGTTGCAAAGAGCAATAAGGTCTCCTCTGAAGCCTTTGTTTCTCCAGGATAAGCAACTCCAGTTCTCTCAGCTGCTTCTCTCGAGACTCGTGCTCCAGACCTTTCACCAGCATCATTGCCCTTCTCTAGACACACAACTGATATGACTTCAAAATTCCATCTCTAATTTTATTGTACTTCATACTCAAAGAATGAAGATGCTTATTTTTCATCGTTAGACTTTTTAATGAGGACATTTTAGGTGTTTTAACAAAGCAAATGATCTAGAAGGAGCCGTATTTGTCACATTAAAAAAATATCAGCTGAGTTTTTTGCATTCAGAAAAAAAGTACTTTTAATCTATTTTGGCTCAAGTGCTTTGTTCTACTAAAACACTTGAGCACATTTTTTATGAGCTAGATTAAAAAAAATAGAGAGTGAGAGAAATTGATGTTATATTTCCTGCTACCAAAGCTTCTAAAATTCAATTGCTAGTCATAATGGTAATCATTACACTTTCTGTTTAATTTTGTTGGTCTGAGATATATCTCAGGATAAACATGAGAAAGGAGGAAGCAGCATAAAGAAATTGTCAGATCAGAGGTATCAGACCATTGTTTAAAACTAGCCTTGGGAAGACTTTGATCAATCACTTCACCCAACACCTGTACCTAAAGGCAGGATGAGCTTTGCCTGACAGTTGTCTGCCTGAAAGATTCCCAGTAATGAAAACTAAAGCACTTTTTTCAGAGGAGAGAGGAGTGGGATAGCTCTGAAATACATGTGGTGAAAAGCAATCAGCCTAGGGAGTTTTAAGAGGGAGTGTCAAGTGTAATAGAAGCACTACATGTCCAGAAGATTGTCCCCAGGATGCGCAAGGCACTGTCTCATTTTCCTCTCATTTTTTGAGACCCAGCCCATGCACCCATGGCTGACTAAGGCTCCCTGTGTTTTCAGCTCAAGGGCATTTTATCTGCAAATGTGCTGCTGGGACAAAAGGTTGTCACCACCCTGGTGGCCCCTTCTCTTCTGCACAGCCTGGAGGTGTTTTCACCCAGAAGCCACAAAACCAGAGTCTTCCTCCAGATCATGCACAGAGTAATCAGTGGTTTTTGTGGCGTGAATACACAGCCAACACATGGCTCAACATAGTTCTACTCTTAATTGAGATGTATGCCTCAATCAAATCAAAAGTAGGGTGGGGCTAGTGTCACTTGACACTACCCATTTCAGAAGCAAAATATTCAGGCTCCTTTTGTAGCTGCTCTTAGTACAGGTGGGGGAGTCATCCCATCTACCTACCACATATATCTTAAGATAGGAGATGGGGAAAGAGATGACTTGGCCTTCAGAAGGTCCTTCCTCTCCCCATGCAGACAGCCCATGATTGACCAGACTGAGCACCGAGGTTTTAAAGTTCACCAAAATAATTCCTAAGGTTACTGAAGCAATATCAGCATGTGAATAGTAGAACATATTTTAGCTAGACACTCAGTCACTGGAAAGAAAATAAATCACTGAAGACATTGCAAGCCCCAGTTTCATTGGAGTTTAAAGGTCTTAAACTTTAACATCTCAGTATCCCCAAGTGATGCAATATGTGGTGCATACATGCAGAGTCACAATCAGCTGGAAGATAAAAGAGAATTGATTCTACCCTTCAAATGGTTCCTCTTCAGGAAGGAGTTGATCTCAAGGACCTTTTTTTCAGGACTTCCACATCTCTATGCCACTACTGTAGGTTCACTCTATTTTTTTCTTCACAGAGAAGCAGAGAAATTTTCTGATTTCTTTTGCAAAACTCTTCTTTTTAATTAGGAAACAAAATAATTTCAAAACAAAAATTATTTTCTAGGAGCTATAAACAGTAGCAGACTCTTTAATGTACCAGAGCAAAGGTGGACAAAGATTAAATGTCTGTGAACTAGAGAGAGAAACATGCAAACGAAGAGTAAGCTTCAATGAGTGTAATTTCCTGCTGGCCAAACCACTATGAGGTTATTTATCTCTTCATCTCTGCTGATCAAGACAGGATGCCTTTCCGGATGCAGTCTATTATAATAAATGCTCTGCTAGAACTGATAATGAATTCTATTGCCTATGTTGCAAAAGAAACAAATTAAATAAGCAACGGTCTGGCTTTTTTTTTTTTTTTCTCCAGCCTTTAAAAGTTATGAAAAGTCCTCAAGCATTTGGTATATACAGATTCAGGGTCTTGTTACTCAAGAATTTTTTTCTTCAGTAGTTTTTTAATAATTCCTTTTAACCTGGAGGGCTAATCTGATTATTTATTTCTGAGTCATTTCCACCTCAGTATAAAGCCCAGTCTTTCATTAAAAGATATTCAGTTGGCCTTTTGGATTTAGAAACTTTCTGCCACATTGGCATTCACTCCCACTGGCTGAATGCTGAGTTCACCAGATAACTAAGATTGCCTAAATTCCTGAAACACCTTTCTGGAGTGAGACATAACACAGTTTTTGTGACCCTCAGGTAATTTCATTTTCCTTATTGCTGCACCATCTGCACAACTATGGTGACATTGGATAAGAAAGACAACCTGCCCCAGTGTTAAGGTTGCCCCACACCGCTGCATTCATCAGGTCATCCCATTGAAAAGCTGACAGATGCTGCCTTGGGTAGGGCTGCTGGAGTCAGAGGCACAGTGCCCACCCAATCCAGGTGTCATGCCAGAGGAGAGGCCAGGCCAACATTTTTCCTAAGCAGAACATTGTTTTCCTCTCTGTATGCAGTCAGCTTTGTAGTACAGTGTGGAGAAACTTCTGGTTGTGGAGGAGAACACAATATGGGGCAACATATGGAAAAAACTTGGATTGTGGGATGCAGATATTCTCCACCAGAAGAAGGTGGCTCTTCTTTATGGACATGAGCAAACCATCTGGGTTTCATTTCATCATTTCCTCTTTTCAGGAGGCCTGTTTTAAATTTCCTTCTGAAAATACACCATTTTGGGCCACATGCCAGATCTGAGCTGGCTCTGATGATTATAGCACCGTGACTATCACTGTGCAATCAGATATTTTGTACCAGCTCATTACCACTTTTGTGATGCTAAATTTCTTGAAATTATTAGAAAGCCTTTCTAAATTATTACAAAGCCAAATTCATGATTCCTGCATTTCTTCTTTAGGGTTTATCATGATCTTGTTTTCAATTTTGAACCCTAAATCATGACATAAATTGAACTACTTATGAGGTGGAATTTTTGTGAGCTGGAATTTCATTACAAGGGGCGTGTGGAGTTTGTGTTCTGGAATGGGTGGAAGAAAAGTGACTCAACAGCTTGTGAAACTTGTGGACATTCCCTCCAATCTCTGTAGTGGGTTCTCAGGAGTTAAAGGTCCTTTTTAGACTCAAATATATATCTTACAGAGGGATAATTCTGGAAAGAGATGGATCTGCCTTAACAAAAGATTTTCTTTTTCTTTCTTCCCCTTTAGCCGACCGGACACATCCTTCTCTTGGTTTGTAAATCCTTTCAAGTGTTTGTATCACCTGATCTGGAGGAATTACAAGAAGTACATCATCATTGGCATAATTTTGCTTGTTCTCATTGTCTTTCTGGTTCTCTTCATCTACACACTGCCAGGTGCAATTAGTGAAAGGATAGTTATAGGAAGAGGGTAGATCATGGCTCTCATAGTCAATCAAATAAGAAAACTTCAGCTAAAAATAAGTCAGGCAAAAAGAACTAATTTATCTGAAACATCTCATTCTTTCTAAAAAGAAAAATAACTATTCATGTCAGAAACTGGAGCTCTCAGAATATTTGAATGTCTTCTTTGAATGCTCATTCAGACCCATCCTTAATGTACATTATCATCCATGTACATTAATGGTGTATATTAATGATGTACATTATTACTGCTGCAGCTTTATTGACTTTTTTATTCAAAGTGTCATTATGTACCTAAAATGGAATTTAAGAGTAAAGTCCTCAATGCAATGCAGAAACTGATTTCTCAGTCAAGTATTTATTATTACAGATGAGTGATTAAATATTAAGGTCAAAATCTTTACAAAAGGTAAATGTATAATACAGTCTGCATGGTTTTGTAATTAATTATTTTAACTGTTTTTCAATAGCCTTATAATGGCATGATTATTTTTAGATAAAAGGTATTATTAAAAGAAGTCTAAGGTTAAATTGTCTCATGTGGTGTTGTGTAGAATTTATCCTGCACCTCTCAGTAAAAATGCTGTGTTCTACAAAAACATCTCACACATTCATAAATGAGCTAAGTGCCCATGACAGGGGTGTAGTAGCAGAGACTGAAAGAACTTTTTCCAGCTGCAATTTGAAAGTGCTGGTGGTCTCTGGAGGAGAGGGATCAGGAAGATGAAGACTCATCCATGGGCATTGTGGTAACAAATGATCCTTGGAGAGGACAGGGAATAGGGAAAATCCTGCTGCTTGAAAAGCAAAGGCAAAGAGCAACGGAAAAGAGAAGGGCTGCAGAGTGGAACAAACCATGGAGTATTAAAGAAAACAAGGGAAAAAATCTTGCACAGTTGTTATGTGAAAATCCTCATCCTGCTTAAGAATACATATAATGTTGCCACCTGTGTCATACACAAGGCAAAGCTTGATAACTCAATGACCCCACTTGGCCTTCAGATGAGTGGTCATGAATTTGAATTTACCCATCCAAACCTCCTCCAGTGTCACCCACAGTCAGACCTTTGTGAAACTGCTTTCCACCATGCACCACTCATACAAAGTGTGAGCACCCTTTGCATATTTTCAAAGTATCAAAAGGCAAGAAAAAGAGATCCTACAAATGCTGATAATTCTGCCAAGCTCAAGGTGCAGGAATAGAAATGCAGGTACCTTGATAATTCTCAGGGGCCATTTCTAAAGGAAGCTTGTTTGATACTGCTTGTACCTGGCCTGTTATGAGTGTTTATGAGTGTGCAATGAGCCTCTGTGTTCACCTCTGGCCTACAACACAGGTAATTAGTCTGGAATCAGTCTGGAAAGTGGATGTGAGTGAAACTTCCACAGGGAAGATACCTTACTTTTGAAAAGCACTTTGGAGGCTTATTTTGGATGGGACAATTTGCTCTAAAAGTGCCTCTTCTCCATTCCACAGATGATAGTGGCAGATGGATAAGGCAAGGTGAAAGCATTCCATCCCCACTCCATCCAGCAGATTGTGACTCCATTTTTCTTCTAGATTTCATGTTCTAAGTATATAATAAATATAAATAAATTATCCAGGTATGTGAGTATATTACAACTAGACATGTGGCAAAGGACCACAGTGAACTAATTTTTCTGTTTATTTTCCTTTAGAAAGTGTATTTAAAATGACCAAGAAATTAGAACACAATTACAGCATTGAATCTGCCCTAGTTGAACGTAGCATGACAGTGATGTGAAAAGGTGCTGATCACTCTTGAGTCTCTCTTCCTATCATATCCCTCTACACCAGACCATTGTCTGGTGCAGTTTCCCCTCACATACCATGTGTGACATATTGCTCTGAAACCACATTTTTCACTTTTGTGCTATATTGCAACTGAGCCTGTATGAAACAGAAAAGAAAATGTTGTTTCTCTGAATATGTCTCATCATACCATGAATTTTGGAAAAGCAATTTAAAAGCTCCAGTAAGAGCAAATAAAACTATTTTGATGCAAAAGATGAGAGATAAATATTGATGACTGGTGTACATTGTGATAGCCAAAAAGGCAATGAATCTGAATTTTTTCCAGTGTGTCAGGTCAGAAGTCCTGATCCTGCATGGCAGCTGTTGTGTTCATCTGTCTTCACTCTGCTTGTTTATTCTTGCTGCTTTGGACTGTGTGAAGCACTGGACTGTGGTCTGCTCTGTCCTGATTTCTGCAGAATTGTCAGAGTCCAGGGAAGCCTGAAAGCTTCTCCTGCTCCTCTGGTGGTTTCTTTATATCCCCAGAGCCCCTCAAAAGTGGCCTAGCCAGCGACCTAGGCTTTTGGAGAAGCTCCCTCCACTTTTGGGAGAACCTGAATGCACCAGAGAGGTGAAGAGATTTTTGTTTAGTGTACCACAGAGAGTTTAGTTGTAGTTTTTAGGATCTTGCTCTATGTATTACATAGGGACAAGATGGAGATTTTTGGGTGTGGTTTTTCCTTCTTTCTTCTTCTCCTCTCTCCTCATTCTCTTCCTTTCTTCTCTGACACCAGTTCCTGTGGTGTGTTGGTTGGTGGAAAAAAGTTAGCATTGAAAAGACATATCAATAAGGTGAGGGTTTACTGGTGTTGAAAAGAAAATAAGATACGTATTGTTTCTTGAATGGTTGTTAGTAAGATATAAAAGTAGCTGCTGATCTGCAGCCATTGACCTTTTTACCCTGGTGTCCTTGGAGGATGCTGTCTCTCCCTCCGAGGTTTTGATAAGACAAATAAACAACTCTGAAACAGCAAAAGAAGATCTCTTGCTGCATTTTTTCCAACATGACAAACCAAAGGAAGAAAAGCCCCAGAGCAGAGGACAGGGGTTGGAGCCCCCAGCCCCAACCCCAGCCGAGGCCCAGGCCCTCGACACAGAATATTCTGTGCCTTGCTCCCAGCCTGCAGACTGCACTGGATCAAACAGATTGGTCTCATACTGACTAATCACTATGTTAAAATTATTGTTATATTTGGAAGAAAGAAATCCCTTGACAAGGTGATACAAGAATTTGCTTTCTTCACATATTAGTCACAGAAAGGGGTTTTGGTTGCCAGGCAGAGCTCCACATTGCTCTGTGTGCCAGCTGCCAGCTCCAAAAGGATTTTTATCATCTGATAAAAATATAGCCTGCTTGCCTTCAGCTCCAAAGTGCAGAGCACTGTCTCCTTCCAGACTAGTTTATATGTTTTTTATCAGCTAGTTGTGACCAGGAAAAGCTCAACCCAAGATCTGGTTCCAGCTTTTAAGACATTTGGTATATGACAGCCACCTCTTCTTTCCATTTTCTAATTAATCTCTGTCTCAATAGCAAACAAATGAATTTTCATGTGTTTCTGTTGGAGAAATGCTAATTTATAGAACTTTTCCAGCCAGCCTCTCTTTTAAGCACTTTTGTAAGCAGCTATGAAGACTAATGAGAGCTACAATGATTAGCAGACACTCTGTGTCTGCTTCCTGGATGCCTCTGCCATGGCTGCAGGACTCCATGTCGGGAACAGAGGCTGCTTTCATTAGGAGCAAGCTGGAAAGATCTCTGGATGTTCCTTCCCTCCTTCTGACTGAAGGGTGGCCCTGGCTGAACTCTCTGTGATTACCCTGACAGTTCATTAACTGGCTAATTCCAACATGCTGTTCTTTCAGAGTTACCTGCCCATCACAGCTCAGAATGTTTTTCATATTGCAACTCCTCAAAAGGGCTGTGCTTGACCCACCAACACAAGAAAACACTGCTCCCAATGCCTCCTTTTGCTTCAGGAGTGGCTGGAGCTCTTTCCCAAGCATCTGGCTCCTGCCAAGGAGCAACTGGAAAGCTGCAAGTGCACTGCAGGCAACTGCTGCCTCAGAAGTTGGAATGAAGGGGAGACTGACAGAGAGGAGGAAACCACCTCCAATTTAAATGTGTGCAGCCTGATTTTCCCTCAGCATTCGAATACTGAAATATTACATACCAGACCTGTAGGTGATATCAACAGGTGCTGTAAGACATCTTTCCCAAATGTCTTTTAAGACAGGCATGTACAGAAATTGGGTACCCACTAGTGGGTGAAATTGAGAATCACTGGAGACTGGGAAATACTGTTATGTATATAAAAATATATAACTAATACAGACCACAAACTTGTTGGGTGTCTGCACTGCTAGGTGGGATGATCAAACAGTATCATCACCTTCTTCCAGTGGATTCCTTTTCCTTTAGTTCTTTGTCATTCTCTGAAGTTCTCATCCATTGAGGCTCTCTGTGTGCCCTCAATTCCTCAACCAGGGCAGTCAGCCACTCTGGGACACCACAGCTCAGAGGAATTCCTCACCCACTTTTGCTACCTGCAACCTAAGTGGCTATAGATAGTCCTGCAGCTGTATTTGGAAGCCCTGCCTCTCTTCACCCTGGATCAAGGCACTTTGCACCCATGAGCAGTGGTTTCAGCTGCAAGCCCCCACTGGGCCAAGGGACGTATTTCAGGCACAAGAAAATCCAGATAGGTTTGTCGTGCCCAAAGCATGCTGACACATGCTGTTTAGCTTTGCACTGCAACTTACATGCCAGATTTCAGAAAAATAGAAAAAGAGCCAAATGCAAGGGCTGATACAACATGAGAGACAAGGATTTGTTTGTTTGTTTACTCATTTGTTAGTGATGTTTCTTTTTCCTGACAGATAAGCAATAGTTAATCCTCTCCAGAAACCAGCACACAGTTCTAATATACTGACAAAGCACTGGTCTGTCAATATGACTGCACGGCAAATAAACACTGGCTGCATTTAGTGCTTGTGATGAACTTTTAATTAGCCATAGCAATAAAACCTCACCAAAGCACTTAACAAAACACTTTTCAAAAGCCTCTTGACACTACCATTATGCTCTTGGCTCTTGGTGTGTGAATAGTTTCACCCAAGAGAGCAGCTTTGCCTTCGACCGACAGCTCTCTGGAGCTGGTACCCACAGTGCAGATGGATACACACAGCTTGTGCAAAAGTGGTACACCATAGCAGCTTCAAAGGCTATTTTAGTGCCTTGGAATACAGTACAGAAAAGTCAATACATTAAGAAAAGAGTGACAATAAGAGCAACCCTTTAGGAGGATTTGTTCTGCTCAGTTAGCGCATTTCTTCCCCTTCATTATCTTTATTTGGAAATGGTTTGCATGTCCCAAGCTCTGCTTTGACTGACTGCTGATGGTATGCAACTCACACAGATATTCCATCAGCAGCTATGACCACAAAGTGGATTTGCTCATGGCTCTGGAAACTGGATTTTGATGTACCATGCCCAGCTTCCTGTTCTTGGCACAAGGAGCTGCAGTAGCTATTTGTGAGGAGCACTTATGGACTGGGTATTTAAAATGTGATAATATGGAGGATGGGTTTCAAAGCCAGGTATTCTGATTTTCCTTCCCAGGGCCATGATAGAACCTTAAGAGAGTTGAATATCTGCCTTAGCCAGTGCTGTCCATGTGATCCTGGGTCAACATCTATTACTGGTAGTAGATGTGCCCTTCAAGGACACACCCACCACAGACCTCTGCAGTGTGGAGTCAACACATGTGCTGAAAAAATAGGAACAGTTGGAGTTTTGGACAGGAAAGACTTTTCAGCCTGGAAAGTGGAGCTGGGATGCTTTGTCAGTGTATTTGTTTCTTTTTCTGTAACATCTATGATGGGCAGAGGAAAGATGGCAAGGCTTAATACTTTTGACTGTCTCCACAGGTTTTGATCAGGGCCTTTTTAGATTGTGAAACCAAAGATTGTGCAGGCAGATAAAAAGGAAAAGTTTGGGAAGAGCTATATTTGTAGTTCAAATCATATTACAGCCCTCCAATGTTCCAGTGACTGTAGAGCCCTCACAGGCCCTCAGAACAAGAGCCAAAGCATCTTTATTTCTGAAAACCTAACTTTCCCACACAATATCTCTATTTTGGAGGCTGAAATTTTGTAGACCAGCTTTAGTGGCCATTTCCATCTAGTGGTTTGAGAAGTCAGCTGGATTTATGGATAGGGAAGCAGAGACCAATGAGTTCTTGGTTTTACTGTCTCTGGCTGGACAGTGAGCCATCAAAGTCATCTGCTCACCCAGCAGCAGCTGAGTTCTTCCATTAATCTTTGGGGGTCTGTGTCATAAATACCCTCCAGAGTGTTAGATCTTGTGTAGCTGAACTCCCACTTGCCAAAGCCTTTCATTACTATGTCAGGTAAAGTATCTCCTAGCAGATGTTAGATTGTCCAAGGTGGCTTCCTATTGGAGCTAAAGAGGAAAACTGCACCTGTAGATCTCCTGCCCCTGTGGTCACTGCAGTGCTGATTGAATTCCCTGTGGAATCTCAGTCTGTGTCAGACCCCAGACAGTCCATTGCTTATGCTATACACAAAACCTTTTCCAGGCACAGAATAAAAGAGGTCTGATAGATGCCTGAAAGGTTGTTCCACTTGGTTAGTATTCAGATATGCTAATTTATTCATGGGAAGAAAATGATCTTGCTGCACACAAAACTAAACCCTGGTTGCTGCAATCACTTACATTTCATTAGCTTCACAAAAAAGTGACAGGTTTGACTCTGAATTTACTCCCATTCATTTTGCTACCCTGCAAGGAAGTTCCTCATGAGTCCCCATGAGCATCCCAAGGACTCCCAGACAGGCTGGAGCACTGACACCTTGTGAGAGAAATATCAGTTCTCTGTTTGAGCCTGGTCTTGTAACGGCTGCAATATTTAATGAGCCCTGCTGATCACGCCTTGCTTTGTTAATTGAACCCATCCAACAAGGCTGAAGGACAAGCAGAGCAAGGGATATGAATCCTACCTGTTAATTACCTTTGGGTGACTCCCTGCCTTCAGACCTCTCCTCTGCATCCTTCAAGGGCACAAAGTTTTTCCTGCAGTCCCTGATCACAAGACAAGATTTCCAAATCAGCTCTCACTCACTACTAAAATTAAACACTCACCATTGCCAAGTGGCCTTCTAAAACTCCTGTTTCTTCTCCCCTGTGCCACCTGTTCCCACTACTGCAAGAGCATGTAAGCCATTCCCTCTGTGGAAGAAAGTAACCTCTTGGGCTGTTCTTTAAATTTAAATACTGATGGAACAAGCTCTTCTTCCTCCAGCAATGAAAAGCAGACACACACCTGGTTTATCTGTGCTCATCATTGCTTTGTGTGAGGCCAAGTACCCACAGCATGTTGATTACTGAGCCTGTATTACTGACTTTCTTTAGTTATTGGCTGTAAATTAATTTATAAAATCAGGTGGTTCACATCTCTGCAGTCCTTGGACTGGGAAATTTGCCTGCTTGGAAAAAAAGTGAAATTTAGTTTCAGAAAATGCATTTTATGAGCAGGGTTGGCAGCACAAATCAGACCCAGACCTGGAACCCAGCTCCTGCACGTTCCAACCCACAGCAGAAGCACAGAGGAGGAACCAGCTCCAAATTTCACACCTGATCCTGCTACCTCCAGGTTTCAGAGCAGCTTGATGCCAACAGGAGCAGGCTTATCAGCTGGAGCAGGCTGCCCTGTGGGACATGTGGTTGAGGACAGGCTCTGACAATGCTGAAGCTCCTCAGCACTGATCAGGGTCAGTGTTTGACAGCAATAGCTCAATCCTGCATGATCTGGTCTCATCTCAGCTCTATGGATCTATAGGCAGTTCAGTATATTTTACAAGTTTTTCAGAGGCTATGGTTGATTCAAAACCACTGGCAGTTTCTCTTGTAACTGAATTAAATAAATGATGATACCTGCATCAGTAAAATAGGCAGTATGGGGGTTTTTTTCTGTGCTTTTGAGACAGCAAGGCAAATTTGTCAACAAAAATTGTTCTTTTAACCTGGGGCAGCTGGCAAGTCCTTCATATATGAGAGCGCTTTGATTGCACTGCTTATAATTACATTAACTCAGAGCTTTTACCAGGCTCCTGATTTATGAATGTGCATGACTGTGATCTCCATTTTTTAATCCATCAAAACACCTGTCACCTCAGGGCACTAAATCTTTACACAAGAACCCTTGTGAGCTGGTTTTACTTGCTACCACATACCACTGAAAAGGAAGCAAACCAAGTGGGGCATGTGTGCATTTCTGCTAAGGTGTGTAGCTGGAATGCATCCTGCTCTCACCTTGCAAAGCTCTGATGATGAGACTCACCATCAAAGAGCCCCCGAAACATTGGTATGCCACAGAATTCATGCTCAATTAACTAATTAACAGGCCATATGTTTTGTGTGGTCAATCATCTCCAGCACAGCTTAAACATTAAACTGAAATTACTCTCTGCCAAAGCATCACATAGGAAAGCAGTACTGCTCTTGCTGAACACAGTAGGAGTTGTGTTTCTGGTGTATGTGGGGCTTGAGATTGCTAGATTTCAAACAGTCAGCAGACTGAGAATGACTTTGCAGCTGAAAGCTTTGGAAAAACCTCTGTTGGTTCTCCTCAAATATATGTGCTTCTCACAGTTTTGTATGTTGCAGGAAAGAGAGCACACAGCAAAGAGAGCCACTGTGATCAAATGCTCCATTAATAAAAAGCTGCAAGTAGCTTCACTATTTCAGATTTTCAGACTTTTGTAGTGCAGGACTCAACATGAGGGCTGGGGAGGAAAAAAGCCCACAATAAACCTCTCTGGGAAAAAAACCCCCAAACTTCTCCAAACTCTTGCAGTGTGACTGCAACCCTGGAAATCAATTTCTCTCATCCCGGCTCTCAGGGTGCAGTTCTGAAGCAGTGGGTGGCATGGAGAGACATCACCTTGGAGGCATGAGGGCAGGGCCCCTGTGAGATGCCTTGTTTGCATGGGTAAGGTGGTGCAGGCGCCGGGAGGCAGAGCAGAAGCAGCACAGTCAGCTGCTTGTGCTCACCCCACCACCCCCCATGGCAGCACCTGAAGCGAGCACCTCACCAGCCCATCCTCACCAGGAGATCTGAAGATGCTTATCCAAACCTGGATATGAGCTCTGGCTGCAAACAACACCTTATGGGACAAACTGAGATGGGGCAGGAGATGCCATGAAGCATTTTTAGCAGTCAGTGGCTGCAGAATTGAACCCTCCTAGTCAAGAGGATTTCAATGCTAGAAGAAGGAACAAACAGTACACAGCAGAGCAATTCAGAGTGACAGTGGAGAGAGAGCTCCTGAGTTCAGATGGCACAGCAGCACTGACCCAGAATAAGCTGTTTCAATAAACCTACCAATCAAACCTTTGTGGTTATGAGATGGGGATGGAGGTGCAGCTACATCCAAGTTCAGTCCAAGACTCAGTCAACCCTTTAGGTCTAGAGGGTTACATAGGCACAATCAATTCTTCATACCCCTTAGGCAAGATTTCAAAGTTTAGCATGCAAGCATCTGTCATCCTCGAGGAATAACCTTGGGAGGCATCCCTACACAAGGGGAGATCATGTCATCTGCTGCCCTGCAGGAGAATCCAATGGACCCTGGGCTGCCTGCTATTTATGGAGTATGATGATTGACTTAGTCATATTTACACACCAGCTGCACTTTGGGTTGGCACATGCTGAACTTAGTCCTCAGCTGTTGAACAAGATTTATGGCCCTTAATTATTGTTGTTATCTCTAAGCTGGACGTGGCCTTCATGACCACCACTGGTGGCTATTGCATAAGCAGGAAAAGGGGGACTGTCACAGTCAGGGAGGTGATAATACCCTTCAACGAGTTTGAAGCACTCAGAAAGTGTGCCTTCATAGTTATTTAAATCAAGGAAAAAGTTTGCTCTCTCCACCCTCTGCATTAGTGATGTAGCTCTCAGTCCCTGTAGAGAGATAAAGCTCAGCAGAGCTGTGGGTTTCCCATGCACAAGAAATGCATCTTACAAAGTGTGAGTCATAGGAATTCAGAAGGAAAGCCCCAGCCAAAGAAGACAAACATCAAATAGATGGAAAAGGCTTGTGCTTCATCTCAGTTTCCAAATTCAAGAAGAGTGTTTGAAGTCAGCAGAGATAAGGGCCTGAGACAGGTCCTATACCAATTACTGGAGATGTAGCCACACACTTGCAACACTTTTTCATTTAGTTTACAAAGGAGGAAAAGCCACTTTAATGTGAGACATTAAAGATTTCGTGAGTGTTAGACATACTGTTAAAAGTACCAATAGAAGGAACTTCTTCAGCCTGCTCAAACACCACTTTTTTGAACAGCCATTAGGGGCTGAGCTCAATTCTCTAAATGCAGTCTTTCTGTTTGACAATCACAAAATACAAATTCTGTTGGGTATGTGTTGAGGTTTGGGATTTTTTAAAGTAGCTCCTCCAATTTGGATTGGATGACTGGGAACAGCAAAGATTGCAGTTTTCCCAAATCAAATCCTTCCAGTCCAACTTAGCAATGATGCTACTTGGACTGAAAGTTTCACTAAAGCTCAGGTCCAGGGAGATTTCCCAGGCTGGAAAATTTTATCCCAAACATTTGCAATTGAGCAAACTTACAAGTGCTTATAGAGGAAATTCTAGGATTAGAAGGATCCTTTCTTCAGAGCAGGTGAGAAGGTAGTAGGACATCTATTGTTCTCACAGAAAGTGTTTTCTACTTTCCAGTATGTAACATCTTTCACATTTCCTTGATTGCTTCTTATTCTACCCATTCAGGAATGGAAGTGGGTATTACTTCTTTCTCCCCCATAGAAACATAACATATATTTCAAAACCTTTTTATTTTTTGTGAGTCGTTGACTCTGAATGTATCCAAATGCATCAGCTGAGATCTCATTCTTGCTGAATAGGGCAGCAGGGTAACCTCAGCAGCCATGCAGTCTAACTGCAAAAGTCACCTTAATAATTAGTCTGGTGTGACCTGCCCGGCTGTATTGCTTGGGGGAAGGTGGAGGAGTCAGGCACATGCAGTCACTTGCTCTGTTCTCCCTGTTTCCTAGGCATGTGCTGCAGCCAGCCACGGAGAAAGAAAAAAATGGTAAAATAAATCAGTTTATTTTCTCCACTGTTAATCCCAGTGGATCTATAAAGTTGTTCTTAAAGCTTTCCTGTTGAAAGGTACTTTGGGAGTGCACAACACACTGAATTGTGGAAGATACCTTACTGTGTCAGGACATTTCTACTTTTTTTACTCCAATGTATCATATGCAGAGTAACATTATAGACTATTATATAAAGAATCTGAGCAGAGGAGATAGTAACAAAAAACCTCCACTCAGACAGAACTTCTAAGACCAAGAAAGGGGCAGATGTGACTCATTTGCATGTCATCTAAATTCTATGTCTTATCCTGACCTCAGATCAGATGGCAATTTTTAAATGAACTTTGTAGATTAGACAAAAAATGTATGACACTGCAGTATTCTCCCAACATTGTCTCCAGTGCAAACTCAGCCTCCCCCTTCTGTTGGTAGTGGCTTACTTGTGACAGGCTGGGCAGAAGATTGATTATTGTTATAAATTATTTCATGATCCCTCTTCTGGTGCAATAAAAGGCAGTGATTCAGCTATCCAGATAGTGGTGAATGAAAATAAATGAAGGGTTTAATTAAGACCAATTCTGGATCAGAAATTTGTTGGTGAAAGATTTTTGAATCCATTTAAAATTTCACTCAGTTCCTTTAATTTCTATTAAAGTCAGTAGAATGATACCAGCATTCCACTGTGAGAGGTTTCATCTTGACTAACCATAGCCAGTGAAGCTTTTTTGAACAGTCTGTTTCTGTTTTAATGTATTCTTTGATTTAATAAGGTTAATATTTTCCCATATTTTCTACAGAGTGCTACAGTTTTTTTACCTGTGTCAATGCAGCATGAAAATATTCCAAGGCTGGAACAGAGGAGATGTGTAAGAGAAACTGGTTTCTACTACTGGAAGAAATTAATATACTGGTTGTAAAATGGATGCTATGTTTTGTAGAGAGAAATTGTAAGTGGATATTAGAAGGATATAGCTACATATTAATGCACATTTAAAGGGTTAGACACAAAGGACTTTTAAGAAAAGAAAAGTGATATTGCCTCAAGCAAGCCCTGGGGGTGACCCTCACAGAAGAGTCTTAGGAGATGATTGAGTGAGGTCTACAAAGGGAACTGGAGGCACACACTATCCCAGAACCAGGACTCGAGCACTGGCCCCATCTCTCCAACCCTAGTCCTGAGCTCAACACCTCAATTCTCAGTGTAATGCATGAATCATATTCCACAAATGTCACAGGTGTAAATAAGAATGGTGCCCCTGTGTTTTCTCAGGCCTACTTGGAGAAATGCTCAACTCTAGCGCTAACCTTTTCCCTCCTTCATCTTCCTCCCTCCTTCTCTTACAGCCCATTTCATGGAATTTCAATGCTGATATTTTTGTGCCCTTGTCCCATGAGCTTGTGGGAAAAGAGGAGGCTGTGGTGCTTCCCTGCAGGTGTGCATTGAGGGCCACCCCTCTGAGACAGGCAATGAGCCCATAGCTCAGCCAAACTGTGCGCTTCAGTCTGAGTCATGAAACACCTGCTGTCCATAGCATCCTAAAGTAGCAAGAAAGACCAAATTAATCTCTCATGTATCACCATGGACAAAAGAGCTCATAATTTTACAGCGCTGATGATTCAGGAGGACAGAATGCCAATAAAACCTTCTTCACAGAACCAAGTTTCTTACATCTTAATTTCTGTCAGTGAGCAGTATCTGGCATTCATTAAAAAGCTGAAATTTGTGAAATTTACTTTTTGCACTGAGTTTGCTGCATTTTGTTCTTCAGCCAGGAAAAACAAGCTATTAAGTAGGTCTACCTCTTTTTTTTTTTTTTTTTTCTTTCCCTTGCTTTTGAGGATACAAGGAAGGAAATGAGCAAAGGTTTAGGTGAAAGGCAATGAAATTTTCAAGAAGGGAACAGAGAGAAAAAGTTGGATTATCCTAAGAAAAAGGGAAATTGTATGTCTGGAAAATGTGGATTGTGGAAAGAAAGACTGCACAAGCAGCTTTCCTTCCTGGTGCAGAGGCACAATACACATATTTTCTCATCTATAGCTCACACATAATTCAGAACAAGTGATATGGTAGGCAAAAAGTGCTCTAGAAATTAATAACTAGATAAAATGTTTTTGATCCAGGGAGAAGAACTGATGAAGGAGAGCCACATGGGAGGCAGAATAGGTGCATGTGGGAGGTCCACTGTCCAGTCCCAGCTGTGTCACTGGTGATTTGTTCTGGTGATTTGGGTCAGCTGCCTCCCTCTACCTCAGCAAAAGTTGGTTCCATTTGGAGGATTGTGACTCGTTCTTCCTTGCTTTTAATTTTCCTCTGTGGAAAATAAAACGTTATAATATTCTTTCACTTGAAAATCCAACATAATTGCTCTTTTTTTTTCTGTCCTCTCTAGGGAGATTTGAGCCCTTTTACACATTGGACTAGAGTAGAAAATGTGTATTTAGTAGAGTTTTTGTCTATCTTCTCTGCACAGTAGTCTTGGAATTTGATGAAAATAATCTGATTCATGCTCCCACCTGAATTTGGTTGGGTTTTCTTTTTCCCCACTGTCCTGGCTGAAATAATGTCTTTATTTCACAGTCATGTAATTCAAAATATTTCTATATCTCCATTTTAAAAAATCAGTGTGAAATGAAACCTGCTTTCCTGTTCTCTGGCTGTGTTTGGAGAGCAGCCCATGAGAAGTGCTGCACAGAAGGAGCCATTTGCAAAGCATAGACTTCTCAGCCACCCTGGGACCACTCTGTGCACTTCTGAGTGCCTTCTGCTGGCACCTGCACCAGTGGTGCACAGAGATCAGGCACTGCTCCTCAGCTCTGAGCACTCTGCTGCCCCTGTGGACACGCTGCAGCCCATGGGGAGCCTGGTCACTCCTTTGCCAGAACAGAGGAAGTCTGGAGGGCGTACATATCACCAAATCTTCAAAGATTTAAATGTGATCATACTCAGCTTTGCCCTTTTGACCATCTCCTAGAAAGTTTCAGCCTTGAACCTATACCTTTCCTAGAAGGGATGGGGATTTATGAACATGGGTGGGTCCTGAGCTACAGACAGGTCCCAGACAGGACTTTATCCTCTGTTTCCCTCCAGGTCACCTGCTTAGCTATCCTGCCTCCTTTCTGTGTCACAGTGTCCCACTCCCACTCCCCTTTCTGCTGATATTCCTCCATCCTAATACATTTCTATAACCATATGTGATACTTTTTGGAAAGACAACTTTTACATCTTTT
Source organism: Erpornis zantholeuca (assembly GCA_013400515.1). Classification (NCBI taxonomy): domain Eukaryota; kingdom Metazoa; phylum Chordata; class Aves; order Passeriformes; family Timaliidae; genus Erpornis; species Erpornis zantholeuca. Next base: position 128,241 of record VZTN01028284.1, read on the forward strand.
GTCTGGTGGTCCATTAGCAGGCAGAAGGTGCCAACAGGATTTCATAAAGCTCTCTGTTCAAGGCAAACACAGTGTGAGGCTCTTACCTGAAATTTTGTGAGCCTCTAACCCTAAGCAGGCACTGTAGGGCCCTCTCAGTGGATTTGTAAAACCTCAGCGGCAGAGGATTGTAACATCTGAGATGTTGGGTGATAGGCTGAGCTGTGGAAGATCTGACAACACCTACATGGCAGTCTGCCTTGCCTAAAGGGCACCAAATATCCTCAAGAATTTGGGTTGGAGTATAAAGGAAAGTGTCACTCTCTGAAAGTGTTGCACTAAGGATTCAAATTCATGAAACTCAGAGATGGCAGAGTATGGCAATAGATGCAACTTCTTGCAGTGTCTTTTCTTGTGGTGGTGAACGGATACGACAAAGATGTGTATGGGTGGGGCACAAGTAAGAGGAAAAAAGGAAACTGTAGAGCTGCAAAAAGGGAAACTTGTACTCTACTCTAGCATAGCACACAGAATGAGAGGAAAAGATGACTGATTTCAGTTATTATTATGGGCAATTAAACAATTTGAAAGAATGATAGCAGGCTTGAAGTTTTGGGTTTTTAACTTTCCACTCTTTGTTTCTTTTCAGAACACCAAGTATGTTTCTTCTATTCTTACTGCATTTTCAAACTTCTCAGCAGCTTTATACAGTCTCATGACTTGGGTACATTCATCTTGGAAGGGTCCTCTGGAAGTAAACTAATCAGCTTCCTGCTCAAAGCATGGATATCTTCAAAGTCAGATCAGGAATCTCAGCACCTTGCATAGCTGCATAGAGTTTTGGAAATCTCCAAGGACACAGCCTTTCTGTCTTTGTGGGCACCTCTTCCCGTGCTGACTAACCAACATGCCCACACCACACACACTGCTTTGTCTAGGCAATCTCCCCTCTGTACAGGGACACAGGAAGTGAATTTAACAGCACAGGACATCCCTGCTTTCCTTCATATTCTTATCATGTCCATTTTTAAATGATTACAGCCCTATATATATAAAATGCTGCAGCAGTTAATTTGGGTACTCCATCATAATTAATTGGGGAAATTAGGCACAATTCAGCTGCTGCTGAAGTCAGCACATGTCTCCCCAAAGACTCCACAATAGGACTCAACTCAGTACCTAGAACTTTAACGTATGTCCATCTTTCCCGAAACCTGTTTCTGAAGATAGCCAGTGCAGGTATTTCAGTTACTTCCAGGCTCATGCTCTGTCTTTCCTTCCACATTTAGCCAGCAGGTAAGGTCTAGAGCAGTCATGTTTCTGGATAACAAAAGAATCCATTCAATCAATCAGCTAGCTGACCTTAAGACAACAAGCAAAGCCTGAACTCTTAAACTGCTTGTTCTGCTTGTGATTTTACAAAGAGCAAGCATGATCCTGTAATAAAGCTGAGTCAGTTCATGAGCACCATGAGATGAGGGAGCAGCTCAATCAGATCTGAGCTACTCATGCTAATGTGCCTTGTAAGATAATGTTGGTCCACTGGAACACTCAGCACATGGCTTTTGGGCTTGGCTGAACAGAAGACATAAAAATCTTTTTCCTCTGGGCTTTGTACTTCCTCTCAACATTTTTTGGTTGGGTTTTCGCTTGTATGTTTGTTTGTTTTTGCATTCAGATATGAATTTAAATATGAACTCATCTGAAGAAGATGACACTGAATATACAGAAATTGTGCTTACACAATTAACAAGCCCAGCATGGCCCAGGGAAAGCTGATTCTGTCCTGCATAGAGAATCACAAGATTGATATAAAAACCAAACATAATCCTTCTTTACACTTCCGTTTACTGTTTTAGGGTTTTTTTGACCTGGACTGCAAAGCTGGCATCTCTGTAAGACTTAACAAAATGAAAACTGAATTGATGATCAAGAAGCCATCTGTCCTTTATCTTCCTCTCATGGCATATATGCAAATAAATGTCTTGATTTCCAAACACAGTATTTGCTTCCCGCTATGATTTCATCTTTCCTGCTTGATTATGTCAGAGCTTTTAATCTCAATAATTAATTCAGCCAAATGGATATGATTCTTTAAACATATCCCTCCTCCCACTCCATTAAAATTAAATCTGAGATGTGGTATTTCTTTAATCAGGAAGAAATTATAATATTTTATCTCCCTGTTTCCTCTAGCTAAATCAAAATGTCCCTTTAAGGCATTGATAAATGGTTTCTGTGGTAGTACAACTATCACAAGGGACTCAAATGGGATTTGAGAGTAACTGCTTCAAGAAGATGTGCATCCCAGTGGCAGTATAGGCAAAGATGGGATGACTAATTTCTCCCAGCCAAAGACAGCTGGCTGTGCTGAGACAAGGTGTCTCACAATGTTATGAGACTCTTTTTACACTGTTTACCTCAGAGATATGGCTTGGGTCTTTACTGGAAGATATATGAGTGAGTGAGAAGTGATTTGTTTTATCTTTATCATGCAAGATGGTAAAACTGAAAATAAAGTGAAAAGGAATCACTTTTAGATTCCTAGAGATCACCTAGAGATCTAGGCTCTGCATAATGCCAGTCCTACAAATGCTGTTTTCCAAAACATTCTGGTGAAGCAGATAACAATGAGTAAATTTGATAATCTGTGGTAATTCAGAACAGGTCATTTTTTACCTGGGATTGGCAATGGCCCACACTTGGTAAAAACTGTGTGTCTTGGAAGATGTACGCTGGAATATGATGAGTAGGAAGGACAGGGTTTTCAAAAGTTACAACAGTCGAAAAAGTAAATTTCTCATTCACTTGTTCTGTTTTCCTGGTTTTTATCCTCCTTAATCAAGGCTAACTGGTTCTAAAACTCTCTAATGCTGGGTAATATCAAAAACACAAACCCAGTTCTTTCATCTTGTTTTCTCACTCTTTTACACAAGTTATGGCTGGCAAATGTCCTTTGTAGTCAACTACCTTGTGGAACTTTTCAATCACAAATTTTGCTGAAGACATTAGATAAGACCCAGAAGTTACACCCCAGACCAAGCAACATTAGTCTCATCCTTACCTTGGAGCTGAGTCTGAACATGACATTCATCACAGGGCAGCAGGTAGTCTTGATAGTGTATCAAAAGTAATGCCAGAGAATGCTGACATTTATCACAATGGAGAAAACACAACTCACTCTACATCAGCTTCTAAAACACAGACAACTGCTGCCAAGCTTGTGATCACTGCATTGCCTTTGTGATCCATGGAGAGGAATAGCTGCAGTTCATCTCCCCCACCACAGGCACAATGAATCAGTCTGCTGCTGTCTGGTAACTGGAAAGGGAAGCTAAGGTGTCTAGCTCAAATGGAGATTCTAAAGAGGTGATTATTCCACTGCTGAGGCTCTTAGTGCAGCCTCAATCGCCCTGAGCACTGTGTGCAGTTCTTGGCCCCAACAATTAAGAAGAAAGTGAAGATCCTTGAGTGTGTTCAGAGAAGGACAACAAAAGCTGGTGAAAAGGCTGGAAGGCACATCCTGTGACACGTCCTGTGAGGAGTGGTGACAGACTCTGGGCTTGTCTGGTTTCGAGAAGGGGCAGCTGAGCACCAACTCATTGCTACAGCTTCCTGAGGAGGGCAAGGAGAGAGGGCTGACCTCTTCTTCCTGAGATCCAGTGATAGGATGTGTGGGAATAGTTCAAAGCTGCACTGGGAGAGACTGGATACTGGGAAGAGTTTCTGTACCAAGAGGGTGGCCAAACACTGGAACAAGCTTCCTGCAGAGGTGGTAAATGCCCCAAGCCTGTCAATGTTAAAAGACGCATTTGGATAATGCCCTCAACAAAATGCTTGAACTTGGTCAGCCCCAGGATTGGTTAGGTTAGGCAGTTGGGCTAGATGATCCTTGTAAGTCCCTTCCAATCAAAATGTTCTGTTCCATTCTGTTCTGTTCTATGCTATTCTAATCCTATCCTAGTCTTTGGTGTCTAAATGCTGGCACAGATACTGCCCTACAGTCCTTGTATTGCCCTTCTGTCTCAGAGACATCTGCTGAAGAAAAATGAGATGCCAACTTACAGACTTCGCTGAAGTATTTTGAGAAGCACACAAATCTCATATAAAAGGAGTTACCATTATTCATTTTACTTACAGGTGTCCCAACGACATTTTTCTCCCCTGAGAACTGAACTTACAGGAAGCAAACTGGGAAAGAAAGGAAGGGAAGAGGAGCAGAGGTCAAAGATCTTTTGCCAGTGAAATCCCTCTGCAGAATGGTGTGGGAGGAGGAGCTAGCCAATGCTTGTCCTGAACAGAACTTATCCTGACACACAGCTGTTGATCACAGAGGAAATATTAGAAGGCCAAGACAGAGATGAAGTGAGGTGATGGCTGAACAGTCCACATGGGACTGGCTTGCTAGGCAGTGCTCTGCTAGTTCTAGATAGGACCCAGAAGATACTGAAGAAGTTCATGTTCTACTGCCTACGATATAAAACACCCTGTGAGAGACTGAAAAGTTATGGTTAATGGTTTAAACACTGTTAAAGAAGCTGCAACCACCAAAGCCCACTTCCCACACAGATACACCTCCTCATAGGAACTGGACTGTGAGTCAAGCCGCCCCAGGTCTAAGGAGATGAATGTATCCACAAGGAAAGCCAAACCCAGCAGCTGCACCAATAATCAGCCCTGGCTGGGTTTGGGGTGGGAGAGGCCATAGACCATAGACTCATTTGCTGAGGCCAGGTTTGCACACACTCCCCCCAACCAAGGTGGGTGAAGGAGAGTTTTTGGGTGTGTGGTGTAATCTCTGGTCAGAGGGAGTGAACACCCATCCTGCCTTACACAAACTGTCTCAGTTGTAAAACCCCCCACCATGGGAAGGCCACATACACACAGAACATTTATGTGAGAGGCAACTGAGGAGGTCATAAACCATCAAAGACACCCAAAGCACCCCAGACTCATTCCTGAGGCCTGGCACCAGAGGGCTGCATGTGATGGCAAACGATGGGACAGATCCAGAGTCTGTTGCAAGAGACAGTTCCAAACTTCCCCCTAACAAGGTGAGGTACGTGGTTATTCCCACCCAGTCTGAACATATATTAATCTACTGAACTCTGTGTTTAGCAGGACACCCACCACCAAGCAGTCCAGAAGAAGAGGATCAACAGGATGCTGTTGGGATCCATGGAGTGGTGATGTTTTCTACTTCATCTGTCTCTCTCTTTCCCTCACTCCCTTTTTCTATTTCTTTCTCTCTCTCTTTCCCTACCTCATATTTACGGTTAAATACAGTCCATACTATTGACTTTGGCATATGGTCTCATTTGCACCTTAGTCAGGGTAAAGGCATATCTCTAACAATTTTAATAACTGGATCTTAACACCCCCTCCCTTCTGCATCCTGAGTATGGAAATATATGCACACATATTGCTTTATCTAACAGATGCACTGAGCAAAACCCCTTTGTATCCTGTGCTGCACTTTTGAGGATTCATATCCATATTTCCTATCAGTTGGAGAAAACCTCTTCAAAATCACTTGATCAAATCTGTGTCTTTATTAGTGCATTGGTTTACACTAGAGAAGTATCTAACATGTCCTACCTTTGCCACAGAAAAGGCAGTAACAAAAACAAAGACACTTCATTACCACAAGAGGAACACAGGGAAAGTGTTCATCCCCTGAATGCACACTCAAGGTCATTAGTGGCATTACATGACATTTTTAAGATTGATCATCTCTTTTTAATTGCACAAACACAGAAGGTACATCATAGATTATGACTAGAAGTCATTTGCCAGATAGACATTGCAATAGCAAATGAACTTGAACTTTCTTTGAAATTGGAAAGGTAGTTACAATATATATGCTACTGTTTATACCACCTTACCCATGGGCTATCTGGGGAAAAGCTATTTGAACAAAATTGGAAAATGCTGCACAACAGCATGCTGGCAAAATAATCTCTCTTAAGCCAGTATCCTGCCAAGTGAATTTAGTGAAGAAAGACAGATCTGAATAAAGAAATAGACCTCATTTAGCTGTGGCTGAAAATATAATAACTAACATTTTTTCCTTTGAAAAATACTTGCTTTTCAGAATTCAAACTTCCCCCTTCATCTCTTAGCACACAGTCACAGGTGAAAATGCCTGTACTGGTATAAGATTTCAGACTTTCTGGTTGGTTTGGTGTTTTTTCAATTGGAATATAAGGTCAGAAATGCTAGAGTTTCCCAATGGTGGAAACTGCCATTTCTGAGGAACTCAAAGGGTGGAAATTAATTGGAAATGTCCTACCCAGACTCTGATTTCAGGCCTACTGCATGACTTTCATACCCTCCCTTGAACAGTTAAAAATTTGCAAAATGAACACATTTTGTGAAAAAAATAACTAAAAGAAAATCAAGAAACTTCAGAAAGACAAAAAGAGCAGGACAGATCTACAGAAGAAACCAAGTGGAAATCAGTTGCCTATACACCAGAGTATATCAGGTGGTGTAGCTAAAAACCAAAGGATTGGGGGGACCTTATCTATGCCTCAGAACTTTGTAGCCTGATATACTGGTGTCAGTACGTTTTTCAGGAACAGGAAAAGATTAGACTGCTTGTCCTCCTGGAGATAAACTGCAAAGTATAGCTCTTCCAGTCCCCATTGCTGTTTGGGGAATGAAATGTGGAGAGATCAGGCACCCCTGAAAATACAAAGATATAATAACAGTCCAGAAATGAGACCTGGTTCAGGCAGTGCTGCCCCCAAGGCATTGGTCTGTTATGAGACATAATCCTCCCATTGCTAGCTCCAGCTGAGGTTTTCACTGGCTCATTTAACCAGTGAGGTTAAATCAGATGACTGTAAAACACTGTAAGTTAAATAAACCAGCATATCCACATTGGGCATATCCAGGAGGTTATAGTTACTGGGGAGTGCTGGTCTACACAGGCCAAGGTTTCTAGGTTAAACTACTCCTTTCCATGTGACCAGATGTGGAGAACAGAGTATGTCAGAGACTTTCATCTGGCTTTTCTTAATAGTGGTTACAACTGTCCAATATGTCACTCTAAAGTCAATATCTAAAATACACTATATAAGTCATATTTTAAAATGCCTAATTTTTCTTTCTGTTGGCAGTCAGGAGCTCAGAAAGAGAAACAAGCACTATGGTAATCCATACTTAGGAATGATGTATCTTTCCCTGTACAGCAGAGGTATTTTTGACACAAAAAATTATGTCCAGTCTTTTTAAAATAAACTATCATCATGCAAAAGCATGTACTTTCATTATATGTTTATTGGTTTGCATGTAGCATCTAATGAATGAAATTGCTTTGTTCTTCTTGCAGTGCATGGAGCTTTATTTGGTTACACTGATGGTGAATTCCTGCACAGAGTATTTTAAGGCTGTTTGTTAAGAGCCCCGGGAACCATTGATAAACTGCTCTGGCTGTTCTATGTCTGCTTCTGCCTGTTCCCATTTCTGACATAATCTTGTTGCTTTAGGAACAGATCCCTTCCTTCCTTGCCAGAGGCAACTGTCTCCAAGTGGTAGCAGGAATGAGGATGAATGTTTCAGAGCCCTGGAGAAACTAAACAACCCTTTGACACAGGCAGCAAATTACATTTTTCATTTGGAAGAGTATCTGGCCTCTAAGTGACCTTGCAAACTGTGGGAGCAAAGAGGACATCAATACACTAATTGGAGAAAAGGCAATAGTTCATATTGCACACTTTCTTAATTTTTCCATGAAAAGTGGTGCTCAATGGGAGGGCAAGAGATTTCCATAAGCTTTCCTGGCTTCTTCTCAATCTCAAGAAACAGAAATGTTGGAGGAAGCTGGTAATTTTCCTCCACCTTATCATTTCACACAAAAATCTGCTGCAGACACCTGCTTGTATCCAGGACTTTCTGTTTTGCCTGACAACTTCTATTTTTAAACTGGCTGAATTCCTCTGTGTAAGGAATTGCCAAAGCCACTGACACCCCTCCCAGTCACACCTCCCAGTTCTACCCTGGACTCTGGATTACATTTCCTCATATACTGTGGTCTTGTTATTTTAGACTATTTTATGTCTGTTTCTCCAGTTCCTACACAGCACATGCTATGTGGAACTGACTGACATAAGGGAAAAAAATGCAGAAATATGTCCCAATTCTTTCTGCCTTCCTCCAGGCTACAGATCACACTGGATTTTTCTGCTTCCTATTTTTTTTTCCACTTCCTAACACTGATCTTATTTTAAACATTATCTTCATATTTGATTACTATTGTTTGCAATTTCACTTGACTTAATAGTGGAAAAAACCACAGCTGTTCAGTGTGTTAGCTTGCAAATGCTGGTAGCTTTCACAGTGATTTATACCTCCAGCCATACTCCCCTAATACACTGGAAAAAGGTCATTAGAGAATTGTTGCTCATTCACTCACATGACACTAGGCCCTGTGAGGCACATGCATGACCCAGGATCTCACAGTCCTATGTGTTAACCATGCAAGTATTTTTAGCACAAGTCAACAACTGAGTTGTTTCTTTTCTGAAATTTTTTAGTAATTTGCCTTTTCTCAATCAGTATGCATGTTTCCTCTGAATGAGTGAAGGTTCAGTCAGTCAGGATCAGGCTGAGCATTCAGCCAGGACAGGACACCATGATCTGCTGCAGATCTCATCACACAGCACACAAAACATGATGAGATTTCAAGCACTGTGTACAACTGCAGTGTACATATCTCATGAAACACTACCTCTTTTTTGTTCAAAACATTTTAACCCTGGTTTTAATGTAATTCCTTTCTAATGCATCCCATAAAACCATATATTTATAGCCCACTTTTCAGAATCAAGAACCCCTGCCACTGAATTTTCCTGTGAGTCTACAAATGTGGAAACAATAGCTTTGGGAATCCAGGTGAAAATCTGTGGGTAGATAGGTTGGGACCAAAACCTCAGCTCTGAACACAGGCATGAAAGACCCTCATGTGGTCTGTGCTCAGTGTCATTTGTATCCAGATGGTAAATTCAGTGGCAGGGATTTTGTTTAGTTTTGTGTTGTTGGGTTTTGGTTTTTTTCCTCAGTGCTTAGCACAGCCCAACCCCAGTGTTCAAGACAATAATAAATGTTGAAAGGAAGTTTGTCACATGAGTTCAGGTCAAGCCAAGCCCTAATCCTTCATTTCCCCAAAGTCCATGACTTCTCTATCTTTAACCATCTGTCTGGCTACATGCTTACCTATAATCTAAATAAAGAACAGGAGAAGGAACTCAATGTTCACTACAGCATTCAAATCCTTTTCAGTCTCTCATTATTGCTCAGTCTCTGCTTAAAGGAAAATTTCCTCTACCTGACTGATAATTTAGTCTTTTAGGCAATTATGAGGGCAAAAGAGATGCTTTATCATAAAATCTGTCCTGCACAATTCCATACCATTAGATATAGAAGCCTCTCCCCCTGTGAAAAAGCAAGAATACACCTAAAGATAGGAATTTGATTGATAATAGTACTTTCTGTCCCAATTCAACTCTGAGACCATAGAATTATTTAGATTGGAAAAGACCTTTAAGATCACTGAATCCAAGCATTAACCTAACAGTGCCATGCTCACCACTAAACCATATCCCCAGATGCCACATCCACGTTTTTTTAAAAATTCAAGGGATGGTGACTCAGCCACCTCCCTGGGCAGCCTCTTCCAATGCTTGACAACCCTTTCAGCAAAGAAATTTTTCCTAATATCCAACCTAAAACTCCCCCGGCACAACTTGTGGCCATTTCCTTTAGCCTTGTCACCTCTTACCTGGGAGAAGAGACCAACCTCCACTTTGTACAGCCTCCTTTCAGGTAGTTGAAGAGATTGATAAGGTCTCCTCTGAGGCTCCTTTTCTCCAGGGTAAATAACCACAGATCCCTCAGCTGCTCCTCATCAGACTTCCCCAGACTCTTCCCCAGCTTTGTTGCCCTTTTTGGACATGCTCCAGCACCTCAATGTCCTCCTTATAGCGAGGGGTCCAGAACTGAACACAGAATTTGAGGTGTCACCTCACCAGTGCCAAGGATAGGGGACAATCACTGCCCTGGTCCTGCTGGCTACAGTGTTTCACATTGTTTCTGATCCAGGCCAGGATGCCATTGGCCTTCTTGGCCATCTGGGCACACACTGGCTCATGTTCAGCTGTCTGTCAAACAGTGTCCCCAGAATGCACACAGCCTGCTCCCATGCTCCTGCAGGGTCCAGTTGCTGGTGTAGGTCCACAACCACCCTGCAAAACCAGTAATTTTAGAACCAAATCACTGGCTTTGCAATAGTTAAATGAGACACCAAGTCCCCAATGTTCAGTTCATTGGCACTGCTCAGAGTCCAGGAGCATGGCCTAGAGAGACAAAAATTGTAGCAGAATTAGGCAGCAACTTGTCAGGGGATGAGTTTTTGTTGGCCTTTACTCAGTGGCCTTTATGTATCTAAATGTTCCTGCTTTAATAGTCCTCAGGAGAGAACTTTCTTACCAGCTCAACCCATTTCATTATCTGAGACATGGTTTATGTTTTGCATATTAAAAACCTAATGTATCTTGGAAAAAGCTCTAATGCCTCTGATTTGCATACAAGGGTCTTGGCTTCACAAAGGCATTGGGCATCCTTGTTTTCATGGCAAGCCAAACCCAGCCCCAGAACCCACACAGCTCATCTGGAAGATGACATATATTTACTGTATAATTGTTCGTTTTGGGTTTTCTTAGAGGCCAATGAACAATGGCCTAGCCTCTGTGATTGGACTCAAAGGATTTTCTGGAGGCTGTCACACAACAGCTGTGTGTCTCCCTTGGGTCTGCACCAAGGTGGGTGGAGAAGAACACCCCCCTTGGCATTCCACCTCACCCCACTGCTCCCAGGAAGCTCAAAGTACTCTTTGACCACAAATTGCCAGCACTTACTATGCCAGTGAGGGAGTGTGGGCAGTATCAAATGTTCTCCCAAGATGTGTGGAGGTCACATACCTCCCTGTTCACACTGACACAAGGATTGTGCAATGCGTTGGGAAATGTTCAAGGACACTTCTTTCTGCTTGCACAGCACAGAGAGGAATGCACGGCCTGAATCCAGTGGGAGCAGCAGGAGGGGCACACAGTCAGGCAATTTCTGTGGTACTCCATCCTCCATTGATGTCAGTTGCTTACATCCTTTTTTCCCATGTCAGATGGAACCTCCTGAAACATTCAAATACCAGGAGCCTCTCTGAAACATGCAGGCTGGGGAAGGAAGGGGCTAGTGTTTGCCAGCTCTCACAGTCCCAGAGACAGAAGGAGCAGCATGGGGGCAAAGAGGATGGGGAAATCCTCAAATCTTTTAAATACCTGTCTCTCCTGTACACCAGTTGTGAGGGGAAGGCAAGGATGATTTATCACAGTGTGTTCAGACCTTGTGAATGCTCCTGACATAATTCAAAAACCTAAACTCCAACGTCTAGTCTGCTTTCTTGCCAGATTATTCCTTCAATGAAAGGGATGTCTTTCATTGCCAGAAAGACAAGGAGACACTAATTCATCCAATCGACTGGAACCTCTACTGTGGAAAAAAATGGTGTAATTATGTCCTGCAAGTCTTAGAAGCTTGAGTGATGGTGGTAAGGAAAAATCCAAAGTCACATTCACAGGTACTCATGATCATGGTCCTGCACATTAGAGTTAAATAGATCCTTTCATTCACATTCAGTGGTTGCAAGATCAGACCCCACTTGCACAAGAAAATGCACAGCCCATGCATGGGACTGTATTGGCTGTGTATTTAAGTCAGGGCTATGTTGTTGTGCATGTTTCCAAAAGGAAAAGTAATGTGCATAATCTGGAAGAAGAGTTCAACTTAAAGAAAAGATTTAAAGTTCTCAAGTAATTTAATTCTGTTTCAGAGCACGATTGCTAGTAAATCACTTTTATCCTCAAAGTACTTTCCAACATAATAAATGGTACTGATGGAAATCAGCATGAATTTGTGGTAATAGTTTTACAGACTTTGGAATTTTGAGGGTGTGGGATTTCTGGCGCACGCTTGTGTTCATATCTCCAGTCTTTGGAGAGGTATTTGAAAAATCACTCAATCTTTTCTTATTTTTGTGGATTAGATGATTTGAAATGATCCTAAGCAACTCAAGGTCCAGATAAAAAGTGTGTTAAGGAGCTTTAACTGGGAGGATTAACAGAAAAGATTCTTCTGACTAAGTCCTGGCTTCTGTGTATCCATGTCTCCTCCTGGACTGCATCATCTAGACACACACATAAGTCCGTAAAGTAGAGTAGAAAGATTTAATATTCAGTTTGTTTCTGTTTAGAGTGGTGTTTAAATAAGCAGAATTACTCTCCACAGTCTGTCTTCACTGACTAACAAAGACATTGAGACGCAAGAAAGTTCTGTGAGCATCCAAAGTGATTTTGACAAATCTTAGTAAACTTGGCTATTAATAACTGTGTCTTATCAGTTGGAACGTAATGGAAAAGCTTTTTTTAATATGGAGATTAAAGTTGGTCTGTATTGTCTTCCACTGAATTTTGACCTACTACCTCCCCTTTGGGGCTTTACTTCATAGTGCAGTAAGTTGGACAGTTCAACAGACCAGAGGTGGCTTGTTCCATCTCCACTGTGTGGTTACTATCTGAGCCAGATAGTAATTCTGAAAAATCCAACCTTCACCTGCAACAATCATTTGAATATGTAGCAATTCTTTTCTGTATCTACAGACAGAAATAATTTACTCTGCATTCAGAAAATTAGGCAGAGTCTGTAAGGAACATAGATTTGTAAACAGCCTTATATTTATTTTCCCTTTTTTTAAGATCATAATCATATTATCAAATATACAGCTTAACATAGAAGACCCATTTAAAAATCCACTTCTAGCATGGGTTACGACTGATTGCAGTCAGTCATTGTGGAGCCTCAATGGATGGCGTAGCCAGAGACAAATATATACATTTTTTTAAAAAGAATCATTCCTGTTCCTGCAGGATGTGGAGGAAGCACAGGACTGTGATCTTGAAAATCTACTTAAACAATGAGATGAGAATTCATTTCCCAATGAGAATAGGCCTTCAACTTTTTCTCCCACACTATAAATCAGCTGAAGGAAGTTGGGGATAAATTTTGTGGCATTGGTAAACCAAAGATCAATCAGCAGCAGCAGCCACATGTCATAACACACTTTGTAATCTGTGTGTGGTCTAAGCCAGACCACTAAATATGAAAATAACAAGAAAATGTGGTTTAAGCAGCAGCTGAAGTGAGTTGGTCACATAGATATGTTTGCAGTCTGCAGCACTGACCACAAAGAGCAAAATAAGACAGTATTAACAATGCCCTCTCCATCCAGTGCTGTCTTTTCATCCTGTTTGCCTTGAACCTAATATCTGTCATGTGCCAACTGGTCCATGACCAAAATCTGACAACAAAATCATGCAGTCATCCAATCCAGAGGAAGAAAATGTGCCTTCTCCATTCTTGAGTGCTGGAGCAGGACCTGCCGTGCAATAGCTCAAGAAGATGTCCTGCTCGCACAGCTATCTTTAACCAGTAAACCATAAACTGATGCTCTGTTAACACTCTGAAAATTAGACCAGAGTTGGCAATCAGAAACAGAAGGATGACCTTGCCTCTAAATCAGGAGACCTTACCTCCAAATCAGGGGAGCTCTGATTTGAGGGGAGTCTTTCTGTGGCAAAAATTTTTTCAACCCAGGTGGTCTTTCTGTGTTGAGGCTGGTGGGCCTATTAACACAGGGAGCATGAGGGCCCTATGGAGGAAAGGATCTTAGGAGGCACTCCCCAGGTCAGGGTCACAGAAAAGGCTTCTCCCAGGATGCTTTTGTTCAGTATGTTAATATACCCCAGCTCTGTTTCCCTGGTTGGCCCGTTGGCCTCCCTGCCCCTTTCTCCCTTATATGTCATAGCCCTAGAATGTTCTCCCTTCTCTGCTCCCACATTGGCCCTTGTTCCTACACCCCTCCCACACTGCTTCCCTATTGGCTCCCGTGCCCTCAGACTATTGGTCCCTGATGCTCTCTCTCTCTCTGCCCCTACTGACCCCATATAAAAGCCTGGGCCCCCCCATGCTTTTTTCTTTCATTGTTGCAACCTCTTCATGCAGGTGGCTGCAATAAATCTTCTCCAGAGAACCCCATACAAAGATCTTTTCTGCATCTCTTTGTCGTCGATGCATTTAATCAGCTATGCAGTGTGTTTCTGTGTGTGTGCTGTGTGCTGGCACCACTGAACAGCTTCCCTACAGAGACACTTCTGGAAGGTGCAACACCCACTGTCTGGAGTTTTCATGGGGATGGGGGTGTGGAGTTGGGGTCCCTCACAGTGGTGCTGCAGCACCACTGCCCTTACACTGCAGCTGTACCAGAGATGGGAATGAGGCAGAAGAGTCATGGCCCATTACCTTCTCCATCTGTACCAGCATGTCACAGGGCAAGTAAGAAAATTTATGGGTGCATTTTTCATTTCTGTTAGGATATATCTCTTGTATATGGTCTCTAACCTGTTTCATTCATCTGTCATAAACATCCCAAGTTGAAGACAGTTATTTTCATAAAACAGGGAAAAGATAAAATCAAGCTGCTTTGACACAGGGCTAGAAATTGGTGAGGGATGAGTTCTGGGTGTTTCACCAAACATCATGTCTCAGTTGTACACTCCCTGTCAGAGAGAGCATTTGTGTGAATGGTCAGGAGCAAAAGTGGAAAGTCTTCATGAAACTAGAGGTGCAAACATCTGCTTAATGGTTCACAAGCAACTCAGAAGTGAGCATCTGTCATTTAAAATTCCTCTAGCTGCCAACTCTCATGACTTCACAATGTATTTTTCTGAAAGTCCCTGATGCTGAGGTGGGTCATATTTGGCACAGAAAAAGTCTCATATTTAATTATAAGCTGTTCCCATTCTAAACCTTCATGTGGAGCTGAGACTCTTCTGCCTCTTTGGAAAGCTCAACAGAACAAGATGTGTTTCTGGAAGGCTTGTTTTACTCAAACAGTGTTGTTAGGTTTCAACCAAGAGTTAGAAGGAGGAAGTCTAAGCTTCTTCCAATCAGACTGTCATAACAAATTATTTAACAGTCTTTGCTGGATTTAATAGTTATGCATTTAAAGAATAAAAACCAGATGGCAAGTGAAAATAATCCCATTGGGTTTTGTTATTGTTTTTTAATATAATCTTTTAGTGGGTTATCAGTTTCTTGTTTATTAAATGGTTGGCAAGATTGATAATGTCTTTACTCTTTAGCCTGAAAATATTTTTCCATATTTTTTCTGTATAACACCTACAATGCAAAGAGATCAGGTAAAACAGCCAGTGAGATAAATCTAGTGAGGAGTATGAGCATAGCATTATCAAAGGTAGTGGTCCTAAACTGTATCCCTTGATGGGAGCTGGAAGTTAATTTAGCCTCACAACATTTGTTAGGCTTAGTGTTACTATTTTTGGTTTACAGATGGAGAAAAAAAGGTATTAAAAAGGTACTAGAATCATTATGGTAATTCAGTCTTACATACAGCTGGGAATTGATGTGGTTTTAAAAAAAAAGACATTTGAGGCCATTTCATGGCCCATAGTAGCAATGCCTCCAGTAGCAAGCAATTTGGTAGATCACATTTTTTGGTGCTGATGTTTTTCCCTCTGTGCTGTATGGTGGGAGCAGAAGGGGTGCAATTTTGATGAGTTTCCACCTGGTCTCTCAGTCTCTATTGGTTGTGTTGCCCCAGACTGCCCAAGAAGAGCTTTTCCATAAACCTTTGTCCTTCCACAGGCTTTAAAAAGGGTTGCACTGATCTGATGTGTGCTATGCCGGTGTTAGGAGCAAATCACCTCCCTATTGTAATCATTTGTGGGGGCTTTGTAGTCCCTCTTATTCCTGGTGCCCTGCCTTATTTCACTTAGAGGCTGCCATTTATACAAAAATGTCCCATACAGTATTTGGACAAACAGATTTTGACAGGGGTTAGATTTCACTTTGGAAATAAACCAGGCTGTAAACTGACACAAAGCTCTTCCTCTGCCAAAAACTTAGTTAAGAAAAAATAGAGCATCTCCCCAAGTCCTGATGCATGCCTGCTCTCTGCCTGTTTATGAGTCCTCCTCAGCTGGGATGCAACAGCACCTAGGATCACAGACAGGACTGCAGAGCAGCTTCAGTGACAGTCTCACCCCATGGGCTGTCTGCAGGAGCACCCCAGAGCTGCCCCAAGTCTGGAAGGAAAGGATTTGGCACTACCAGCAGTGGTCTCTGCAGTTCTGATCTTTTCTAGGTAGCAAGCTGAATTCTCCATAGCATGAAAAATTGGTCAGAACTTTAAAGCACTGGACACACCAGTCTCTGGATGATGAGTTCTCATCCAGATAGTTTCCATATTAACTCTTTGGGACCATCTTTTTTGAACGCTAATCCCAAAGGTAACAAAAACCCCAAAAAAACCCCAAGAACCAGATGCACAAACAGTGTCTTTAAAGCTATTGCATCTAGAAAAAAATATCCTTTTAATTTGTATTCTGTCTGATATTTGAATCATGACATTTATTTTTTAAGTTTTACTGCAAGCACAAGGAATAAGGAGCTCGGTCTGTGTCAAATACAAACATCCAAGCAGGAATTAGGGATATGTGAAAAGAACCACCAGAAGACGGGAGGGAGAACTAGTCAATCAATTCAGACATCTTTCTGAATAATAACTGAAAACAAACTGAAAATATTGCCATTATTTTTGATACATAGTTCCTCTTTGGCTTTTTCTAATGTCTTCAGCTACTTTGTTATCTTTTGTCTGTTCAGGACTCAAACCAACACAACGAGAGCATTGTTTTGGACTATTAAATACTATTTACCAGGGATGAAAATATTATTGGAAACAAAAGATAAATTAATTTATGTATACTAATATTACATCCCCTTCTTCCTGGGTTTTACCCACATTACATAAAGCATGGCAACATCTAGTTGTAGACTATCAGGAAATGAAAGGTTTATAGCAACCCACAACCCATCCACAACAAGGATTAGAGTATCAGCCTAGGAGGTGATGATATACATTTCCCAAGAAATCTGACTCTCTAATCAGAGTTTTAAACTTTAGCACTATGTTTTATAGCTGCTATGAAATGGCATATGGAATGATGATTTTAACGATGTTATTGCTTTATTAAAAAAAATTGTATTGGGTTCTGTTCAGGAGAAACTTATTAAATTAATGGTCTGTGGTGGGTACATTACATTCCCAGCTATCCTACACTAGCAAGAGCGAGAAACTTATAGGCATTAAGGATCCAAAAAACTCTTACTGAGACAGATGAAACTGTCCCATGAACCCTCACAGTCAATTGTTGCGGTTGCTGGCTTTTTGGTGGCAAGCCACAAACAGCAAGCAAAGAGCGTTTCTGCCCAGCCCAGGCTGGCCCTCGTGCTCCAACCCTTCCCTCTGAAGGCATGGACCACAGGGTTCATGGCCACCATGGGCCTCCCACCAGCCAGGGAGCCTCGTGGCTCGCTCTGGGGTTTTTGCTCCTCACAACAGCACAGCAGCGAAGGAGATGAGAAGAGGCCTCTGCATGGAGAGCATGGAAGGTCTTTATGGAAGGGTGGCAGGCAGGTCCCCAGAGGCAAAGGCAAGGAAAGGCAGAGGCTCTGGAGTTTCATGGGGATGGGGATGTGGAGTTGGGGTCCCTCACAGACCAATAGGAGGAGCCTGAGGGAGTGGCCAGGGATAGCAGGGAAGGGGGGAAAAGGAGGAACACCACAGTCATTCCTTGTATTATTTTAGAAACAGATACATAGAAATGTTTTTCAGAACTCAAAAGTATGCCTGTGCTTCAGGTCAGAAGTGCAGGGTGGGAGAAGGATGTTGGATTCATTGGCAGAGGCCACTAAGCATGGTTTTACATGGATGAAGTATATACACCAGATTTTGAAGGCTTGCCTCAAAAGGGTTGCCTCCTTTTTGATGGTTTTTACAGTCACTTTTTCAGCATAGAAATAGTTCATCCCATATGGATGTTCAAAAAACTTTGAGTTAGTCAACAACAATTAAGTGGTTTTTTACAGTCTGCGTGACAAGTTACACTGCAGTAACTGTGGGAGTGGATGCTCAACAACATCTCAGAATCCTTTAAGCATGGGAAAATTATTTCCCTCAGCTCCTTCTTAGAAATGTTGACTATCCAGCAGAGGATGTATTTATCCAGACAATGAATTACAATACCATGCTGACAGTTTAGAAAAAGGCCCTTTCTCTGACATAGAGTCAAAATGGGAGAAGGACAGGGTCACTCTGCATGTTGCCTCTGTTTGGGCCAATTTTGTGTATTTGTAGAGCTGAATGTACTCAGATGACAAAATAATCAAATTGTCAAGAGCTGGAGCAATCCCTCTGATCAGACATGAAGTGATGGAAACTTTGGATTTCTCTTAATATAAAACCCATTCACATATTCCTTTCAAACACATGTACCAACTGGGGGCATGCTGCTCCTTTATTATTTTCTCTTTGCTGTCTCTCCTGTGGGAACTTCAATTCTCAGGTTGACTGATTCTTCAGTAATTAATAGTTTGAAGTTCCTTATACATCTCAGCAGCCATCGTGACTCAGAAAACAACCAACTCTTCTGAATGGATTGTTTAGGAAGAGCAGTTCCATCAATCACCCAATGAGCCTTTGAAACATGTCCTGTTTTTCCAAACCATATTTCTCATTTGGACTTCTGAACATGCTCATGGGATGAGACTGGAGGATGGATGAGCAGCCGAGGGGCAGCACAGAGGCCAGATAGGTCAAGCTGGATTCATCCCTCCGTCTCTCCAGTGGTGGAATCAATCTACCTGACTTAGACATGGGACTTCACAACCAAAAAAGGCATTAATACACATGTGTATGTGTCTTGTGCAGATGGGGAAACAGACACAGAAATTATGAGATATAATTAGATGTGTCTTTTTAATTTAATTCAACTGAAACTACAGATTCTTGCTGGAAAAAGCCAGGACCCACATTTTCAAGGATCTAAGGCATGCAACTTTCACTGATGTCTGCAAGACCCTCCAAGAACAGTGAAACTCCTGCAAGGCTGGGCTTTTACTTCTGCCCTTTCCCACCCAGAAGTGCTACCAAAAGGAGCAGAAAAGGGCTTGCAAAAATATTTACAGTTGTTCCATTGGTGACCTACCAGGCAGACTGAAAAGAGCATTACTGCTGTGATTAGTGAGCCCTGACACCCCGCAGGGACTGGTGATGGCTCTTTGTTGCTGGTAGCTTCGTGCACTGGAAGTACTACTTCTATCTCCAGTTTCTGACCAGTTGCTGAATTTACCTGATTAATTTTTTCCAGCATGAATTGTCTGCTGAACAATTTTGCTGTAGTTTCTTTATGTATAATTATCCATCTTTGCAAGATAGCTATTCTGGTGAAACAGTTCCAAATGGGTTAGTATTTGAGTCAGGATCAAAGAAAATCAAACTGAATCACATTTGCCACACTCTTCAAAAGTAAGAAAAAGGACCATGGATCTGCTGAAAGAGTGACTGGTTTTTGTGTCTGAGTCCTTCCCCTGCCTACGTGAGTGCCACCCCCCTGCAAAATAGCAGCGAGAATAGTTGTTTCCTTGGTAGTGCTTGTAAAACAAATTAATAAGAACCTCTAAAAGTACCTGATGCTTTGAAGGAGCTATTACAGAATTCAGCTGGGATATGTGCTAAGCTTAGAATTGATCTGTCTCTGTGAAAAAGCTAGAAAAACTAAACAAATTTACTGACTCCCAGAGACTGAAGTGAACTGATACAACCTGTGGATCCAAACAGCTCTGTCCCCCTGAAACGAATGCTGATGCTCTCTCCCCTTCCTGGCCACAATAACATTTGTGATTAGTTTTGACAAAAGTACAAAACAGAAATAATTTTGGTAAACCAGTAATTCTTCTGAATACTGCTTCTCATCAGCAATCTTTAATATGCTTTTTTGACTGATTACTTACTGAGAAGCAGACTGGAGTCTTGCAAGTCTGCCTTGTGGTCTGCCCTCATTTGCTTTTTTTTACCATTTTATTACACCAAGCTGGGTGATTAAATTATAATTCTGAAGCTTAAGATTGTTTTCTTTGATTATTTTTATCTAGCTGTTCATATGTTATGCCCACTTCCTAACATTTCTATAGAAACACTGTCAATGTAATGTAAAATTATGTGCAGTAATCAACTGAATAATATTGGCTTGCTACTTGCATATCATTTTCGTGTTAACTGATCAGCACATTAGGAGGAAATCCAGTGAGACTCCTGTAAGAATTCATGTTTCTTAGAAATGCATGTTGCCAAGAACATTCCCAAGTGAGGTGGAAGTGAATGGGTGCACTTAAAAAATCTTTGTTCCAGCCAAAAAAAAGAAAATCAGCCACTGATAAAATCCTTTTGAGACTTCAAATAAATATTTTAACATCTCTTTGCTTGCTCCCACCTGATTGAGCCTGTACATTTTGTTCTGGCTGTATTTTCAATTTCTCCTGTCATGGAGGAGCGACTTTTAAAAACAGAAAGAAGGGTGAAATTATTATAAATACACAGGAAATAAAATTTCCTAAATAACACCAACCAGACACTAGGATCAACATTGTAAGGTTCAACATCATAAGAATCAACAGAGTCTTGGCATCTCAAACCATGAGATTTACCCACCCTAGAAAAAGAGTGATGCTCAGAGAGAAATAACTGTTCATCAACTAATAGCCCACTAAAAACCCAGAAAAACAGAACTCACAGGGCAGGAAAAATGTCTAGGTTTTTTCCTGCTTTGTCACTGTGGCATTAGGAGCCAATCAACTGAGGAAAACATGTTTTTCTACATATATTCTGAATTTTAAAATTCAAACACTTTTTTTATATACTCCAAGAACATGTGGGGTAAACTAACTGTGAACAACAGCAGTGTCTTCACATCAAAAAGGATCAGATTTCAGAATTTCAACATTCCTTTATTTTCTTTCTCCTTTTCTGGTATATCAAAGGAAGGAAGCTTTTATGTGCTGTGGTTTTTTAAAAGAAGGGAATTTCAAAGCCTGGACCTAATCCTCAGTCAGTTGTTAATCAGTGAATACTTGTGCGTGACCCTTAAAATTTCTGCTGTTGGATAAGGAAGAAAGAGAGACATATACCATGAAAACAGGTTCCTGCAGGTACAACATTTGAAACTTTGGTGACAGCCTTAAAAGCCAAACCCATTTTCCACCCATGAAGGTAAGTTTTCACTCAAAGGCCATTTTCCACATGGTCATCATGAGCACCTCTGTGCGTGCTCCAAAGTGTTACTCTATGTTTAGGCCATTTCCCTTAATTTGGTGCACTTAATGCATTTCATGCATTTATGCCATCTGAATACTAATGTGGGGAGATAATTTTTCTTCCATCTGCCCCTTCCAACAAAAGTGAATCCACTGAAGTCAAAGTGCTTTATCCATAACTGTATAACGGTGAGCCTTCACGTGTGTTACAGTTCACATCTAAGCACTTCAGAAAAAAATTTCTTGATTGTCTTATTTTGCTTCAGTCTGTGTCCCCAGGTTTTGCTGGACAGGATCTAAGCTTCCTTCGGTTGAAATAAAATCTGAGTTGTGCTCCTGGAGCACCCCAAGAACTCCCACTGCTGCTTCAGAGCCAGAGTGGGGCAAGTCAAAATTAATCATCCTGAAATAATTTCAATGTTTTTTAAACAGTGCTTTGATGATGTCTTAGACAGAAGCTTCACAAAGATAACTGTGTTATAAATTGATAGCCAATAAATTAACCCAGAGCCAATTTGGGTTTAAAAATAACCCACAGCCAATTCAGGTTTAACAATAACCCAGAGTCAATTAGGGTTTTACAATTTAAAATTTATTAAGCAAGCACAAACAGGCAAAAGCGGTACTGGACTGCCAAGGGGGTCATCACCACCCCTCCAACAGCAGCTAAGCAGTCTCTTAGCTCCTGATCTTTATACTTCTCCTGTCCTGTTCATATATGGTACTTCCTGTAATTTCTATGCATGCACAGCTTGTTGCCAGGGCATCTTCGAAGCAGTCTGGTGGTCGTGAGGATGAAGGCTGGACATCTTCCTCTCTGGAACTTGTCTTTACATGGTCAGCCTTGGCATCTTGTCATATGGCAAAGCATACAGTTTTCTTTATATAGTAAACAGGCAATTTCAGCATACAATCCTTGGCAAAAAGTACATAGAGGATATCATTCTTTTGGCAAAGACTAGTGTATAGGATATTGCAGCCTATTCTCAGAAGCAATTTTAGCTACCTAATTAGCAAATACCTGGGTTTAATGAGAAAACAGCTTGTTTTTATCACAACTGTGTCTAATACCTGCTGATAGTTCAATACTGTGTGAGTTTATCTATTCCCTTTCAGAGCCTGTTTTTACTTTTGACCTCCTTTAAGAAGCCTAACTGTGAAGCTGCACTTTCTATTAACCAGTGTGTTCTCTTCTTTGTTTTAAACCTATGACCTAGTAATTTAACTGGGTTCTACCTGTGGCATGGATTGCGAGAAGAAATGAATACTTTCCTTTTTTCTTTTTTCACATCCACTCTCTTGTTTTCATTCCAGACCGAAGTCCCTTTTAAAGCCTTTCCTCATACTAAACCAGGGTGACCGTCCTTGTTGCCTTTCTCAATTCTGTTTCAAGTTGTACTCTGTTCTTTGGGAGACAGGGTGACCTGATCCACACACACTATTCCACATACTGATTTATCAGAGATAAACATGTTTAATCAGCCTGTATTGCTGGAGTAAACCTTCCTTGGTGTTTATTTGCTGCATTGGTAACTCCAGCATCACCGTGGCACTTAGAAACTGGATTTCAAGAGAATGCTGGGAAAAAAGAACTCAAATTCTGAAATAAGAAAGAGCCAGAGGCACAAGCACAAGAGAGTTGTTTGCATAACCTGATGATTAAAAGAGCTAGGGAAAGCCAGAGAGTAGCTGGAAGGCAAAGTGGTGAATTTGTAGTCTGAGGATCATTTCAATTTGCATGACAACTGATTGCCAAAGTTGCAAGTGATTGAATTAACTTCTACATTTAAAAAAATATCTTGTGAACAAGCTTCCTATGCCACATAAATAACTTTATTAGAGAAAGCGAAACACCAAATTATGTGTTAGAGAAAGAGACAAGCAGTGAATCTGACATTCAGCCTTACTGAAATGCTTTACAAGATGCTGCTGCAGCAAAAATATCATGGAACTGACTGGAGGAGAGAAATTACCTTTTCCAAACTCATGTATTTTCATCAAGTGCATGATTCTGCCTTTTTATACTAAACAGGATCTTTTTCACTACATTCAAAACACATCAGTTAAAAATATTTTCTCATAAACACTTTCAAATCCTAACTCCTTATGAAAAAGATGTTTATAATTCAGCTATATGAAAAGTTCAAAATGCATTTCTCTGTTTCCTCCTGCTTTGTCACGAGTAACTCACACTTCTTGTTTTGCAATGGAGACGAGTGTATTTTTAAGTATCATCGAGATGGCCCTGAAGCTGCTTCAGAAGTTACTACTTGACACTCACTATAAGCGAATGTTTATGTGCATCTTTCAATGCTACACATTAAGATTAAAATTGCATCCATTACAACTCTAATTTTGAAGTGTCACTTCAGAGCTAAGAATAATAACCTTTAACCTAAACTTTCTGAGGGATTAGGTACTGAATATTTCCCAGATTCTACAAACTTTCAAAACTCCTTGTCTTAGGTTACAATGTAAGATGTAACCAAAAGTATGTTCTATCATTATCTGTTGAAACCAGGTGGGGCAGCGTTCTTTATCTCTTCCATGACACATCCCTGGTAACTCCCTCCAGGAGATATCTTCTGTTAATGAGCCAGCTGTTAAAACCAGGTGGGGCAGTGTTCTTTGCTTTTTCCATAAAACATCCCTGATAACTCTCTCCAGAGCAATACCTTCTGTTAATCGCTGTATGACTCATGAAGTTACATCATCCCATTGTGAGATGCTCTGCCCAGGGCGAGGAACCAAGCATTCCTACCTGGATATAATCTGAGGTTTGGAACACCACAGTCAACCCTTACCCATTGGATTCCCAGAGAACAAGAGCTACATAACCACCAGTGGACCTTCAGAGGAAGACCAGACCTTTCTACAGGATCACTGCTTCAACAGAACTGTATCTATCACCTCAAGAGGACTGCAGCCACCATTCAGTCAGACTGCTACCACTGCCTGGCAGGGTGTCAGGTCATATCCTGACTTTGGCAGTTTAGCCAGTGTTTCTGTATTATTGCCTTGTTATATATACTAGTAAAGAACTGTTATTCCTATTTCTCATATCTTTGCCTGAAAACCCCGTAATTTCAAAATTATAATAATTCGGAGGGAAGGGGTTTACATTTTTCCATTCCAAGGGAGGCTCCTGCCTTCCTTAGCAGACACGTGTCTTTCAAACCAAGACACTCCTTCAAGTGGACCCTTTTTCAAATTCTCATCTTCACTTGCAGCTGTCATATGGTCTGTGTATGAAAAGCTGTATATGGATGATAACATCATAGAGGGATAACAACAAAACCAAGGACAACAGTTAAAAATGAACCCATGCTTGGAGATCATTTCTCCAGTTTTGGTTCCTACAATTCACAAAAGACATCAGCAGACTGGATAGGGTCCAAAGGAGGGCCACAGAGACGTTCAGAGGGCTGGAGAGCCTGCCCTGTGAGGGAAGTTGGAGGGAGGGAGCCCTTTTCACCCTGAAGAAGAGAAGGCTCAGTGGGGGATTCATCAGACTATTTGAATACTTAAAGGGAAGCTACAAAGAAGATGGGAGTCTCTTCACAAAGGCACCACATGGAGAGGAGGTCAGCAGGTGCAAGTTGCACAAGAAGAGGTTTCTTCTCGATATAACAAAGATATTTTTTTACAGTGAGAATGGTCACACACTGTAACAGCCTCTGCAGAGGTGTAGTGGTGTCCCTGTCACTGATGGGATTCAAGCTGTGATGAGGCCAGGTGCTACATAATTGCATCGAGGCTCCCTGGCTGGACAAGATGACCTTTCAAGGTCCCTTGTGTTCACCAGTCAGAGCTTGCTGTGTGACTAGAGAAGGACCAGGAGCTGGTGTGTCCCTGCTCATGTTTAATATTGTCATCAGATCACAGGAGAGTTCAGAGGTCCAAAATGGGGCCACCCAAGGCCAACCAAGGCTCCTCATACTGAGACGTGATACTTACAAAAGTCTGTTGCTTTCTCAGGGGGCTCTCTGGGAGGACAGAGGGAGTAGACAGTAGCACTATTAATGATGTATTTTCTCTTCAAGTCTGGCTGAAATTTTTCTGTTGCTTTTCTATTTGGAAGCTGAGTTTTTGAGAGAACTCATTAAACCTGCTTTCTCCAGCTGTGTGCAGGGTTAGCTCAGCATTAACTCAACATGGAAGCTGCCTCTCCTTTTATTTCCATGCTGCAGCTCTGGGAGAACCAGAGAATCTTGCTCTATCAAACCAAGATCCACATTAAGATGATGCATTTGCGCATAAGCAACTGAAATCTGTCATGTCACAGCTCAGTCCCAAATGCCCTCAGGCTTCTCTCAAGTCTCCAGCTGCTTTCTTGTGTAAGTGGCTGAATAATCAAACACCAGCTGAAAATCCCAAACTTTCACAAACCTTCAAAAATGGAAATGCTACAGCTGATTGGGGTAGAGTGTGACAAATTGGTAAGGGTCATAAATGGGCAGCAAACCTTCAGAGACACAGAAATCTGATCACCTCCAATACAGAGAAATGGAACTGAAGCCTCCCTTCTGCAGCTCAGCTTTTAATAATTTTAGATGCATTAAAATGCAATTAAGTGATCTATTTTTGTATAATTGTCTTATGGAGGATACAGCTACGTCTATCTTTCAGGCTGGCCAATAAGAGAAGCAGTGATGCACTGTTATGTTATTGCAATGGTTGATGTCAGGTGGCCCAACAGCATCGAATCTATTATTAGGTTTAGCTGCACACTTTGGTTTGTCATCTTGCTCTTCCTACCTTGAAAGCAATTTCATGTAATGCACTGTTGTGTTCTCCCTCTGAGTTTGGTTGAAAGGACTGCTATGGCACAACAAACACAATCTACTTCCATATTCTGCCACTGGGATTTGATAAGGAATGACAGCAAATGTGCTTTCCTGTCTGGTCCAGGTAGCTGGTAGGATTATAGACTTCTATTACAGTTTAATGGAATAAAAGTCCATTTAGGATAACAAAAGAAGCAGAAATGTGAATTGAAGAAAAGCATTTGCATTTGCCATGTCTTAAACCCAAAAACCTGTAGGGTCTTTATTTTCTGCTACTTTTGCATTTTAGAAACCTGAACACAAACACATACACACAGCTACACATGCAGGCACACTGCTTAAAACTATGTCCTCGTTAATCTTGTTAATCTCACCCTTGAATTTTGCAAACATAGACATTCAAAAGCATGCGACTCTCAGTAACAGGTCTGTTCTCATGTGCTACCATTTTTTCTGCTTGTAACAGCCTTTTGAAAAGGAAGATTGGTATCTTAGACTGCTTCTGGGGTGCCATTTTTCATCATTTCTCTATGAAACTGAGCAACAGTTTCAATCTGAGCAGTTTACAAGGGGAGACCATAATCCTGTGCTCAGAGGAGTGGATGCTGGGTGATGTATTAGGGTGCTGCTGAAGTTTAAGTGACCCCCATCCAGCACTCCCTGGAGCCCTTGCATGGGGGTACATGGATTTGGAGGCAGCAGCCACAGAGCTGCTCGTGAGAAGCAGGATAAAGCCCTACAGACTGTCACAACCATGCACAGCAAAGCACCTCTGCTGGCTGGTACAATTAGCCTTGACAGACATGGGCCTGCAGAGACTGAAGCAGCCGTAAGGGGCTCCCAGACACCCTCCTGTGAGGCCAAGAGAGACTCTCTCATCTTCAATGTTCTGTCATCTTTATAATGCTCTGAAAACTCTTGTTCTACATAGACCAACATACTCGCACACACCTGTGTCTTCAGCAAACTCTTTGGTTCCTAATTTTTGAAGAGGAATTAACTTTTCCACAAGGATAGTTTCCCCATTTCTGTCCTGAGGGTTTTGTGGAAAATCATATCCTAGGCACAGGGAAGAACTGAACTCCACTGCATCCCAGCTGAATAGAAACTGTTGGGGAAGCTAGAGAAAGGATAAGTTTTTCTGGGCATGTTGATATTCCTGCAGCTGTAGCTGCTAATACTAATAAGCTGCTCAGAGCTCCTGGTAAAAGCAGATGAGCGGACAGAGTGCAGGAAAGAGGCAGCTCTGAGGAGGAGGGAGTGGCAACCCTGAGTTGACTGAACTCTCTCCTCACCTTCCAGCCTGAGTAACCACCAGCTCAGAGACAGCCACTGAGCTGAGCTGCTAAAAGGAAGGAGCTGTTTTGCCTCTGCATTAAAAACAATCTCAGTACAGCACCCATGTACTTCCTTGTTAGTGTTTGGCTGCCATAAAGCCCTGGGGATGTACCCGGCTGGCAGCTTCACGGCATGGCAATAACTCAACAGAAATCCTGGTCTGTTAATGCCTGAGCAGTGTATATTATTATTATCAACTTTATGATTACATATTATTATAACCAGTTACAGTGAAATTGTAACTAATTTAAAACGGACAATTTAGAAGATGCTTAACATCTTGTCATGAAAAAAGACTTTAAATGACAACTTTGGCATTAATTTAAGCTATCTGCTTCTAAAAAAAAAAAAAAGGAAATAAAAGATTTTATCAGTTAATTTGTTTTCCCCTACAGCACAATCTCAAACCACCAGTTCTCTCAGAAGGTTGCACAATGGTGGGCAAAATGGGAGCAAGAACAACTGTAGACACAGGGTAAAGGCAACCTCACTCCCAGCTGAGAAGAGCTGTGTTTAATGATGGTGCTGATGCATTCAGGGATCTCTGATCATTTTACTTCTCCTTTGTTTTATTTTTCACCATTTAAGAGGTCGGGAGCTATACATGCTTTTCCTAGTTCAAGAAAGTCAAGACTAGACTCTACCTGTAAGACAAAATCTGGGGACAGATTTTAAAAGTAACACCGTCCCCCTCCAATAATGCAGCGATGATGGTTTCTTACAGAAAGACTTGCCCATTATTCTTATTGTCTTTTAAAGTTCAGAGCAATCCCGACACTCCCTCCTCTACTAGCAGCAATATATTCCCAATGCCCTCATTAGTGAGCTTTGGGATAAACAAAGCAAAAAAACCCTTCAGGAGATATAAGATAGAGAAGAAGGGAGAATACAGCAGCAGCCCCAGTCAAAAATCTAAGAATAGCAATGATTCAAATCAGGCTAAATATATCTCAATTTCTAGTGACAGGATCCAGATGTGGAACAAACGGCAGTCATGTTATTCAGCTCTGACCCAAGAACATGCAGTGAAGAGTGCAAGCAAAGAAATGGAAATTAGGCAGAGTTATAAAACTGACTGGGTTCAGAAAGCAGCAGCATTTCAGTTCCCACGGCAAAGAAACCCTAGAGCTAGTTGGGCTCACCCGTACAAAACCAGGCCAGTGCTTTTTATATCCAAAAGCTTTAATAGCTCATGAATGTCAAACATCCTTTGCCAGAAATTAATCTCTGCTTTGCAAAGTCCTTTCAGCTCTCCATGTCGGCTCTGAGCTCTTGAACTCACTGCAGGTTTCCTGATTTGTTTTTGGCAGAGAGCAGAGCTGCAGAGCTGACAGCATTCCTGGCTGGCTGCCCCAGTGCTCTGCCACCCCACTCGAAGGAGCTCTGGGGAGCATAGTTTGAGAAGGCAGAAGAGCAAGAGGAAATTTCTTTTCCTGGAAATATATTTGCTGATTTGCAGCTTCCCCATGCTGGTGGTGTTACTTGCAGCACATCCATAGACCTGATGAGTACGGGTCACAATTATAGTGGCTCCTAATTGCAGGTTGCACATCCCATTAGGAAAGATGAGGGCAGGGAAGGAATATAGCCTTGCTCAACTCACCCCTGGAAAGGCATTATAAGTGAAATCAAAATGCCTCCATTGCATAACATGCCTGCACATCCCCCCACCTGAGCTGTGTGCCCTGGCAAGACATAACACAACCCTTTTAATAGAGCTTTGCTTTAGCAACTGTGCCATGATACTGGGACAGAAAATTTGGAAGAGCAGCTGACTTCGACTACAGTGAAGGAGAGAGAGAGAGAGCCCAGTGCCAGAAAGAGCTCTGTTTGATCCTTCTTCCCTGTTCTCCTAGGGAAAAAGCATGAGCTTTTTCTGTGAATTTATGGGCTCTGTCTCTGAACACATAAGGCTGAGAAACATAACCAGGGAGAAAAAGGCTGCCCTTTTCCAGTGCAGATGTGGGAAATAGAGAGGACTTTTTTCTGACTTCACTTAGTTCTTGGAGAAAAACTTCTGGAGCTGGAGGACAATCAGAGGAGCAAGGGAACACTACACATCACATTGGGATGCGACTTCTGGTACCCTAATCCAGTAACCAAACTCAGCTGAATTCCATGACAGCTGTGGGACCCAAACTCCTTTGCATGGGCATCTTTTGGAGACCTGGCAGCCTGCAAACTTTAGGGACAAAAATATGGACAAAAGAGATATCAAATACCACTTTGGAGATACTTAAATACCTTGGTCCTTTAAGTGGCTTACTTGTTGTCTGTGACCTTTTTGGGGCTTACAGCATCGTGGGGTAAAGCAAGGCCCTTGTGATTATGGAAGAAAGGCCTAGAATGGTGAATGGGAAGAAAACAGGGTGCTCAGTGTAGTCCAGTATCTCACAGACTAGGGATGATGACCACATCTGTTATCAGGGAGGCAGGGCTGTCACAGATATGTCCATGAGTCCAGCTGACTTGTGTTGCTGTTCAAGTCGTAATAAATTGTTGGTCTGTGAGCAGAATGATGCCTACAAAAAAAGCTTGGGACAGTCAACATCATCAACCTGTGTTAACAGGGAATTATTCTGGCACATCACTTCTTGCTTGTTGGACAAGTTACCTGTTAATTGGGTGCTTCAAAAGCTCAATGTATCCCACTTTAACAGAACATTTCACACACAAGGAACTGCTTCTCTGAACCTGGCCATGCCCATCAAGAATAGAAGACAGAAACATCAATTTTCAGTTTGCTCCAGGGGCA
This sequence comes from Erpornis zantholeuca, assembly GCA_013400515.1. NCBI lineage: Eukaryota > Metazoa > Chordata > Aves > Passeriformes > Timaliidae > Erpornis > Erpornis zantholeuca. The sequence continues at coordinate 158,388 of VZTN01028284.1, forward strand.
AAAGAAACCAGAACAACCAGAAGAGAAGCCCTAGGCAGCAGACTCACGCTGCCCTGTGTCCTCACTCTTGCAGAAAGCTGCTGAGTGAAACCAAGCACGTAACCAAGGAGCTCTCACAGACAACTTTATTGCCAAGGTGAGACTGACTGATTTCTCTCTTTTCTACATCTCTGAAACTTACTGGCACTTACTAAATTTCAGGCTCCTTATCTTTGTCAAAGCTGATGAAAAAGGTGGATTTGATAAGTATTGGATGCCAATAACTCACTGACAAACAGACAGAAATGCAGTTCCATCAACTTTGCAATATTGGAAATCAGGCTTAAAAAATCCTGTCTCCTAACTTACTTGTTATTACCAAGGTCACTATATAACAAGATAAAAAAATAAAGACAAAGCAAAAGAGTCTGAAGAAGTTATGTTAGGTGTTTCCCTCTGCATGTCAAGTGACCAAAATCTGTCCAGTTTACAAGAAAATGTATTTGTTAGGATGTTTAGGCTGCACCCCTGAGAGCAGACAAAGCATGGTTCTGTCTGGTGATGAAAACTATGAGTAACATTGCAAAATGCATCGATTCTCCATCCAGATTGTCAAAATATAGCTGCCTTAAACAGTAGCAGCCAAATATGTATTTTGATAATGGTAATTCCTTCATACAATAACTATATCAAAGCTCTTCATAGATCTTTTGTCCTCATGATAAATCATCTTCCCATCTACAGACATTTGAGCATTTACTTATGGAGTTAATTGTGAACGAGAACAGTCATGAATTATATACTTCAACATACTTCAATGTACCTAAGCAATGTCCCTAGTGAAAGGAGTAAGAGTGCTAGAAAGCATCTGTTTCCTCATCAAATGAAACCTGATTATATTTCTGTATCACAAGGACTGCATTTAATTGTTCAGTCCTTTAAAATACATTAACAGCTAGTGTAAATACCTTCCAAAGTGAACTACCCAAAATCAAGCAATTTGACACTCTGCTAAAACCTCCAGTATCATCCAAATTCTTATGTTTAGCTTCTCCCCAATCCCTATTGAAAACTTCATGGTATGTGTAGGCTTTTCAGAAGGAAAATAATTGTCAGAGTCGAGGAAACATGGAAATTTGTCCCTTGCATTCTCCATTTTTGAAACTGCAGTATGTGAAAAGGTGAATTGTCATGAAGATAAGCACTTAATAAGTTGACTTCCTTCGTTTTTACTAAATGACATCTGTAAAGTTTGGCCATTTTTTCCCTACAGAGCCCTTGCTCTTATAGCACTAATGAAAATGAAAATTTAATATTAGCTGTGTGGCTGTTTTGAAGACCTCGTTCAATCCCAAAGAATCCTCTATTCCACCCAGTGTAGCTGTTTGAAATGCTCATATGGCATATGCTCATGTCCTGCAACACTCTGACAACTGCTTCAGCAAACAAAGCAAATCAGCCCCTTTTTCTGCAGGAAAAAGGCAAGAATCGTGCTGGAAAACAGCACTGGAAGGAGAGGAGAGAGAAATCCTCACTGATTATGCTTGTGCTCAGCCCTGAATCATTTCCAGTTCCCCAGCTCTCCCCAGGCCAGCAGGCTTAACGTTATGCCAGCCCCTAAGACTGCAAATCTAAAGGGTGTTAAAGCTGCCATCCAGATTTTCAGGCCCAGATCTCTCTGCCTGCCTTTAAAAAGCTTGGGATGGAGGGAATGCTTTGCTGCCTATCAGGCTAAAATTCAGAGGAGACAAGCAGCACTGTGTTCAGCCCAGGAGCCATAATTCTATGTGATGGCCTGTGATCTAGCTGTCTGCCTGTAAATGAAAACATCAAAAAGCCCCTTTCACCAGGCTAAAACTTAAGAAGATAATTTTACAGAATATGTATATATATACAAGTAGACAGGAATGTAGGCCAGTAGTATTAATAATTACTGACTAAGGTCTTTGGCCCAGTATCAGGGGGAAAGACGTAGAGGCTCAGTATAGTCCATTAATCCACCCAGGCAAAATACTCATGGCTGCAATATTGAATTAGCTTTTTCTGTGACCTGGATAAAGTGGGGAAGAAACATTTCAGGCCAGAAAAATTACTGTTAGGATTTAGGATGACTTCCACATCATCCAAGAACAACTTAATTTTCAACTTAATAAGAAAATTCTGCACTCATTTAGTACTTACAACCTTCTTGGCTTCAAAATATTTTGTGAAGTCAGCAACTGCTGGGATATCTTTGGCTCAGGGAACACTTTGCTCATGACTGAGATCAGGTGGTGTGCTGTAGAGAGATATAAAAGCAAGACACCATAAACTATGCTCTCTCTCTTCCTACCCAGAAGCACAGAGGGGTGCTACATAGGTGGGATGGAGCCACTCAAGCTAGATGCCAATCACAACACATTCTCATGATGAGTGCACACAATTTTTAATGCTTTTTTTCATCAAGCATTTAGGTAGGACATACAGCAAGCAAGGGACTACCAGGTCAGCTTCACCCCATCTAGTGCTTGAAGCCCAGTCTTCCATCTCTGAGAAAAGTCACCTCTAAAGGATCCAGAAGCTGAAGAGCTGTCCCCAGGGCTGTCGTGCAATTATTTGTCCTGAAAAATAGTTTCCTTCAATGTCCTTTCAGGTATTAACTTGAGACCCAAAACAATAAACTAGAAATCTATTGCAGAACTGCTTTCACTCTGTCTCTTCTGGTTGCACGTACTGCTGTTATCAAGACAATTGTCTAATCTTTTCCTAGCTCCAGGTCAGTCATTTAAAATAATCAAGCCCTGTGCCTTGGGATATCTGGTCTATCCATCTGCAGAAAGCTTCACTGCAGAGACAAGTAAAATTTGGATTTCTATATACGCTGTCAATATTGCTTTATTATTAGGGGAACAAGAAGTCCAATCTATAGAAATTTTGATAAAGCATTTCTATCATAGGATCAAGGATTTCAGTCAGGCTGTATACTTTGCATCTATTCGTAAATGTTTGAGTGTCCCTCAAGTCTGATTGCTTTGGCATCTGTATTACATGGAGACTTAGAGCATTGCAGAATGTGCTGGACTTCCTACAGTTGTGCAGTAATTTGCTGTTTATTTCATGCCAATCATTTGCTCAGACTTCACTTTTCTCCCACATGCAGCCTGGTTGAAATCAGAATTAACAGAATCAGTATCTGTGGTAAAAAACAGAGACATCAATAAAAGAGTTAAAAATACAGGGATTTTGAAGGCAGCACAGAGTTGGTCTGTTTTCCTACCAGCTACCTTAAGTTTCCATAGCATTTGAGTTATACTCCTCAAAAGTATATCTACGAAAACATCCAAGCATATTTTATTCCTGACTTTTTCATCTATGCAAGGAAAAGTGACCAAGTGGCTTTAGAATAATAGCTCTATATATCTTTCTGAAGTATATACCTGATTTAAGCAGAAAACAAATGTCTGTGTATCGACTGAAATGTGATTAAACTGCGTCTGCTCTAGAAATAATGCTAAACACACAACTCATAATGCAGGCTGCCTGAAGCCCCTCTGTCCTCCACAACTCTCAGGACAGACTCCCACTTTCCTTCAAGCTGGGTGGCTGTGGCTAAGGAGGGTTATTCTTGGTGTGCTCCTTCAAGCTCCTTGTGCTACCCATGGTGAGCCTTCCCCAGGGTACAGGCAGAGCTAAATCCATCAGGACATTATCATGCAGCTGGTGGGTTCACAAGCCAGAAAACAAGCATGTGCCAAGAGAAGCATTTTAAGAAATGAATATGACTCTGCTATAATTTTGAAGTCAGAATGTAGCTTGTAGGGCAGTGCAGTGGAACTGCCTCTTGCACTGGTATCTAACCACTGTGTCTCTTCAGCTGCTCCCTGTATCACTGGCTACCAGGATTTTTCTTCCCAGGTAACAGGTTCATCCAACCTTTACAAACAGGAATGCTGTGGTTGGGTTCATTTCCATAAGAAAAATACAGACATTTCAGAGCTGAATCAAGAGTTCTGTCACCTGGCTATGACAGGGAGAAGGTTGTATCACATCTCTGTCACCCAGCACCATCAAGATATGCCACCAAGATAGATGGGAAGAAGAACAGTTGAATGGAGGCTCTTCTCATGAACAACATATTTCTGTCTGTGCCACTTCACACAGATATTAAAGACTCCTAATAAACTTGAAAGCCCCAGTGCAGGTTTAAACAGTTCATTTCATCAGTTAGAGCTGTGGTCAGTGCTGCACACCCAACTGCCATGGGCTACATGTGGTGCTGGCAATGGTTGTGTGCACAAGACTTGTCCCAGCAACGTTACAGAAAGAGCAAAGGCAGCACAAATCACTGCAGTATGGTTTTTTATTTTTTTATCTTGGAGGATGAGTCACATCTTACCAAGAAATGGGCAATAAAGTGTGTGCTTCAAAGTTACTGCATTCAAGCTTGAAGCTGCCTATATGCCTATACATAAAATAGGCAAGTGCTGAATATTGAGGGAGCATACTTGTTTGGTCAAGTGGCAAAAGAAAAATGTTCCCAGCTGAACAAAAAGCAGAAAATAAAATAGCAGGCATCAGCCTCCAAGTTCTTCAAGCTGTCTGCTTCTGTTGTTGAATCAAGAAACAGAAGGGACTTTCCATTGTTTTGAAATTCATTCCTTGATCTTTCTGCTGTGTAACAGGAAAGGCAGAAGAGTAGCACAATTAGATAGACCAAGTCAGAAAAATACATCAAAGTAGAATACAAAAAGCCCTTGGCTAGCTAGAAATCTCAAGGGTTTTTATGGGTAGAAGAGCCACAGTTTTCATACAACAAATTCCAAATGAAACTATATCCTCATCTGAGTGGGTGAAAAGCCCATCATGTATATGAGAACAGTATCTAATTTTTCTATACTAAACCCATTAATAGAAATCATTAGTAGCTATTTCCAACTTAGATGGAAATTGCATGTCTGATGGGTTATCACTAGTTTAATTTGCAATGAATCCAGCAACTATTGGGCTGTAATGACCTGGACCTGGATAAATTCCTGAAGGATGACATGGGATTATTAAGGACACTTTAAAACTCTTTTCTGACAGAGTTTCATGCTCCTTCTCAGTTTACCAACAAATAATGACAAAAACATCATTCTGTGACCTTATTAATATTTTTAGTTGTTGAAGTTCAGTGCCACTGGGATGGGATATTTATAGTAACATCAGCAATACTAAAGTCTTGCTTACAGTGAGACTAGAAATGCAAACTTTCCTTAAAACTTATTCATGACATCTTTGCTCTTTACAATGTAGTTAGTGTCACATCCCATTCAGAAATTTAAAATGTCTCCTGGTTTCATTCTTTTCCATGTAGTAATTTAGTATCAGCTTCCCTACTCCTCCACTCACATTGTTTTATAACAATTCATATTCCTTTAAAACTCCTATTGATCCATGAAGAAAATATTGAACAAGATTTGGTTTAGGTTCAATAAATAATTCTCTTGTAATTTTTGCTACTTCTTATCATTTTATCATAAAACTCTTAATATCTAGTGTTTTACTTAAAACTAGACCTTCTGAAATCACATGTTGATGTGAACACTTCTGCTTTAAAAAAAGAAAAAAAGCTTCTCCTCCACAAATTTAAGCAAAAAAACCAATGAAAAAATTCATGTGATGGGCTTTGGAGCTTGGTTTACAACTGAAATTTTAAGGACATCCTTTCCAATGCTAGGTAAATAAACATTTGTATTAATATAAATAAAACTAAAATCTCATTTTCCTCTGAGGCATTTAGAAAATAAACTACTTTTGTTGTCTTTGTAAACCACAACAATTTTTACTTTGACCTTAATATTTGACTGCCCATGCTGTTCATAATATCTCAACCCCTGTTAACACTGACAATAGGGAGGTCTCTAATAGGAACTTATTAGCATGCTCAAGGACTTATTAGCATTCTTACATGGAAAAGAATGAAACCAGGAGACATCTGTTTTCAGCTCAGGGTGAAGTAGGATGTCTCAATACTCATTACAATAACACCCTGCTAGGTTTGAGTCTTAGTAGTTTATAAAATGCTTATAATTTTTGAGGTGAAAGGTGATATACACTTCCTACATATTATTACTGATTTGTTTGCTTTCATATTCCTTGATAATCATCTTTTACATCATCATTTCCTATTTTAGAAAGAAAAATCATGAAAAGGCTGTTTAATGAGCATGCTGAGCCCACACATGACAGGTACTGGTTGATTCACTCCTCAAAGCATTTTGTGATAACACCAGGTCCACACCTTTCTGTAACAGCTGTGTTGAAATACTGACTGTCCACCTTCTGGCTTGAAGAACCCATTTATAAAATTAACTGTTGAGGCAAAGCAGTAAAAAAATCAATAAAATTCCTGGATACTTCTCATGTGAAATGACCAATGAGTGAGCCAAAGGAAATCAATCTTCCAAGAAAATATTTAATGGGATCAAAATAAGAACTGCAACTACAGAGCTAAGTAAAGTCTAAGTCAGTTTGATTCATGTCCCTATACCCAAAATACACTCAGGTTGTAAATAGAACAAGGGAGGGAAGAAAGGTCCAAGATACTTTCTGTTTCTCTGAACTTATGCCCATACCCTGGCACAAACAAAAGGTCACATTACCCAATCCCCTTACATATCCTACTGCTTGTGTCCTACAGCTGCTAAGAGCCTGAATGTGTGCTAATAATAACCACACAATCCAACCTCTCTCAGTGAGACATGGAGGAAAAGTGCTAAGTACCATACTACAGGGTGCAGCAAACTCAGAAGAAAAATGGGCTTAGCCAGCCAAACTCAGGCATGGTCACCCCAGTTGGTATCAAGAGCAGTTGGCAGAATCAAATCAAAGAGCTTGTCTGCAGTAAACTGGTGAAATGCTGCCAATAGAGAGTTTTCAACATCCTTTTTTCTGATGCCATATTTTCCACTTGATTCCCTTTTGCATGGGCAGCCCACCCCCCTGGGACATGATTGCAGTGGGAATTGCCAGGGCAAGGGGAATTCTGAACTCCTGGAATACTGAAGAAAATGTATGATTCCTCAGGTCTTCACACTGGGGAAGCAGTGCTGATATGACAGTGTGTCCAGCTCACCCCACCTGCCTCCAGGCAAAGAAATGATGTAGTTCTGCTCCAGAACCCAGCCACACTGGTTTGCTGGTTTAGGGCATTTTGCTTGGTTTTTGAAAATTTCCCAGTGAGGGCAGCCATCAACAGACAGGCCACGTGGTGTGCCTGGCTGCACTGCATCATTATTTTGAGCAGAGATAACAGAAAAAAAAAATTCTAAATCCATGAGAAATGGATTTCTCTTTCCATTGCAGAGTAAACAATGAAATATCTCCTGGCCCTGCCTCCTCCTCCATCTCGGGCTCCCCATGCACGTTACCACAGCAGTGCAGCACTGGCAGGTGAGAACAAGCACAAGGTGTGAAGCAAAAGCCTAAGAAATCTTGCTATTCCATCTCTGATAACAGCCAGCAGGTGCTGTAAGACAAAGAAGGCCAGGCAACTAGAATGTAACACTGTCCTGGAGACCTCCAAGGAATTGCTGCTCAGGGACTTAAGGAGCTGAGAGTAAGGCTTGTTACTCCCATTTTTCCCATCTTCAAGGAAACACTTGTCCAGTCCCAGAGGATCTCGCTGCAGTGAGAGTCCCACAAGTCAGCCACGTGTTGCAGACAGTAATCACTCCTGTTTCTTTTGAACCCTCTATGCACTGCTCCTCATTTGTGCTGTGAAGACAACTCACCTTTTCTTTCTTACTTATTTCCTCTGTTTGACCCATGATTTTAGATTTCTGTCACAAACCCAGCAGAGGCACAGATCATCAGGGAAGTGACACTGACACCAGTGATGTCTATGTCCTAGTGACCACAGAGACAACAAAATGTTTTTGACAGCTTTGGGCAAGGATATCTTCCTCCAAGCTGACATCCTGGCAGTGTTGCTGTGCTGAATGTGTTTCCTAAGATCTCCCATACTGTCACTTCCTTGGAAAGTGAAGAAATATATCAAATATAACAACTGCCCTACAGCAGGGCAAGAATATGTTATTAAAGGAGCAGATGCTGGGTGATCACAGAGTGAGCCTCTGGCAATTTAAATGACCAAGAGAAAGGTTGTATGAACAGGATGGAAAGTGCCCAGCAAACATTTATGTTATCAATGCACACCATGTTTTACACGCTGTTTGAGCAGCCAAGAGATGTGCCATTGCTGGGGACATGGGGATGAGCCATCTGCTGATCCCCAGCAGCCATCTGAGGAGCAGGCACGATAACCAGTGAAGGTGCTGGGAGTACCAGAACAGCCTGCACCACACAGTCTGACACAGCTGCTGCACTGTGCAAGGATGAGCTATGTGACCTAAGGGAAACACAGTGCAGTTATGAATTTTTGGATGTGAATTTTTGGAGAGTATGATGAATATAGGCCTTGTGGGGATACAACCTGGCAGACAGATGCGTGATACAACCTGTGGCTGCCCACCACCACCATGTTGTAATTACTGTCCCTCAACAACCTGTTCTCTCCAAGATCTCCAGAGATTTGTGTAGGAAAAGTCACTTGAGCCATGACAGAAACAAGGCAGCTCTGTGTATGCACATCCAGGCTGTGAGCCAACATCAACTGGGTGAAAAGTTCAGGAGACTTTTTCCAAAGGAGCTGAAAATTGTCAAAGCAGAGATAAGCCACAACCTTAAATTACAAAAAGCTGTAATCCTGGCCAGGTTACACCGCTTCAGCAAACCAAGCAAGAGCTGGTTCAGCTTTTTCAAAATCAAACTGAAACACCCAAATAGTGTATTACAAAAACTTGTGTCCAAAAACTTTGCAACTCTATTTCCTACAAACTCTTGTCTAGATGCCCACTTATTAGTTGTTCACAAATTCTTCTTTGATTGCAGCATATTTCTTTGTTAGCAGGAAGACACTGTCACCATAGCGACACTAAAAGCTTCAGTACTGCACATAGCTTGCCATCAGGGAAAGTTGATTTATTCATTTGAAATGAATAATTTTGGGGTTTGTTGGATTTCATTCTCACAAAAGCCTGGTTTTTTAATGTTATAAAGCTGATTACAAAGTACTGATGTGTAAAGACATTTTAGCTGCTCTCTTCTGGTTTTACATCATCAGTTCTTCATTGTGCCGCCAAGTCATGCTTTTAAAATTTGTGAGTTATTTCAACAGCAGAATTCTTTTTGTCCCTGCCAATGCACTGGCATCTGCCATCCCTGTAAGGAAAGAAAGTGAATTTTGGAGGCTCTGAAAAGCAATGAAAATCAGTGGATTCAGTGACCCCTGACCTTGCCTCTGAAGGTAATTTGTCAGTGAGGCTCTCTGATGGTTTGCATCACCTCCCTCCAGCCAATTCCTCATGGCTTTGCTTGGTCTTCCTGAAATGCATTTTTGTCACTGAAACACTGTTCTTTCCCCAGGTGCATGCAAAGATGAAGTAGCCACCACCTGCAAAGAGCAGGAGGCACTGTGAGGGACTGGGACACTTCCAGGCACCTCAGCTTCTGGGCAGAAGGGTTCAAATGTGAACAAACACATGGGCAACATGGACTGTGGCTGGAGGAAAGTAAGCATGGGTACTTAAGCAAACAACCACACCTGGGGCTAGCAGGAGGAACGTTTCACCCAGCAAATGGGTTTAACATCCCTTGGCAGCACTTCAGTGTGCTGAAAACAGTTTTCCACGAGATGTCCCAAGCCCTGGCTGATCTCAATTGTACTGTAAGGAGAACAGACCAGGCCAGGTCAATGGGGCTGTTAGTAGCTGAGAACATTCAGAAGTTGAATCCCCACTGTTGCTCTAAGCTCGTCCTCAGACACCCCAAGCACACCAGACCCACATACGAGTCTGGAGTGGGAACCACGACAAACATGGGCAGCCAATAACCAGCAGCACTGCCTCTCTCATGCCCATGAGTGAGGGCTCCAACAGCTTTTGGCTGCTTCAGTCACGTAAGAGGAAGGGAAACTCAGTTTTCATTCTCACAGCTCTTCTTGGAGAAAATTCCTTGTAGACCAGACTGGCACCCTGGCCAGAGAGACATGGTCACCCTGGAGGATCTATTTGGGTTGGTCCCTCCAGCTCTGTGGGACAGATCTGTAACAGCACAAAGGTTATGAAAATTTGCCAACATCAGCCTGAAGTCACAGAAAAAAATCTGACATTACTGCAGTACCTTTCCACAAGGGGACTAGAAGATCAGGGGTTGGACTAGATAAACTCCAGAAGTCCCTTACAACCTTAACTATTCTGTGATTAATATAACCAGAATCTGGGTCTACCTTGTATTTACAGCTCCACATGATGCTCCAGCTACTTCCTTTTATTGTGAATTTTAAAACTAATTGTTATGGCTAAATCCACACTTCAATATGAGCCAATGAGAACCAATGGTCAAATCAATCCTATTTATGTTTATGAGGTTTTATCACCTGAAGGCCTTCAGCTAAGGGAATTAGTCCATAGGAGGATGTGACAGCATTTGGGGTTCTCTGAACAACCAGTGAGCTGAATTGTCTGGCTAACAATTAATTAGTTGGGGATCCCTTTGGAGGTAATTACCTTCCACTGCCTGACAAGATTATTTACCACCTCATTACACTGCTTTGTCTAATTCAGCTGCTCTGTTTTCCACATTAAGCACTATTAGAAAACATCTACTTTGTGTCATCGGTGGGCTAAATGATATCCAGGGCTTCCAGGAACAGTGTGGAAGGATGATAACATACTGAACAACCCCAAACCACACACCATTATCAAGGTACATAGGGTCACATTTTGGCCAAGCACCACAGCCACTGTTGGATATCTGAGGATATCCATAGTAGATGTAACTGTCCCCAGAAGGGATTAGCCTGGAAGGGAAATGAACCCCCAAGCCATGCTTTCATGGTCACCAAATATCTTAGACAGCTACCTTCTCATCTCAGGGATAAAAAAGTCATTTTCAGATGAAGACAATAATTCAAAATCCTGGAGGCTTGAAACTGCATGTCAAAAAAAGTTTGATGACAGTGGAAAGTATTTTGGTTTGATGTCATATTTTGTTTACCAAAATATTAGCCTAAATAATTAAAGGCCATATTAAGCCATAAATATAGTTTTGGGTTAAAAATATTACTAGGTATTTTAAAATTGAAACACCTGACAAGGCCAATGTTCTTCTGGGAAGAACTTCAGTTTTTATGAGTATTAATTTTTTAGCTGTTTATTTATTCAAATTCTAAATATATACATCTTCTGTAAATTGATAATGACCTTCACCATTGCTCTTAGATTCTTCAGACATAGGAACAAAGCACTTACAGAAGCTATCTGGCGAGCATTTCATAACAAAATCTGTTTTACCCTATTTCCAATACGTGCTTGGAGATATTTAATGTGCGCAAACAGCACAGGCATTTATCTTTATAATGTGGTTGTACATTTCGATCAATCACATTTTATTCAATGCTTATAAAAAGTGAATTATAGAGCATTTTCTAAAAGTCTCAGCAGCCAATATTTCTATTTCTTTCCAGTTTACATTAACTTTATAAAGACTAATTAGTTTCCACTCAAGGATTAGGGGAGGTAAGCTTGTTAGTTTGTAGGTGTATACACATCACATAGCAGCATGCTGATCCCCAGGTTGGATCAGAAGCTTTGAGCAAACCACTGCCTTAAAAAAAAGGCCAATATGACAACTGATGTTTTTGTAGTCAGATGTGCTAAGTTTCATTCTGGCTCATGAGGCATTCAGAAAGAATTCATATTTCTCTCCAGCTCTTCCTTGAGTTCCACATACATTTTAGGACTGCAAGGCAAGTATATAATGCACCAGTGTTATATTGTTATTTCTTCTAGAGCAGAGAAGTTGTTTGACATCTTAAGATACGTAACTGTATTGAGGCAGAGCTTCATTTGAATTTAAGCCACTTTTTTTTTAACCTACTTTGGCTATTTATTGCAAATCTACAGTAGCTGAAATATCAATGTTAATCTGTTTCCACTGAACTCCCTGCCAAACTCCTGCAGGCAGTGCTGGGAATGTAGTTTGGAGAGTTTGGTTCTGAGAGCCAGAGTTCTACATTTGATGCAGGAAAATGCTTCTGATCAGAAGCATTTGACAAAAAAAACCAAAACCAAAAAACAAAAAACAAACCAACACAAAAACAAACAAACCAAAAACAAACCAACAAAATTTTTGACATGCTAATGAATGGACTCCACTTTTAAGTGAAGAGTGGCCTCAGAAGTTAACAAGCAAAACTGGGGCTGTGTTTGGGCTCTGAAACTTGGGTATGAGGTAAACCAGCACAGCTCAGTTTTTTCTTGTCCCAGAGACTGGCAAATCATCACTCACCTTCTCGGAAGTGCTGTGAATCTGAATTACTCGAGATAATTGTTTTAGTCCTAAGAAGCACTAAGGTGGTGTTAATGTTTATTCCCACAGTACTGCCAATCACCATAAACCTCTTCTGGGTCAATCTAGGCAAGACCAAGACAAGATCCCAGGTATTTCTGAATTTAGAACTTAATAGAGTAACTTACCATGCATCCTTCTCAAATTAGTTAGATCCAGATTGCAAGATACAGTACACCATGTCAGGATATGAATGACTAAAATCAATATTGAAAATGGGACTGTGAAGTTACTCATCACAAGCCTGAATGAAGAGAAACTATCTCAGTTCTGTGCTTTGCCAAGCAGGCAACTGCAATGTATTCACTGGGAAAAAAAAGAGGAAAAAAGAAAGAAAATAAATAATGCATCCAAAGAACTTTGAGAGTTTAAAGCAGATATAAAATATATCATCTGTTAGAGTCATCACAGAGTAATACTTAAATAGAAAAAGCATTTCTTTGGCTGAGGGCTACTGGAGACAATGTCCGAGAGAGAATTCGGGGCACAGACAGACATACAGAGAAAAGCACAGGGGTTTCTTTTCCTATTGGTGAATTTATGAAGGATACTTGTTCTGCATCAGACAGGGCAGTAATAGGAGCTAGAAACTTTCATAACAGCCCTGGGTCCACACGTTGTGGCTTTTATCACCTTCAGATGCAACATTTGAATGGTGACTGTGAATCTGCAACGGCTTGAGGAGCCTCAACCTCAAATGCAAAAGCATCAATAGTTAGACCACGACAGACTGAGATGGTATTCCCATGATATATGACATATTTTATACCATGATGGTATGAAATCAGTGTTACTTCTCTTTGAAAATTTCTGCAGGACGTGGTCATTGCCTTGTCAATACCCGAGTTATCCTGCTTAATAAAGAAAATAATTTACTTTATTCCAAAATCAGAGCCAGCTTTTCATCTTCCTTGGCCCATGGAAATTCCATATGTACTACAAGACCTATCCTGACTTCATTAAGGAGAAGATCACAAGGTTCTGTATTTTCTTAAGGCAGCATTAGATTGTTTAATGAAGTAAGACAATATTTTGTGTGTTAGAGCCTCGCTGACAGAGCTTGCACTGTGCATACCAAAATTCATAGGCTTCATGGAAAGGGATGATAAGCATCATCCCTGAAATGTGAAATGAGACAAATCAATGGAAATGAGCGCACTAATAGCCCGTATAGGTGTCAGTAAATTGCTTGATTTCCTTGGCTTTTAATGAGATTATCTAATGAACAGCATTTCTCTTTAATTGCCTACTAAACAACCAATGATTATGAACTGATGGTTTTTTTTTACTTTAACTGGTTATTTCAAATAAAATGCTCCATTTTGTTGCTTTAAAAATGCAGTGCTGTTTTGCACTGATGTCTGCACATCAGTGACAGGACCAGCTTTGGGCCATGGTGGCTCACATTTACCAGCCAACCCAATGTTTGAATGGGTCTCTTCAGAAAATGAACTCAACAGCAGCAGCGATGAAACTTCAATGCAATTTCAAGGAAGATATTGCCCATCATTACTCGCAGCATCTTTGCTGTCTGGTTTAACTCAGTTCATTTCACAGGTATAAATAATAATTTCTATCAGCCTCTTGCTGCCCTTGCAATCAGTTACACAATGGGCCACACAGACCTCCCACATAGCAGAGGCACAGCAGAGAGGTCTTCTCCTGTACATGGGATAAATCTTGGTTGCACAGGTGCTGGGAAAGCCCATGAGCTCCAAGCACACTCAGATGTACAGCACTGCTTATTCCCAGTGGGATGCAGCACAAGTCCTCAAGGTCCTTGAAGATCTGCCAGCTGGAAGTGGGCCAGCACAGAGCATGGCAGGGGAGAGACTGCATTATGCTGCACTTGTGCAAACACTCCCTGTGGGGGCAGGCACCATTGTTTGGGTGGGGAGGGCTGGGGGGAGCTGGGACCAGCCTCACTGGCTCTGCAGAAGCACAGTTCCTTCATCCCCTTCCAGCAATGGACCCCCCCCTGGGGCAAGTCCTGCTGTTTCCTGGTCCTTTGTTCTGCAGCAGATTTTAAAAAAAAAAATCCCATTTGCAGTAAAACCTTTGGCCTTCTGAAGTGACTGCAGATGCTCCATGAAGGGCAGTGCTTGGTAGCTGAATCTGTCACCACTCCTAAAGGGAGCTTTTGGCCCCTTGAGAACTAATCTGATGACCTGAGATCTGTAATTGCTGCTCCCTTAAGCTCCAGCAGATAACCCTGTGCATAAATCACCACAGCAATCCAAACAACAGAAAACCACTCCTTGTTTTTTTTTTTTCCCTGCCCTCTAGCAGCTCTTCCAGCTTCTGAGCATGATATTCAGAGAGGAGAAACAGGAAGGTCAGGTCAGGTCAGGCTAGCAGAAAGTGTTTTTATAGGAATTTTGGCAAAAAAGGTTCTCATTACTAAGCTATAAAACAAAAAGAGAGTTACACTTGTATATTTAAAATGTAGTATTACATCTGGTGTCTCACTGAGAGCAGAAAGAACTGCTGTGGTTCCCCCATTATTGTTTGAAACAATGCATTCCTTCACAAACAGCCACCAAGTTTATCTGACTGATGGAGAGGGTCCAGGTTGTCTCTCCTATAAGGCAGAGGCAGAACTGTTCCATTGCTGCAGTGGGGTTCATGCCACCACAGCAGCAGCTGCAAAGAAAGCAAAACCAGTGACAGTAGGTCTGGCTGATCACTGCACAGATTTACTTTTCTTATGAGGAAAATCTTCTCAGTCACACCAAAAAGCACCAGAAAGCCCTTTCCTCAGGCCCTCGTGGTGCTCACTTGCTGCTCCAGCCTCTGGGAAGCAAGGGTGTTGCCATCCGTTGATATCACACTCCTTTACTCAGTTCACTGAGTTCAAGGAGTCCAAACACACATCAATTCACAGCTCCCTCCCACCAGGCACATAAGTGTCAAATGTTCTGAAATTTCAATCTGCTGTAGACTGTATTTGACTCAAGCTGCAGCTGGCTGATAAGGACCTCAACAGTTGAGTTAATGCAGAACATTCAATTCTGTTTTAAGAGATCTTTTCCAGAATAATTCTGTCATTTCTGAGTGGCCAATAACACTAGAAGATTCCAGTGTTCAAAAGCTTGTTTAAGACAGGTTGCCAGTTCCTGAAGTGTAAACCACCTGGATTAATTTTTAACCACTTTTATTCCAAGATTGTGGAGGTAAATGGTTGCTAAATCACTGAATCAAGTTCAATTCATAAATATGTGGCAACAGATGTTCCTAGCTACTTTGATCAGGATGAAAGAAAAAGATAGATTCAAATTTGTCTCTTTTTTCTTCCCCCCCTCCAATAGCTTGTGTCTTACATGGGAAACACATATTTACCCTTTTTACAAAGATAGTTTGTTCACTGTCCCAGTCTTCATGTAGTCCAAGTAATCTCTCTTGTTAGCCTAAACACTAATTCAATCTAATTCAATCTAATTCAATGCATGGAGAAAGCTCAGTGAATAGAATCAAAACAGTAACAGGAATACAAACAGCCTTTCCACATCAGGATAGCACCTCTTGATCTGCAAGGAAGTTCATGTAGCCAAGGCAAGTGTGAAATAGGATCTGTATTGACAAACAAACAGGCCAGGACTGTCTTTGGAAAGCCACCTAAGTGACCACGTGGAGGGCAATCTAATCTAATCTAATTATAGATGCAGGTACAGTCATGTTGGTCACACATAAATCCCTTTCTAGTCATTGTGTTTGTCTATATTAGGTATCCTGTGTAGAAACCCCTGTTTCTCTTGGTTGAATATAAGGGAAGCTAGCTCCTTGAACCCATGTCAGGGAATTCTGATGATTCAGGATCAGTCAACACATCTGCAGGCACTCCTCAACTCTATTGGATGCAAAGTCTATAGTCTGCTCCTTGCAATCTGATGCTGCAAATAATCGCCCCTTTCTCCACTTGTGTTACAGCTCATTCATTTGCTCTGCAGCTCCAGATACACAGCACCCCTAGCCTGGGCTATTTACATTTCCCTGTCTGGGTTAAAAAATAAAAGGTACAGTCAGGATACTATTTGTTCCAACCTGGTCAAGGAGACTTTCTCTCATGTGAGGCAGTGTTTGACAATGTGCACACTGAAGTCTACAGCTCTGTCCTGAATGTTTGGATTTACTGCAATTCCCAGCTGTGCTCAGCGGGATTGCAATTCAGAAAACTAAAAGATCATCATTCTCTTCTTCCATCCCAGGCTGATAGCCCATACTGCACCTTTACTCCATGAGACTGTGTATTTATACATTTTTTGTATGGCTAGATATTTAATCTGCAAGAGAAATACAGGTCAGAAAATGCAGGGGCTATTATGAATGATGATGATGTTGTTATCTCTTTGATAAGACAAACCAACAAAGTATGCTAGGTACCAGACAGATATGAAATGAAAAAATAAATCTGAACCCCAAGATCTTAGAGAGATTGTTGTCACATCCTGTAAACAATCATGCTCCAGTAATTACCTTTCACTGTACAGCAAATGGGGCCTGGGTAAACCAATAGTTGGAATTTTACCCTCTGCTAAGTTGTGTCAAGTAGTGCTAATTAGGAAGCTGCAGTTCTATTTCTGCTTCTTCTACTAAATGACTCAGCCACCTGTGAGTTACCAAACCATGCTTATCAGCCATGCCTGTACACTGTGTGTAAATACTCTGGAGCTCACCCTGAGTTTCTCAGCACAGATAAAGATGATTCTCTCCTAACTGAAAGCCATATCAGGAAGAACTCAGCCTAATGAGGATGCTGTCAAAATAACAAGCAGGGGATCAATTTCAACATTTAACAGCACACAGGGTGACTGACTTAATGACTGTAGGTCTGTGGAGCAAGGCCAGGAAAAGGCAGATTCAGTCCAGGGGCAGGTTCCTCAGTTAAGTTAAAAAGCCCAACTTTGAATGGAAACAGAGAGGTTTCATGTATTTATGCATAAGAAATGTTTTTTAGCTTTCAGAGTAAGGAGCCTGGAAGCTTTTACAGAGGCAAAGACCTTGAGTGGTTGTTTAGAAACATGATTCCTGGCATACTCTGCTCACAGCACTTTGGAAATTGCCAAGATGAGCATCTAGGATTGTATGGCTACTCTGCTGCTCCTGATTCTGGAAAAGTATGAAATGGAAAAAATCTTTCAGGAAAGAAGGGTAATCAAATTGCTGTCAAAGCCATATGAAAGAGACCTCAAATCAGTGAATCACCATTCCTAGCAAGTAGCTTTCAAGTAAGTCACTGTTTGGATGCTTTGATGCCAGTGACTCAGCAGCTAACCTTTGGTACATAGCTGAGCCGCTGCCACCAGCACAAGGGAGAGGGTACACAAGGCACAAGGGATTTTGTGTGACAGCGTGCCCTTTTCCCAAAATGCCAGTTTGGATGGCAATGATGACTTCACATTATCCCCCTTAAGGAAAACATATACATGGTAAATACCAATCACGTCACAATTACTACTAGGGTTTGAACTCCTGAAAATACTGCACATCAAATCTTGTGCTTCTGTGGTAGCTATAAAATGTTCATAAATATAACACACATTTTCCTTTGCTCCTTCCTGCCGGAGTGTACTTTGGCCCAGTTATTTCTCTATGTCAGACAGCAATTTATCATCAGCAATAAGTAGAAGAAAAAGGCACAAAGGAGAAGCACATGAGGTCAAGCACTCCTGAGTGCCCAAAAAGACATACCCAGAGGGAGCTATAGGACTTGGCATCATTATATCATACAGATTTTGCTGTGTGGGGCTGTGTACCTTTCCCATATGCAGCTCTGTGTGCCAGTGCTTGCTTGTTTATTCTGCAATGTAAGCTGCACAGCTGCTGGAACAAACACGACACATGTCCCTGATTTTGTTTCCATGCCCTGCCTATAAACAGAGAAAATGGTCAGACACACTTGGCTTTTAATGAAAGCAGAAAGAAGCCAAAATATGTTGGATATGAAGTTTTATAAGTTACTTGGCATCATTACTCTTCCTGTGTAGCAGGAGGAGATGAGGAAAAGCATCCTCGATCTGCAGAGCAGGATTATGGCTCTGGCTGGGATGGATCTATAAGGTGTTCCTGCAGGGATGCTGCCCACACACCACCCCCAGCCCAGAGGGAAGGACAGTGAACAACAGGGTGAAAGAAGCCCATGTCCTTGAGAGCCAGCCTGGACTCCACACTGAGCATCAGAGTCCAGGCCACGCCATGTACATGTCTCCTCCTTCTCCAGCTCTGAGGTCCATGGACACCTCTTGAGGCTCCCACCAATGAGAAGACTCAGGTAAGTTTATACCCAGTTTTACTGCCTGTAGGTAGTAATCATGTGAGGTTTGAGTATCTCTTTCTAGATGTCAGTACACCAGCATCCCTGTGGTCAGCCCACTTGACCCACAGCAGGACAGAAGGTACTCCTGACTTCCTGCTGTGTAATGAGCCCCACGAGCTCCTGAAGCCCCCGTGGAGGGGAGAACAGAACCTCAGCACTGCAGATGAGACTGAAACCTTCGCTTTACAAAGAGCTAATTCTGCTCTGTCTGAGAAAGTAGCACTGGAAAAAGCTCTATTTTCTTGAAATTCCTTCTGCATGTGAAATTTTCTAAACAGTATCTTGCAAATGTTGCTTTTCAGCATCTCACCAACTCTTCAATTTTGATTTTTTTTTTCTCTTCAACCCTTTTTAAAAAAGATCTTTGCACACTGAAGATTAATAAGCTGATTTGGGAACACTAGTGATACATGGCTATCTTGAGTCAGAGGAAAAACTGTTCTGCTTGTGGTTCATGCCATTCTCTCACTGAATTTTCCTGCCCTTTAAGAGAGGCATCAAACAGATGAAAAGTTTTAAGCCACATAATCTGTGCAGTATAATAACAGGCCTGGCTGAATATTCAAGTTAAAACAGAGCACTGCTTTTGGCAGAAATAATCCTATTTACAATAACAAAGACATGTCATGTATATTTGTCATTATTCACAGCCTCTACTGCCTTCACTTTGCTCACCATCCCTTCCGCATCTGAAAAAAAGCAACCTAAATGATTTTGATTCTGATTAACTGAATAAAATTGAGTTAATCACTATGAAGTGTAGCTCAAATGCAGCTTGTATATAGTCTTCACTTGGCAGTTGCATGCTCTTGTTTAGTAAAATCCCAGGAGCACAGAGCACTCAAAGTTAAGTTTTCTCCCATTGTAATTTCTGGTGCATGACAAGTGAGCCTGAGAATTTCACCTGGCCAATTTACAAACTCCTCCAGGACAGTTTTCATGAACTGGGTTCTTGCTCTTCTATTATGCCATCAGCTGGATTTTCTAAGGAATGTTTGGGGTTTTTTTAATACAAAAAGTTTTCCAGTAAAAATATAGTCAGATTTTTTTAGGAAATATGGATGCCTTCAATGCAGACATTTACCTCTGTGTCAATCATTATCTCTTCATTTACAATCAGCACAGAGTTATAGAGTCTTTAAAGTTTTGACTATCTCATCAAAATGCAAATGCCTAAAATTAGTCAGATGAGCCCTTGAAGGCCCTGTTTCTCTCCAAAGCTTAGACAGTCTTCATCAAAGATGTGTGCAGCCAAGTGGGAATAATCACAATACCTTTGCTCATATTCAGTAGCACATATCCATTTTAAATACATAGATATATGTATTTATAATTCTAGTTAATGAGATTTAATGTTTTTATACAAATATATTTTTATTAGCCATCAGCAATAAAAAGGTATTTCATGGTTTTACCAGTATAATCAGATAAAATGCAATGCATCTGAACCTAACTAATTGAAAATCTTTGCCTTACTGAAGGTCGAGATGGTCATTAATGGCTTTTCCTAGCCCCAAATATTTCACTTTTCAGTGGGATTTCACAGCTATCTTTTTAAAGTATTCATCATTGATTTGTTGCCATCTAAGGCAGACTGAGCTATGACAGGGGTTACCATGGGCTGGGTCAAACCAGCTCCTGTTGATATCAGCAAGGAGGAAAAGGCTCCTGGTCCCACTTGTAATGTGTGTTCTGACATCATACACATCCAAAAGCACCAGCATATCCTTCAGTTTTCCAGTAACACATTGAAAAGTTAATTAATTTACCTGAGCTGAGTGGAAATTAACCTGACACTAAGCTCTGTTTTGCTAGACAATTAATTTTTTATGAAAGTAAAAGTCTGTTCCACTAACTTGCCTGACATCCCCTGTTTGCAGAAATGAGTTTTCTTACTCACAAAAAGACCATCTGTTCACCTCTGTGCAGAACAGAAATATACTTGATAACTGCATTAGTCTAGGGGTCAGTCTACTCAGCAAAGCCTTAACAAAATAAATGTAATTGGTATTTTTATGCTAACAGAGTGCAGTCCTAGGTTAAAATGGGATGGGGATTAAAGTGTTGAGGTTATCTTAATATTTACTCTTGCCTCCTTCTGCAGATTTTCTCACCTTTCCTGGAGGCTTTTAATGTTCTCTGTTGCCATCAGCACACACCACTCATCAGTAGGGCTTTAGGCAGTTTAAACCTTCAGGCTTTGTCCTGAGTAAGAGGTCCAAAATCTCCAGTTATATCTGCTGCTGGGTGAGACCTGCAACCTCCATGAGGACAAGGGAAGAAACACCCCTTTTTCCATAGCATGTAGTTGAGGTGCACTTCACTCATCTAATGACATCCTAAAATGATACAGCCAGAGTTCCTGAAACTTCTCAGCTGTTATTTGCTTATCAGCAGCTCAGCATTTTCCTCTGTCACTTATTCTACAAGTTTGTTTATAATCTCAATTAATCTGATCACATGGATGTCAAGTTCTAGTCTGACAGACCTACCTAAGCACCTTCTGTCAGCTGGTGGGCACTCCCAACAGGAAGCACTCATTACACTTTGAAGAGAGTAGCCAAGGAATGCAGAGTCAATATGTTCCTATCTCTTTCTCAAAGTTATACTGGGACCATGGAAAACTAGTTTAGAGGAGATGGCTAACTCTTAGATAGCTGGAGATGGATGGACACACTCCCACCAGCTAAGCAACAGGGGCAGATAACATCCTGTAAGGATTTAAGACCAATTGAGCTTTCCTACTAACAGCATATGGTCGCCAGAGATCTTTCTGGGTTTCATAAGTAGGGTAGAGCTTAATATAGGGAGAGGAGCCTTGAGTGGAGGATCTGCCACCTGCTTTTTCCCAGCCTCCAATCTCACATACTTATGTTGTGAGCTCTCTATTGCATGGACCATCTTTTGCTTCACACAGGTGCACTCTGTCTACTTCAGGGAGATCCTCTTCCTAGAACAGACATGTACTCAAAGCAGTACAGTGGTTCAAATTATTAATAATTGTGATGATAATGATGACAATAGATAACAGTACACTGAGAAAGCTTTGGGAGAAGAGTCTTTGGCAGTTAGGCTACTACTGAAACAAGGCTGTTCCATCTAGCTTTTGTCCTGAATTCCTCCAGATGTTCTCAACATCCTTGAGTCAGATTTTGCCACCTACATCAGACAGGGGAGCCTGGAACACCAACAATGCTTACTGCCAACAATCTGTAGTATAATGCTCATCAGGATCTCAAAACTGGACTGACCTGTGGGGAAGATGCTAGTACACCCAGGAACAAAGCATTGGATCTTTGATGGATAAAAAGGGGTACTTTTATTTTCCAACAGTGCTCTGGGAACAGAGAAGCTTTTATTCTGGAACCTTGCTATCTTAGAAAATATTACTGACTTGATTGCTGTTGATACTAAGGAGGTTTAGGCCAGATATGGAGCTAGTTCATTTATATCATCTTATGAAGAGTTTTTTATTTTTATATGGCTTTTGACCTCAGTTCTAAAGGAAACGTCAATCCCCACTGCAATGCAAGGTCCAGGGAATGCAGGCACGTCAGACATTTCCGTATCAGCTGCAAGACCTTTAGCAGTACACACAGATGAGCAGGGCTCTCTAGCACAGTGTTAAAGATAAGCAACGGACAGATTGCTTGTCAGCAACAGTGGAGAGAAAATCTTACCAGCAACATTTTACTTTCATCTGCCATGGAGTGACAGATGAAGCATGAGCAGACACCTGAAGGAGGGGGAACCTGGGGAAAGGCACGGACTGACATCTTTCAGCTTTGCTGTGTGAGCTCAGAGAAACCCGTACCCTGTTTTGGTATTCCCAGCTCTCTTTGAGCATCCCTTCTGTTTAGATTACTCCCTCCTCCTGCAGGAAGCTTTTGGGGCAGTAACCTACAGCCTTTGCTTTCTGGAAATAGATTTGGAAAGGAAATTGTACTCTACCAAAAGTAGAAGATGTCTTAGACCCAAATGCTTCTATATTCCTGTAGCCTTCCCCTGGCACGGCAGGTGCTTCTGTGCCAAGACCTGACCTCGTAGGTCTCAGCTCCTCTTCAGAAGCAAACTCAAACCACACATTGCTATGTAGCTGCAGAACAAGTAAAGCATTAAGATCCAGGCTGTATCCTGTACAGAAAGCAAGTTAGCTGGGATGGTTTTGTATTGAACAATATCCTGAAGTCCCAGTTCCTTCTTGCTGCAGCATTATCCTCTGATCTGCAAGCTGTTGACTGATCTGCTTGCGGCTCTGAAAATAAAGAGACCACGTGTCTGGAGTCAGAGCAGGTCCCCACAGGGAGCTAGGTTACCAGTTTCAAGACAGCCATGTAATTAGCAGGCAGCCTACCACCATCACACTAAAATCAGAGATTGCTTAAGAGGAGACAGTGTTCATCCCAGGTCTTCAAGGCATTTGACAGTCAGTAACTTTATTATTTAATGAGGTAACAAGGCCCTAAACGTTCACATTTCAGAGAGGTAAACTATCTCAGACATCCTGAGTTCCTAAAATATCACCACAGCTCCTAAATGAGAGCAGGGCTCTAGCTTCAAATACCGTGCTTGTTTTCCTGGCTAGCTTTATAGCTTGGGGAATTGAACAAGCAGGTAGCAATGTGTGGAAGGAAAGCAGAGGCACTCTGCAGGGATCCTGCACAAGCTCCAGGCTCCTTGCAGGGGGATTCCCTTTCCAGTGGGGCTGCTGCAGATGGAAGGACCAGACACAGCATGGGGAAGCTGGCCCCTCTACTTGACCTCTCTCTCATCCCAGCAGAGCCAAGAACAAGAAAATAGCCTTGCAGAGGAAAAAAAATTAAAATGGGAGTCAGAAAAATATAAACTAAAACATGCAAAAACTGCAATAGCAAAATACCTGCTGGGACTCATAGAATGGCAAATTAGTGCTGTTGAAAGGAAATGTAATCCTTGCTTGGGGTTTTTACTAGGATTTTTGAATCCTAGTAAATGAAATGAATGAAAATGAAGCTTCCCCCAAATACCCAGTTGCAGCAGACACACCACAGTTTGTTGTACATGGGGGAAAAGCTCACATCTCCTTCTCGACCATTCAGGTTCATGACTTGCCTTTCCCATGCCATGGGGCTTTGTGAAGACTGACTGGCCCTGACTACAGGGACAGGCTGACAGGTGACACTTTAAGTGACACTTTGAAATCTTTGCTGCAAGCTGAATCCCTTCTCAGCATGCTGGGAATATAGGCAGATTTGGAGCTGGTTTAATTGGCAAACACCCCAAAAGATGGTTGCCTACATGTTAACATCTGTTCCTATTTACATGTGTGCATAGTGATGCACACGTAGACTTTTCCTCTGTTTTTCAATATTTCTGCAACTCAAACACTTGCCTTATATAAGATTTGCCTCACTGACATATGTCTGCTGAAATTTATTGGGAACTGCATATTTCTTTTTAAATTTAACTGAGATATTTATCACTTTCAAATTTAATAGAAACCATCTGGAAAATTATTATATAGCCATTAAACTAAATTCTTTTTCTTGGAGATTTCAGGTATGGAGAAAAGCTACAATCAGATTATGGATCCAGAGAAAAGGTAAGTCTCCTTCCTCATATATAATAAGATTGTTCTGACCTCTAATTTTTCATCCCTTTCAATTCACTGAAGGGCTACACTGTACTAGTTTGAAATCAAACCAGTGGGAGATCGCAAGTCAGAATTATAATTTAATGGAAGAAAATTAAAAGAAAGAGATAAATAAATGCAGTAATACAAGGATACTGACAAAAGTCAGAAATACAACCTGACACTCTAATGGTGGAGCCAATCCAAGTGAAGCAGTTTTATTGACGCGGGGATCCTGTAGAAAGAAAGGTCTGGAAGTCCAGCAGTAGCTCTTTTCCTCTGGGAGTCCAGTAGGCAAGTGCTGCTGTGGTGTTCAGGATTTCAGCTTATATCCATGATGGAATGGTTGGTTCCTCCCTCTGGGCGGAGCATCTCACAATGCGATGGTGAGTCATGAGATAAGGCACTGATGGGCCATTAACAGGAGGTAGTCCAGGGGGGAGTTATCTCTGAGTCATGGGACCAGGCAATGATGGCCCATTAACAGCAGATAGCCCAGGGGGAGTAGGCAAGGAAAACACCACCTGGTTCCAACAGCTCATGAAGATGGTAACAGAATATACTTCAACCCAGGACATACACTTTGACTGCTTGATTCAAAAACTGACATGAATGAGGTCCCTAGTACAGAAAAAGAGCCTGGTGAGGACAGGTTGAACAGTCTAGCTGATCATGGGAACTCAGTTCACTCCTGCAAAGTGCTGTTTTATGGCTTTTCCCTTCTAGTGTAAAAAAAGAACTTTGCTTTGCAAAGTGACAGTTTAAGCTGTTTCTGAGCAGACTTTCTTCTGAGAGTCTGTAAAAACCATACATCTTGTACAAATGTAAATCAGGGTTGATGATCATTTAATTGTTCTCCCTCTCTCCCATTCAGCCTTCACACCTCTTTTCCTCTTTGCCCGCTTTGCCTTCCTTTTCTCCTTCTTCACCTAATTCCAGCTCCCTCCTTGTCACCCTTATGGCAGAGATTGTGCATACTGCAGCCAGGTCTGACCTCACAGCTGCTGAGACTTCCTTTTTAACTCCTTATTTCATGATTAATGGAGCAGAAAATCATTTGCCATTAAACTCTATCCACTTTTCTTCCCTTTCTGCTCTTCCCCACCAGCAGCCAAGCCCCCACTGTGCCACCTTTAAAGGAGAGTTCACCCATTATAGCCATACTTGGATTGCTCACCCCATTTGAAACCCTTTTAACCCATACTTTCAATACACCTCAGTGTTCAGCTCACTTGGGGTGGTTTAGAGTGAAACAACACTAAATGATCGGTGTCGGTAATTATACATATGTAGGGCTTATTGTAGAACAATTTGGTGGCACAGGAAAACAGGTATGTAGCCATTTTGGCTGTGGTTACCTCCAGCAATATGAAAATAGAAAAGCATAAAAATAACACTTAGGAAAATGTGTAAGAAAGAAAAGTAAAAGAGTAGAAAAATCTCACCACACATAGGCCTTGTGAAGAGGCTCAGCTGTTGCAATTTCAACATTTATTGGTTGAAGTGATGGTCACAGTCTTAGTCAAAGCAACTGTTGCAGACTGGATCAATCAGATGATGAAAAAAAACCCAGAAAACAAACTCTGTTGGGTTTATATTCACTCAGGCTCAAACAGGAATGCCCAGATATGCCCCCAGGACAGGGAGTTTCAACTGGATGATGTAAGGTTGTGGACTGGAAATCTTTGACACCTTCTAAGAAGATACAGCTGCCTATTGCAGTTGAGTCCATGGTGGCCCATCAGCAGAGATGGACCTCTCCAGGCTACTGGCTGAGTGTTCAGATACTTCCCTAGCAGGGCAGTTAACACAGCTGAGTTCACTGGAGTAAGGATGAAAAGACAATTCCCACCCCACAGAGTTTGCCTCCTTCCTTACCTTGTTCAACACCAGCTGTAGCCTGAGCTGGGCTGTGCCCACCCTCTGTGCCTTTGCACATTGGTAGCTTCCCCCCTGAATGTTTGACCCATCAGCATTCCAATCTCTCTTCCAGAATCGCTTGTGGATACACTCTCCTCCCTAGATCTGGGACCATTGGACAACAGTACACCCTTTATCTTATCTCAAGTTCCTGTCACAATCCAAATTCCAGTTATGAGGCATGTTTGGGGAGGGGTGGGATTCAGTGCTCACGGATGTTCAGCTGTGTCTTTGCCATTTGCTATGGTGGGCAAAAGTCCTTCAATGATTTTAGCAATGTTTAACAATTTCAGTCTCTCACAAACAGCTTACTTCAATTCACAAGTCTTTGCAAATAGTTATAAGGCACTAAGTAAGAGCCACAGAATAACACTCACTTTGGAGATCCTTGCAATCTCACCCATTTGTCATCCAGCCCCCTCCAGTTGTCTTCCCAGCTGAAGACTGGAACAGAAATGATACTTTATGAAGCCCTAGAAGAGAAATGATGTCTTATGAAGCTGACCTAGATATAGATTGGAAAGCTGGTGAAATCTGCAACAGAGTAAGAAAAATGAATGAACTCAATGAGCAGCTCCATCCAAACCCCAGCCTAAAGAGCCTCAAGAAACCACATTAGGATGGCAATTTGAATGAGATTATGGCCTTCAGCTCCATACCTAGGGCACTGAGGGTTGGTGAAGGCTGATCAACCCACTCAAATCACTGCGAGTACCTCTGAGCATCCTCTGTGTGGTCTGGCAAAAAAAGGAACAGTGAGGGGGAGCACCTTATCAAAGGAAGAGAAGGCTAAGCAGGGGAAGGATCAAAGGAAAATGCACATCATCATTTATGCTGGTCCTTCATTCTTGACAGCAGAGAAGTATCCAGTGGGATTAAAACCCCTCTGGGACAGGGACTGTGGCCTAGATCTGCAAATATACAGATATACTGAATGCACACTGACATCTCTTGGACCATTAGGGCCTAAATATCATTGCTATAATCCAAGCACCTAAAAGAAGTTTCCTATAATTAATCTCATAACTGTGCCTTGTATATAACTTATGCATATAAATGTGTGTGCATCTTTGCAATTTTACCTCTGGTGATGTAAAGATGTGCCTCAGCCTGGAAACCCCAAGGAAACATTCCCTGGCAAAGGTTCTCAATTTTCTGTATTGTTAAATTGTTACCATAGTGCTGGCAAGCACTGTCTCTGATAATCCCCAGACATGGCTTAGGCTTGCACATGGAGCTGACACCATTGGCAACACACAGACTGGATGTGGTCAGGCTGCACCATCTGAAGTTTGCCTGGAAGACATGGGCCACCCCACGGCAGCTGGGCTCAGCATCAGGGAACTAGTACAGATGTGTGCCTTTATCCTCATCCAGCCACAGGCATTAAGCAACTGGCCAGGGCCACAAAAATCTGTGTCAGGAGAGAAAACATTATGTCCAGGGCCCGTTGCTATAGGGGTTTCTTCCCATCATGGAGCCAGAGCAACCTGTGTGGTGCCCCAGTATCTCGAGTCCTCAGTTCACCCAGAGCTTCAGCAGGAGACTTGGACTGTTTAATACCAAAGCTTTGCTGCCATTCCAAAGTACATTAGGAGCTGAAGCAGCCCTAATCAAACACAAATGAAAAGAAAGATACTCCACTACCTTATCTTTATCCTCATTATTAGGAGGAGTCAAAATTCTTTGTAAATGCACTGTCTCCTCTCCAGATGACAACATAACACATGTGGGGGATCCCCTCGTCCCGAGAAAGCACTCAGGATGAAGTTCCTCTGGCTTCAGCAGCTCTGGTCTGCTTGTTCTTCACATTTGAGTTATGAGCCCTGAGTGACACAAGGCATAAAGGAAATAGATGGAGAATTCAAACCCACTTGCTCCCTTAGCTGAGCTCTAGCCTAGACCTGTTTGTTCAGCAATAGCTGTGTCTTGTCCTACTTCACCCTCTCAGTAGAGTACAGCACAGGCAAGGGTGGGGGTGGAGGCATTGTAAATAGAGGTGAAGCAACCGGGTCTCAACTCCTTATCTGATGCTTGAACCATTGAATAGGACTTCTCCTCATGGTTTACACAGAGAAACCAGGCTGAGTTGTTGTGTTCAAACAGTTTGGATTCAGGGTGCCTTTGGGCAGCTGAAATGCAAGGTACCATGAGAACAGACTGTGTCAGTTCGATGGGAACTGTCTCTTCACAACCCACTATGGCTCTTGCCTCGACTGCAGTGCTCCCACCCATGGAAAATTATGACTGCTCTCCCATTCAAGTGTTGTCCAGACACTATTTGTCTTTAGTGATGCAGGCAGAATAAAGGTACACACTGTCATGACATTCCCAGGCCACTGAGGCTCTCACTGCCCATTCTGGTGGGGCAGGATTGTGTCTGCAGCTCTCACCTAAAACACACCAGTAACAGCCTCCTCGGGAAATACTTCCTCCCTGCCTCCAGATTCCATCACTAAATATAACTCCACTGTTATCTATGAAGTGTAGAGGAGGCAGAGTGAAAAATCTATCAACAGGAGTATTTTAACTCTATGAAAAAATAGATTTCAAAAAATAATTTTTGAGGCTGGGGGTGGTAGCAGTTTGTTTATATAACGTGTTATTTTTTGATTAGCAGCTGATGAATAATAATCAAACCTGTCTGTAGAAGCAATCATTTTATGGGTGAACTACTTTCAAGCTTGGTAAAAAATTGGGTTTTGTATTTAAGGCTATCCCACATGTTTTACCAAAGGAAAAGTGGGGAGAAGCAAAAAGGCTCAGTGCTCAGCTGGAAAGTGAAGAAAATGGGGCCAGTAGACAGGCACAAACTGGTACAGTCTTGGTCATCTTGCAGGTACACACACACAGAGCTGCATCCTAGGGACAGTGTCTCCACAGCCCCCTCAAGAAAGGAGGAGCAGGACGGAGATTCATGGATACAGCTACATTCCTGTCAGTACCTCTGCTTGTAATAATGGCAAAAGACTAGTAGCAAAAAAAGCAAGATCTTCCCATTCATTCTGTGGCACAAACTGAGCTACTGAGCAAACTCTGCTGCACACTGTGAATGGCTTTGCATTGGGAAGTCAATTTGTTCATTCAGGACAGATGGCTGCTTTGGGGCTTTTCTTTAACTGAGGGCTGGAGATAAAATAAGCTGGTTGCAATAAATAACACCTGATGCAGCAATAAAGCCGGCCTGATTTTCATTTCCTGATAAAACTCTGTCCATTTTCTCTCCCTCCACAGCAAAGAACTTGCAGGATCTGTCTCTATGGCTAATCTTAATTTCCCAGTAATGTGATTGCCTTATAAAAAGTGAAATGCTGCTGAAAAATACGTGTATAGGATTTGATGTGTGTGTCAGACTAGGGGGAAAAAGCACTGCAGCTTTCTCTTGTATTTATGAGATGAGGTGTGTTTAGCCACCTCTACACACCATTCTCCATATTTCATGGACCAAATGCTTACAGCTCCCATCAAATTAGCAAGAGTTATTGGTGTCCTTCACACCTCAAATAAGTAATCATGTTAAAGGAAACACATTCCAGTATACAGAAACTTTATGGTAGCATAGGACACCCATCATCTCCTTTTCCAGGGACATTTTCCAGTAGTAACCCAAAGCACTGAGAAGGTTAACATGCAGGGAGTTAGACTCTGTGCTCAGGTACAGGCAGCAGCCTGTGGTGCAGCTCAGACCACAAAAAATCCTTTTCTGACTTTAACTGTTTTGCTTAAAAGGATGTTTTCTAGGTTAGGTACCAAGTAGGCAGCATTCTGGAACCTCCCCTGAAATATTTGGCCTAATTTCTCTGAAGTCATGGGTGTTGCCTGAAGTCCCTCTTCTGTACCAGGAAAACAAGTAGACCTGCACTAAAAAGCAGACCCAAATCTGACCCATTATCTTTGCTGTCTCCCTTGTTAGTGCTGAATCTGAAAAGTGCCTCAGATATCTGAAATGTTTATCTAAGAGAAAGGAATGGACAAAACCTCACTTATGACTTATTTTGCAAGTGTATCAAAATATTGCCAAAACATTTCCAAAGAGGCACCTTGCAAAATTCACACTTTTTTACTGCCTTTTCGTGTGTGATTCCCTGAGAGAGGCAAGAGACAGAAGCAATAAAGGAAAACCTTGAATATCATATACCCTGTGACCTTGTTGCCTTTGATTTCAGATCATAACTCAAATCTGATCTGTAGCAGTGCCAGATGATTGAGCTCTTCATACAGCACCTTCTCCATGAAACTGGGATGAAACAGCCTTGAAATGAGAAGGTCCCACTTCTGAGTCCTTGTGTTGCACCAATGCCAGAGCCAGCCTGAGTACCAGCCTGCACTAGTCAGTGTCTGCTGCCCTGCCTGTGTGGCACCAGCTCCAGTCACTGCTGGGGACAATGTCCTGGCTCTGCTGATGGCTCACATGTGGCACTCTGTGGCTGATGAGCCACCACTTTCCTTGTGCTTATCCCACACTGACACCAGGAGTGATCCTAGAAACACCAGCTGACTCAGAGAGCTTTTCTGACTAAACTGCCCACTGCCCACTGCAGCCGAGAGTTCTAAAATTTATTTGGGCTGATGGTAAGTTGAACTGAGCCAAGAGCATGAGCTGGCAGCCAACAGGGCCAACCATGTCCTTAACCACAAGCTGCTTTGGGCTGTGCCTACAGTCAGTCATGCAGTCAGGGAGAAAATCCTATGTACAGCCATACTGCAAATTTTGCACTAAAACATGTTGATTTTGGCAACATTTTAATATGGAAATCTTCAGATCGGCTCTCATCAGGTTTAGATGTGTAGGTTTAGACAGACAGTTGCCAAGCTTGTTGTGTAACTGTTTAGCTTTTCAGCTCCCAGGGTACTGTGAAATATACAGTACATGTTAGTACTGTTTTGTACCATGTAGGTACAGACTTTGCTGTGCCATTCCTGCACACTGTCCTGACAGAGGCTGTGGCAGGGCAAGGCTTCCTGCCTATCTGGGCTGGGAGCTGCAGTCCAGGCACCACTGGTGCTTGAGCAGACACCCTGTACCTCGTGTGGAGCCCTCTCTGGGCTTTGGCTTGCCCATGCAAAACTGGGACTGAAGCAGAGGGATGAATTTAATCCACATGATGATGTGAACATGGTCTTCAACCCACAGGAGGAACAGAGGAGGAGGTGAGGTGCCATCTGCTAAAATTTGCAGATAAGACCCCTGGAAGGAGGAAGCAGAAGTGTTTCAACATCTCTAGGGAAACTAGGGGAAGCACCATGGGGCTGAAATGCTGCTGAAGCTCCCAAAGAAGAACATGGTGACCCCAGGTATTGTACATTGTAGGAAGGCTATCCCAGATCAGTAAAACCACCATTTAATTTAGGGTCTAGATCAGCAGATCTAACTCTGTAATTCAGCATAGGCTTGTGAAAAAGGAAGGCTTGGGCATTTTCCCAACAAGATTACAGATCTATACACTGTATATATTCTTAGATATTCCTGAGCCACTTGAGTGTTATGAAATACTGTGCTGGTTTTGGCTGAGATAGTGTTAATTTTCTCATAGTAGCTGTATGGGGCTGTGTTTTGGATTTGTGCTGGAAACAGTGTGGTAATACAGGAATGTTTCATTACTACTGAGCAGGGCTTACACAGGATCAAGGCCTTTTCTGCTCCTCAGCCCACCAGCAAGGAGGCCAAGGGTGCACAAGGAGCTGGGAGGGGACACAACCAGGACAGCTGACCCCAACTGACCCAAGCGACATCCCACACCATATGGCATCCTGCTCAGCTCATAAAGCTGATGAAGAAGGAAGAAGGCAGGGAGACATTTGGAGAAATGGCATTTGTCTTCTCAAGTCACAGTTACACGTGATGGAGCCCTTCTTTGCGGGGTTGGCTGAACACCTGACTGCCTATGGGATGTGGTGAATGAATTCCTTGGTTTGCTTTGGTTGAGCATGTGGCTTTTTCTTTACCTGTTAAACTGCCTTTACCTGAACCCACAAGTTTTCTCATTTTTACTGTTCTTGTTCTCTTCCCCACCTCACTGGAGGAATGACTGAGCAGCTGTGTGAGGCTGAGTTAAAACTGGGGTAAAACCATAACAAGTGTGTTCATCAATCAACATGCCTGACAGAGGTGTACACATCAGGGAAGTGGTCACAGCACTAAGCCTGTTTGAGTTCAAGAAGCGTATGGACAATGCTTTCAGGCACATGGTGTGATTCTTGGGGTGTCTTGTGCAGGGGCAGGGCCTGGAGTTGGACTCCATGATCCTGATGGTTCCCTTTCAACTCAGCACATTCTATGATTCTCTATGATTATGAATGATTAGGTACATTCAAGACTGGGTCACATATAGGCCTTCAAGTGTGCCCAGGCATTAACAGTGCCAAAGGGGACTTGTTTGGTGCAGGTTTCTGCAGAGATCAGACTCTGAGCCAGCACTAAATAAATGCTTTGAATGCAACACATGCTTTTTGCTGGTAAAATATACAGCAGATAACAAGATCAGGCAACTAGCAAGCAAGCAAGAAAATGTCTTACTTTGTAAAGTGAACTGGACTACTTGGTAAAATGGACAGAATTTAAAATAATGCATTTGAATATGGAAAACTGCATTAAAGAACCAGTTTCTTTACACTGGATAAAGAAAGCACATTTCTAAGCATGGCATGGTGAGATTGATGCTTCTTTGACAGCAAAGCATCAAAATGTGCTGACATCTGTTGGGTGTCAGAGAACAAAAGTTGCAGCTGTTAGAAATACTCCTCAGCATGTTGTAAACTTTAGTCTGAAGGCTGAGATCTGCAGAGACAACATGCTGCATGGAAGAATCCTCCTCAACATTCCCTAGACAGACAGAAGGAGCAGAGTGCAGCTGCCTGTCTGAGCTCTCACCATTGTAACTGCCCCAACATTACAAGGAAATACATGGCTTTGGACATACACCACACCAAGAGATTTGTAGGGAGTTTTTGACAGACATGATTCATTAATGTAAAGAATTAATAGAATAAGAGATGTTAGAAGAGCAAAAGTGTATATGCCACTCAGAAAAGATATTCCAACTATTCAGGTCATGGTATCAATATTTTGATTTGCAAAGATCTCAAAGGAATGACATTAAACTGACAAGAAAGGTCTTAAACCAGCAACATTATTAACCTAATCATGATTTGATCTATTTACTCTTCCTAATGGAAAGTAAGTTTCCCAAGACTGATAATGTAGCCCACATCAGCAAATGACATTATCAATGACATGCAATGAAATCATCATGGATATTTATCCTGTAAATGATTGGGAAAAAAGTAAACTATTCCAGGTTGTATTTTAATACACATGTTTAAAGGAAGCATATGCCCTTTCTGAATAAGTTATTGGCAGTGGACTTCCCAGCTTTCTGTCTTTGCTAACTACTGAAACCCCCATCCATGAATCCATGGTGAGAATGGAGCGTTTAATATACAATTTTCTTTCAACTCAGTTTACCAAATACATATTGGCCTCCATATGTGGCACCAGGCCCAGGAGCCCATGCCCTGTCTGGAGCAGCCTGGCAGAAAGGGGCCACCAGTGCTAAGATCAGCTGTCCTGGCTGTGTCCCCTCCCAGCTCCTTGTGCACCCCCAGCCTCCTCGCTGGTGGGCTGAAGAGCAGAAAAGGCCTTGACTCTATGTCAGCCCTGCTCAGGAATAATGATCAGGAATAATGATAAAGCATCAGTGCTTTATCAACTGTTTCCAGCACAAATCCAAAACACAGCCTGATACAGCTCCATCCCAGCCAAAATCAGCACAATATGAGACTCACTTCACTGAGTTTTTATCTCTTTCTTAGCTGGTTAGCATGGACCGTCTTTATGTGAAATGGAAGGAAATAGGCACCTTTATCCAAACAATATATTCTAAATATGTTTCATTCTAAGTATTTCTAAATGTAGTTTAATTCTAAAACTACAAAATGACACGAATGGAATTCTGAGACTGTCAGTTTTCCCCCACAGACTGTAAAGTGGGTCTAGAAAACTTGCTCAGATACAGACATGCAGTAATCACAACATACACAAAATTACAGGTGGCACATCAGCACAACCCACACCAGCCAGCTCTGAAGCCAGCATCAGTCATGGCAGCTCTGGTGCTCTGCACAGAGGAACACCATCCCCATGACCTCCATTCACTAAAAACGTGCATTCCTTATTAATACCTTGCCATTAGCAAAGCAATTTCTTCCAGCACAATTTTACTCAACATTTTCTATACAGTGCAAGGAAACAGTGTAGTAATTATTTATTGGTTCCTGTAGCAATTATTTTCATGGAGTAATCAGAATCATTTAAATCCAAAAAGAAAATTTGTTTATGTAAGACTGCCAAAGTTTGCTGCTGTGGTGAATTGCTGAAAAAATGAAACCTGAAGTTGAATTTAGTGCTCCTCTTCACTTAGCATAAGAATTACTTTCTGTTAGGGTTCAGAACACATTTCTGCAGATATTAATGTTTAAAATAGGTTAGCTGGACAAGAATTTTTAAATTCTGTTTAACTGTTGAATAAACAAAAGTATAGCGAGACAGAAAGAAGATTACTGATTTACTGCAATATCAGACATATCTTTCCCCTTTCAGTAGAGGCAGACACTGCATATATTTCATTTTTTAGAGACCAGTAGCAGACCTGTGGTAAATTAGCATTTATATGCAAGTGTCCTTTGAGGAATTTGGCTACTTTATTGTTCTGAAACAAGAAGTAACAGGTCAGCTGTGAAAGATCACTCTTGCCTGGAACTGTTCTGAAAACTGGTGTTTTCATTGCTGACTTGAAACAAATCCCATACAACTGCACAGTAGCAAAGATACAACAAGAAATCCTGGGTTTTTTCTAACAACCTTTGTATCTTTTTTTATCACTTACCTACAACCCAAATCAAAACACACTGCAGTCAGTGACAGGGTTTCCAGTGATGTGTTGAGTGAATGCATATAAAAAAAATCTACCTTTTGGGATCCTTTGGAGCTGTTTATAGGGAGCAGAAAGTAGAGGATGGAGCTATACATGTGAGTGAAGTGTAGGCAGCAAAACATGAGGACAGTTTATGTGTGAGTATAGTGTTTATAGAACTAAGGTACAAACATCTTTTCATCTGGCTTGCAAGTGGTTCCTATGCCCTAAGAAGAGGCTGAATCATATCAAACAAATTCAGCTTTGCCAGCAAGCACGTGAGCAGGTGTGTGCATTTCTGTGGTGCTGATTAATGGCTGGGTGAATGCCACAGGAGATCTAACAACTCCGAAACGCTTCTGTTGCTTAAAGCTTTCTGCTGATGGCAGCTTTTCCCCTCGCTCTCTGCTAGGTTCTGGGTGAGATGTTCCTCACCCCAAGGCCTCTGGCACCACAGTCTGCAAAGAAATGGCATCTGCCAACTCATACCTCCTCTCCAACAATGTTGGACACCTTACCTTGAGTCACATAAAAGCATTTGAGAAAACATGAATTCAGGCCAGAGGCATTTGACTACAGCAGTATTCTCAGGATAACTATGAAAATAAACTCAGTGAGACTCTCAAAAGTGCCCTACACAGGCTTTGTATCCCTATAGAGTTCAAAGAAATCAGAGTTAGCTCAATACAGGTCAAAGATCTGCACCAGAGAGGCTCATTTCAACTTGGTAAAATCCAATTATTTTTCCGATGTCTACCTGAAAGATTTTGCTCATCTTCTTCCAGATTTAGGAGGCATTACTTGTAGAACATTCAGTAAATCTGAGTCTCAGAGTTAAGGAACATGCTCCCACCACAAAACACAGCAAAGAGAATGGATAACCAGGATATGACTCATCTGAGACGGAACAAATAAAAATCAAAAGAAATATCCAATTCTAAAATCACTGTTGCCTCAGAGATTCTGATAAACAGACCAGCTGTCTCTGTCCTTTTCGCACTCAGACATTTGCTGCCTTTCAAACATTCAAGTCCATTTTTTCTCTTAACAACATTGGTTGATTTGATTCTGCAGACAGTGGGTTTGTAAAAAGCATTTTCTATATACCCCTTCTTCACATGCGCCTGTTATGGTAAAAGAATAAACAGTAAAATCATCTATTGTCCTCTACGCATCTTTTTTTCAACAATATCTTAGCTGCTGCACAAAGCTGACAAGACATTTTCTGTTCTACTATTTGCTGTTGAAGACTATTTGCTGTTTTACTATTTGCTACTTTTATTTATTTCCAGTCAATCCTGGAACATTTCTTCATTTTTGGAGAT
Source organism: Erpornis zantholeuca (assembly GCA_013400515.1). NCBI lineage: Eukaryota > Metazoa > Chordata > Aves > Passeriformes > Timaliidae > Erpornis > Erpornis zantholeuca. The sequence goes on from VZTN01028284.1 coordinate 194,880, forward strand.
AATAATTTTTGGCATAAAACTGAGCATTTAATTTGTGGTATTTGCTAAACTCTTCATGGTGGTCTTGCAATACTAAGACACGTTTAGCAGCTGAAGTCAATACAGGAAGGCTGAAATCCTGATTTGTATGGGGAAGGCAGAGGGGGATTTCAGTAAAAGTATCTATAAACTAAGTTTCTCAAGCAGGCTGCTCCTTTAGGACAGCCCCTATGTACTTATGCTCATGATGTCTTTCGCATGAACGCAAAGCAGAAGTTACATATTGTTTAAAAAATTCATGAACTCCAACTGAGGACTTATTTCTAATAACAGGCTGTAGGTTTGCAGCACTGCACACAGGTGGCACAGATCCCATCCAGCAGCAGCATCCCGGGTTCTCCATGGGGCTACACAAGTCCCATGAGTTTCACCCACTGACCTCTGCCTGTAAGTTCTTCCCTGTATCATGTTCTGTGGAAAAGCCTTCGGTTCTGACTCACAGATTCCTACTGATGAGCTATGAATTTTTAAAAATATTCACAAAGCAAAAATAAAGCAGATGAATCAGAGTTAACTGTCACCCTCACAATTCACTGCTTCAGTCTGACACTGTAATCAGCACTTATTTACTGTAATTAGTTTTCTGCAGCTCTTTATTCATGAGTAACCACAGGGAAAGAGAAAAAACAATAACAACCCACCACTGCTTTTGCATGCCGTAATATGGGAAAATATGCCCATATAAAAATACACCCATATAAAAAAAGGCAAAAAAGAGGACTTCCCCTGCCACAGGAGTGAGCCAGGGGAAGCAAGCTGAGAGGCAGGGCCCATGCAAGTTGCTAGGCTGGGCTGCAGGAGGCAGAAGCTGAGTGCTTCAGTGGTACTGCCTTGTGTTAATAAGCAAAGCAATTTTATCCCTCTTCACATCTCATTTGGAGCCTGGAAATATCAGCAACTTTCCATTCCTCCTCTTCCTCCTATCCCACTTACTCACACTATGAACTCTGCAGCTGCACCTCTACTTTGATGTGTTTTCATACAGTGCCAGCACAGCTCAACCGTACACACAGGGCTGCATCACCACCAAATTTCTGATGCAAACCAGGCAGGAAATGTCATTCCTGAGAGCTGCCAGCTCATCTCCCATCCCATGCCTCTCTCTGCTTGCCTCTAGAGGGTAGGTGGGACATAAAACAGTGCCCTCAGTCTCAAGTATGAGTCTTGCAGACTCTGCAGGGTACTGGAGGCTTTCACAATGATTTTATTCACTTTAGATTTTTACTGAGTATCTCAATAGTGAGAAGTAAAACTTATTTATGTTATAATTAGATATGCCAGAATTAACCTCACATTTTTACTGACACTTAAATTAGCATTCATTTGGCATAAACCACTGTGAACAAGCTAATAAAATTATTCATTTGCTCATTTGCCTATGCATGTTGATAACTACATGCCAAGAACCCAATGATTAGTTAACAGCCTCATTTATTTTAAGGAAGCTGCTGTCTTTCATAAAGCATTGGCCAGCTTCCAAGCATCCCTTCACAAATTTCTGATTAACCTCTTAAGCATCTTGGGCATTTTTGTAAGAAAAACAGCAGCATCTATAAGGAGACAACTGCTACTCATCTGCTCACCTTGCAAAGGTTTCTTAGCCCCTGCCCCTTCCAACTGCATCCTGCTGATGCAGCTCATTACTTCCAACCTGCACTGACACTTTTCAGTGTCATTTGATGCTTTGTCATTGCTCTGTACAGGAGGAGAGGAAGCCCTAGCTCTCCTCATCTCTTAACCAAGCCCATATGAGTAATCATAAACCAGATAATTTGCTCTCAGCGTGATTTTGAACAAAACTGTCAGAAGTTGCCATTATTCTCCATTAGCCAGAGCCTCAATTCTCCATCACACAAGAGCTGTCCCCCTCCTACTGAATTTGGCATGGAGGCCACCAGAAACCAGTGATTGACAACTTTCCCATCCACAAGCACTGTTGGTGTTCACCCAGCCTCTCTGGATATTTCTTACCCATGTGAGACAAGTGGATCAGTGCCATCACCTCTTTCTAGAAGTGGGCACTTAAGCTGAAATGGCTGTTGAAGGTGACCCACAAGGCCTGATCAAAGAATAGAGGACATGTTTTCCCCTCCCCTAGATCAGATCAAATCCTTCCATTCTGGGGGAAAGTGAGCATCCTTGTCCAGCCTGCTCCTAGAGCTGCAGCAGGTTTCAGTGGGATAAAGAGACATGGGTCTGTCTTGGGTAAACTTTCCCTGCTTTCAAAGAAGGTATCTCCAGTTTTCTTGGAGGAACACACTGCTGGGGTCACTAGGAGATGCTATTTGGGTTCAAAGGAGGTAACTGCCTCTGTACACACAGAGAAGAAGCACTTCTACATCAGCTGCACAGGCAAATCCACTTTTTTCCCCTATCACAGTCAACCTGCAAGAGGACAGGCTCCATTTCTGCCACAACTGAATGACAATGTTACCATTTGCTAAACAGTGTCACACAGTTACTAGTCTTATTTTGCATTACAGCAGTTTTCAAACTGTGTGCAAGTGCCTGTGTGCACTCAAGGTCTGTTAGCAGTCTGGAGCTGGCAGATTTTCCATATTAAACATGCTTAAAAACTCAACAGTTAGAAGTTGGATGCTATGGATACCTAGGCGGTCCATCAAATGTTGCAAGGGTAACAAATGAGACAGCCCCTAAATGGTCTAGGATTGTCTGGATCTTTATTAACAAAAGGAAAAATATCTGCATTCTAGCTTGTGTTCTAGGTTTGGTTTTGTTATCAAAATATTTATAAATTAGAAGAAAGATAGCAGGCTATCAAAAGGAGCTGTGTACATTACAAGGAATGGAAAATATAAAGCCAGGAAAGAAAGGAGCCATAACAGTGGAAAATCATGAGGGATGTAACTCTGACATCAAGTGAACTGTTGGTTAAATCCTGTACAAGTGTTTATAGGAATGAGGATATTCCTGGGCCTCGGTTTGCTCAGAAGCATCTCTTGGTCTAGGTGAGCTCAGGAAATCACTCTACTCTTCAGGTCTCCAGTGAGCTCCTGAGATTGCCCTGGCCCTTTCCTTGAAATACCTTGATGCTGCAGACAATCTGTACTTAGAGTGGCTGCTGTGAGACCCAGTGAGGAAGGGCTCAGCAGGGAAAATGACAACACCCTGGGACTGGTTAAAGCCTCTCCTGATGTTTTCCAGTTCCCTATGTAGCTTGAAGCAACATGTTCAGTGACTCTGGGGCACTCAGTGGAGTTTTGTAGTGATGACTCTGTAGTCTGACTAGCTCACAAATACAAGACTGAAGAATAGCACTGCTGATTTTTATCCTGAACACCTCACCTTCAAGCTGTTCTATCCCAAGTGTGGGATGCATCACGAGGATGTGTTTGGAATGAGAATCAGCAACCTGCACACTGCTTTAGCTGCTTGGAATGGGATATACAACCATTTGTTTCTTCTTCTGCCACCTTCCAACTAATCAATCCATGAGGCTTCAGAGAGGAAAAAAGGCTTCTGATTTCATTAATTATGTGTTAACCTGGTGATGCGAAGCAACCAAAGGAAAATTGAATTTCAAGAGTGCAAAACTGAAGTGTGGAAAATGATGGAAGCAGGTAAGATTTGTGCTGCTTGGCTTTCTATCAAATAAGGTAGAAATTACTCCTGCAGAGGAACAACAGCAATATATTTACTCTTGACTCACCTTGTCCTGCCCAAGTAGAGTTGCTCTGACACATTCTGCTATGGGCAATCAAATGTTGAAGCAGAATGTCTCTTGCTGGCATCTTTCAGCAGCAACTATGCCCTAAGAAAGTTTAGTGCAAATTTCTCAGATAAGTTTTATCAGCATAACACATAGTTGGATCCCAAGAACAAATTCATGGCTCTTACATACCCATATCCAGGCCCATGTCACTAGGCCTTCCACTTTCAGAATCATAGACCAGGTCAGGAAGGAACCTTGAAAGGTCACCTGAGGCAACCTTTTGTGTAAAGGGGAGCCTGGATGAAATTACCTAGCACCATATCCTATCACACCTTGAAAACCTCCAGTAATGGGGACTTTACCACATCCCCAAGGAGGTTGTTCCAGTGATTGATTGTTCTCACTGTAAAATGTCTTTCTTATACTAGGATGAAATGATGCCCCATGACACTTGTTGACTGCCCCATCGGAAACCCAATTGCTCCATTTGTTTTTCCAGTGCACTGCTCCTTCTGGCTTCTCGCATATCAGAACACTTGACAGGCATTTGGGTTCTTGAAAGTAGCTGGTACTTGCTACTCCTGCAGGAAACATCTGGCTTCCTTCTGCCACCACAGAATACGTAGTGAAAGTAACTTTCCAGTGCTAAACACCAGCAAAAGGTTTCCACAGTCACTTTAGCATGTTTTTTTCTTTTTTTGCCATTTCTTTTTGGGATATAAATGCTTTTGTTTATGGAAGGACCTGGACCGTCATTAACTGCAGTCCATTTGCCCAGGGAAAAACACTCATCTATATTTACAGGCACCTCACCTCAGCTCTTCCTGCAGTGATGCTTCACCACATGCATTATGATGTTAATGCTCTGCACAAGGACAGAGCGAAAGAGCTCCCCTACCAAGGACAGCAGCTGAGGCACCAGGTGCTTGTTCATATCTGTGTTGTACCTGGGCCCCCTCATTGTGTCACATCCCCTCTGAACAGATGACAATTCCTGCCTTCTGCTACTCCTATTTCAAGCAGGGCAGCTGTGGCTTGTCAGACATCCCTCTGTTGCCCCAGCACTAAAACAGGCACAATGTGATGTGAGTTGTGGCCATCACATTAATAAGGCTAACTGATGATCTTTCATCAAGGGAGCAGTCAGGTGAGCCATACATTAATTAGTCTCCTTCACCTATCCCAGTTGTGCTAGTGGCTGGTTCCTGGTGCTGAACTGACAAATTCTGGCAGCCCATGTTTACACAAAGGCAAAGGCTCTATCCTGCATCCAAGCATTTCCAACTTCCACAGAGAGATTTAGGGTTTACATCCTTGCCTAGCAAATCAGATCCTAAAGCAGATCATTAGAGAGTTAAGTATCAGTTTTAATATTTTTAGAGCTCCTAGAAGGACTCACCTCTACATATTTCCCAATGTGAGCAGCTGGATTTATGTAACTAAGCAAACTAACTTTACGGGAAAAAGATATAAGAAAAAGTACTGGTATGGACTTTTAGAGTCCATCCATTTTCCTGTGAAAGTCTGTAAATGTAAAATGTAGACTTTTTAATGGAGACCCATAAAAATATGATTGAAGTCAATAAAACATTTATGCCAGATACATGTCTGAAAGAGAGAATCTAAACTTCTTAAATTTAACAGAATTCAAATGATGACTGAATCCATTTGAAGTGGGCATCAGTAAAATATTTTTCTGTGTGATTCTAAACATTTAGCTGTTCCAAAAGACAAGCATGAGCCCATCCTAACACAGGGATTTGTGTGGGTGTAATAGCTCATCTCTAGAGAGGTCTCCCTTCCTCCACTAAATATGGGGGTCAGGGGTTTGATGTGGATAGACACCATGAGTCTAAATTTACCCTCAATTTCTAAAAATCTTACGACAGAACGATAGGCAAACATTTTTCAGTAACAACAAAATGAGTTTGAAAAGTATCTTCCTTGAAAAAGCACAAAGCATTGTTCAAAGGTGTTATTGGCTCATTTATTGGTTTGTCTGCCTCTGCCAGTCCTGTAGCTATATTTGACAAATTTAATAGGTCAGTGTGGTTTCCAGTGTAAAATAGCAGAAATTACAATTGTTCTGAAGTTTTAAATTATAGGCAGTATTACTTTGCTGTCATTGCTACTGATGTAATGATGATTTATAACCAAAAGACATTCTGACTCACTACAGTCCACTTCAAGCAATCAGATGACTTTTATTTAACAGGCTAGGGAATTAAAAAGTTAAATTTAAGGAAATAATTTATAACAGACATGGTTGACACATTAAATCAGTTGATTAGATCACTAACAAGGAGGATGGTTTCTACTTACAGAAGTTTTGCAGACTGAACTACCAAAAGCAAAAGGCTAAACTAAACCAAATGTGACCTTTCAGCACGATAGACTTAATTACTTTGACAAGTAAAATGCAGGACTCAGACCTAGAAATTAAAGCTGAAAATAAGAAGTTCAAGAGCACTTTTTTTTCCAAATACCTGCTACCTGCCTAATAAAAATGTGTCATGACAATATGTTGTGTAAAGATAGATGAAGAACTTAGTATTTTGAGAAGCTGTCCTGGGAGTCCATCAATCAAACTTTGCCTTTGCAATATTGAGGTGATTAAATCTAATGTTTGCTCATAATTTTTAATGTCATAATAATAAGTCATAATAGAAAAAAATATTATTATTTAATCTGAAAGGGGTTGGAAAGAGAGATAAATCAGACTACTTAATAGGAATTCTTATCTGTGTGGGTAAACAGAAAAGCCAGATTAGAATGGATTAGGTATATCCTATCTTAATTTGGAAATTTCATTTGTGAGATGTGTTTATCCTGTATTTAACCTACATGTATAAAAACAGTTTTTGCTTTGCTATTTAACAACCAGTTTAGAACCCACGTGACAGAGCTAGCCAGGGAAACTTATAATGAAATAGAGAAAATTATTTTGGCTGTTTGGAATGGTTTTATGGTGTAATGCACTTAGCTCAGAGCTGAAGATTTAAATCAATGAATATAAGGGCATTTAAGGTCACCTTCGTCAGAGAGAAAATAAAATTATGAAATTATGGGTCCCTTTGAGAAAGTTTTCCCAAAATGGCCAAGGTCCTGCTGGGCAAGAGGCCCCTGAAAAGCTGAGCAATGAGATCTTTCAGTGAATGTCTACGAGCTGTCAGGTGGAGATGAGCAATAAGCTGAGGAGCCTTGAAAGACAGCTGTTCACAGAGTCACTGGAGATTCATTTAAAAACTATAGACTTAGCACTGTTCATTCAGACCGTGCCAGAGATAACTGCAGCACCTTATCAGCATGAGAAAGGCCAATTACCTGTGCTGGCCTCAGGCCAGCTGACAGTGACACAGAAATCCCTGTGGGCTTCAGGCACAGGAGTCTTCCCGTGTCATGCTCATCACCTATCAGGAATAGGAGAGTGCAGGTCGGCCAAGGTCTTTAATGAAAGCAACAGAATTTAATTAGACTTTTGCTGTGGCTTTTTTCAACAAGCTAGATGGCACCCATTAATAGCAGGGAGGGCTTCACTCTGGGAAGCAGAACTAGTAGAGCCAGAAGTCTGTAGTGTTATCACTGTATCACACAGAAAGGAAAAACAAAAAAGCATTAAAAGGACACTTTTATTTCCCTGTTCAGTTAAATTATTAAGATACCATGTTTTGTCTTGTTCTACAAATTATATTTTCTCAGCCAGCAGTGATTTTCCCAAAAATACCATTTACGTCTGACCATCTCACTAGCTCTCTTCCCACTAGCTCCGTGTCCAAGTTTGACAGCTTGCACTCTAATGCCTCTAAATATTAGGAAAGGGAATACCTTCTACATCAACTACCAGTTCAAACAGCCAGCAACCTGACCCAAAGTTGTGTATTTATGCAGTTAGAGAACATGCCAAGGCTTCTGAGAAAGCAGATACACATTTTAACCTGTTTGCATTATTTATGTTGTCTTTTAGTCAATGTCATGTGAATAACTGGCCAGTTACCTTCCCCTCTTGCAAGAAAATCCCTGCACTGAGAAAAACAAGAAAATATTTTTACAATGGATTTTAGGAAATTACGTAAAAAGTCAGATGTCCACCTGGCAAAAGGCCAGTATATGCTTCACATTAACTACACAATATTTATGCCAGATGAAAATGTGACCCACTCTCTACGGAAAGCTTTAAAAATTCAGTAACCCTGAAAATAACACATAAAATCTTTTTTCCCCCTCAAAGGCATAGAGTTTCTTTTTAAAATTCTATAAATCTCATTTGCAGCGTAAATAATATTCAGCCTTAAAAAAACACCAGGCATATCTTACAATATCTGGAAATGAGAGTTCCTTACTGCTCTGCAGCAACACCTGAATCTGCTGGCAGCACCCACTGGGCTCACTCTGCCCAGGATGCAAAGAGAAGGGAGTACCATGTGTGAGCAGGGAGATTGTCTTCGTGTCTTACCCTTCTCAGGAGGAGAGGATTGAGACATTTTTTCCACCATAAATACACAGAACAGCCAGAGCAGTCCTGCTGCCACCTCAGCTACCAGCACCTGACACGCCACTTTCAGACATCCTCCCCAAGGTGCTGCATATGTGCAAACAAGCTGCAACACATTATCATGAAGACATTGATCAAGAAAAGCCATTGATGTCTCATATGCGTATTTTTATGCATCAAATATTTGTTTTACCCTACCAAGCCTGTAGAGAAAGAGCTGCAACAGCTAGAGGGCCCTGGCTTTGCAGGCCATGGTATAATAAAAAAAGCCTTAATTAAGTTAGTGTGGTGTTGCTGGGTTTTCAACACTTGTTCAGCAAGCCCTGAATAATTCAGTGGTACCTTTGCTTCTTATGAATAATGAACTCAGTCTTGAATTTGAGCCAGTAAAAACTTACACTGCATTACTGAGTTTTCTGCTGTGCACAACACCAACAGTGATGCTTACAGATAAATGTCTAGTAGGTTTAGGGTATAAATTTCCTTTGTACTCCAATATAGCCATACCCTTATGAATAACACCTGCTCACCATTACTTAAATGCTCACACGACATATTTGACTGGAGTTTTCCATATCCCAAGTTGGTTGTCAGCCGGCTCAGGAGTCCCAGAATTTGCTGCTCTGTCCTCTTCCTACTGATTCCTGGGCACCTTGACTTATTTTTTGACCACTGTTGAGCAACAAGACAATGCCTACACCACACAAGCCATCACAGCCCAGGTAAATCTCTCCTGAATGGCAATGGTCATCTCAGAGTCAAATATTTTGTACATGATGTTAGGACTGGTTTTCACCACATATATCCCTATATATCCATATATCACCGCATTATATCACAATTACAAATGTTGGAATGCCATCGTTTTCTGCCCAGCCACTATGCCTCCAAAGATCCTTTTTGAATTCTTCACACCTAGTCTGATTTTCTTACTGCCCCCAAAAGCTTACTGCCATTGATCATTCCCCTTTTTAGTTTGTTATGAATATACTGAACATTCAGCTCCCTTAGACATGAAATCATTCCATCTTCCCTGAGGTTATTCATTCCTCTGCTCCATTCAAGTCAAAAGAACTGAATTTTGGAGAAAGATGAGAAACAGAAATTGCTAAGTCAAGGTGTAGAAAAATTATGAGCAGAAAGAAGATTGCATATAAATATATATATCTGGGAAAGAAGGCAGCTTTTGTCCCAGCCTTACACTGTCTACCTGGGACACAACTGGGACTGGACACATCCCACATGCAGCCCTTGTTGTGCTGTGGTGGGACAGCACAGGGCCAGCTCTCTGCAACCCTGCTCTACACAGGTGTTCTTGTGTGCCTGCCAAGGGGAGGGCAGCACCTCAGGGTGTGAGAGCCTGGAAGCATTGCTAGCTCAAAACATTTTGGGCAGGTATTAGGGGGGAAGGGGCAGGGCAGGCCTTGGCTCTGGAGAGGTGATGTCCTGCCCCACACACCCCACACCCCCAGCCTGTATCCCAGCTCTGCAGTGGCTGCCAATCCCTGGCACACCAGAGGCAACACTCCCCACCCACCTCTGGAGCCCCTAGCCTGGGTCTCGAGAGGCCAAGTGAGTGGGAGTCCCACCTAGGGGATGGGCCCAGGAAAGCCAGAGGGTATTTAACCTGACACATGAGGCGAGCACATCTTGACCCTGCCTCCTCTTAAAATTTCTATCAGCTGAACACCGCTGGAAACAGGAGTGGTAGTTATGTTTGTTCTTTTCCATATCTTTTCTGTCTTTCTCACTTTCCTCTTCTAATCCCCTCTTCTTGGGATTCTGAGAAACTTAAAATCAGACAGGCTTAGAGTTTGCTAGTTGAATGGGCTAAGTTAATGGTTTGGGAAGTGTTTTATGTCAACTGAATGCTGCTCTAAATCTTTTATTGAAGTTCTTTGATTTTCTAAAGTTGCCAGTAAAGTTCTTTTTGTTGTTTTGACCTCTTGGGAACATCACTGGTATTTCTCCTATGTGTCTAATTCAGAGTACATGAACAACTAAGTCTTTTTAAGTGTCTCATCAAATGAGATTTTTGGGAGCTTATGCAGAGTACCCCCTGAAGTGGTTTGGTTTACCTTAGTGCTGAGCAGTGACACCCCAGTCAGTGCCTGCAGCAGCACCTGGAAAGGGAATTATCGTGCTTGCCAGCAAGTGAATTAATTTGAATAAATAAATCCACATCCTGACTCCATCCAGAGCCTGGCGTCTTTACACAACTCTTCAAAACTAATTGCTCAGGGGTGATTGCAGAATATTATGCCTTTGGCATGTCAGGTTCCAAGCACCAGGCCATGCCTGCTTCCTGGTGGTCCAGAGAATGAATGGGTGGCCTCTGAGAGCTGGAGGCTGTGGGAAGGCAGTCACCAGCGATGGCACCTTCTGCACCACACATCCATGGCAGGAGGTCTGGGGCCCTCCACTCATCCCCTCCACCCTATAGAAAGAAAGAGGGAGGTAGATGGAGCTCCGGGACACATGGCAGGTTCCTTCTCTGTGCCTTAGAAAAGCACCAGCCTCCAAATGCATCACCTTGCTCACCTCTTGCATTCATTCATTCTCTTCCATCGTGCCCTGAGTTTATCTCACATTATAGCCCACCTCTATCTGTTCAAGCTCCAACACAATGTGTCAAGTGTCAGTTTAAGGGAATAAGATACAGAATTTGGAAGAGAATAATAGAATTCCAGGAGTCTATGAGATCAGACTATGTAATTTCACAATCGCTCCAAATCCTTATTGACAAAGCCCGTAAATACACCATACCTTAAGATCAAACAATATCAAAGCTGAGGTACATTTTATTTATAATAAATTCTTCTAAAAATGTATTTTTAATCAGCACAGACATTGCCAGTAGTGCCTCTGATGAGAAACTTCAACCTCTTTCCTACAGAACAAAGTCCCTCTCTGCTCCTTCTGGCACTTTTCATTTGCATCTTTTCCACGCACTCAAGTTTGAATATTATATTATGCCAAAGGGAATACAATACCCTCTTTGTAGACCTAAGTCTAAAGAAAACACTTAAGGCATTTCAATGGAACAAAAGAGATCTTCTAGTTAGAGACCCATAAAAATCAGCAGGTATCAGGCAAACATTTCCATTTTGATGAAACTACACTCTTCACTGTGAAAATATTCCACCTGAAGATTGAATTTATTCTAGCTAATGTGAAATGCTGCAAAATACAAAACATTTAAAATGCCTACATGCAGGTGATGACCATTTAGTTCTGGTCATTCAGCCGGGAGGGATGACTTGAAGCACAAATTCAGGAAACACCTGGATCATACCAATGCAACCAGCCCCTTAGTCTCAAAAACATGGAAGAGACTTTCCACGTGAGATTTGCAGCTGGAGAAAATCCAGTGGTGTCTGTGAGTCTGCCCTGAGGGTTCAGCTGCTGAGCAGCTCTGGTGCAAACAGCTCTGTACTCCAGGAAAACCTGCTAGTGAGACCCAGGAGACAGCTGTCTCTTCCAGAGCTATAATAATAGTTCACAGATTTTCATTCTGCCCTCTTGTTTGCTATTCATTAACTCACGTTTATACCAAAAACTCCAAGGTGATGCCCAAGATTTTACAGCAGTCCTTACAAAGGTTTCAAAAAATAGAAATAAAATTTAATTGCTCACCAAGCTGCATAGTCCTCATTCTGCCTCCAAATTATATTTATTCTCAAGTCTACATTATGTAAAAGGCAAATGACATCATGGGCATCTCTGTTGCAGGTTCAACTCAGCAACATGTCTGTGTTTGGTCTTACAGTGCACTGAAGGCATTCTCTCTGCCCAAGACAGCTTGCTCTGAAGAAATCTCTGAAAGTCTCCCTTTGCCTGGCTCCTTTTCCTCCTCCCAGCTCTCAAGCCCAGGCTGTAGCCAAGCCCAAGCAGAGAGGCAACAGAACACTTCTCCGCCCTGGCTGCCTGTCTTCTCCTGAATGGCAACTATGTCTCACCATTCTCTTTTCTAATTACCACAGAGAGTTAAATACTTTTTCTATCAGCATCCTTATTAGAGAGAGGGGGGGGTGAATGGGTGAATCCTGGTTGTAGTTTCCCTGTAATGCTGCCCATCTCACAGGCTCACTTCTGGTGATCTTCTCATCTCTGGTCTTTGTGTTTTCTTGGTCTTTACCAGTGTTAGGGACAGGTTCAACCTGAAAAGCCTCTGAACAAAGGCACAGCAGATGATTACCCCAAACGGGAAAGACTCAGGAAATGGTAGGCACCAACAGCCTGGAGAACTGATTGCAACACCATTCTGATTCTCTCTAAGCCTAATATTTACATTTACTTGTATAACCACAGACATGCTCCTTGCTTCCTATCATCTCTTGTTTGTTTACACATTGTTGCAAACACTTGTCAGCAACAACTTTCCTGCATTTAAAAAGACCAGCCTCATTTCATGCTGAGGTCAAGGCACCTTCAGACACCAAGGAAAAGGAGCTCTCTCCAGCAGTTCAGCTCCCATGAGACGGGATCGAACTTGCCAACAGCAAGTTTGAGCTCTTGCTGTGGCTGCTGAAGGAGGGTCACATTAATGCAGTTGGCCCCCGGGAAACTCTAAGGATAAACACAAAAGGATTTTTTAGCTTCAGTTCCTCTGAGTTTCAGAATTTCTGCAAATCTTCAGTTTTCCTCTAAATTTCAAGTTTAGGTCCTTGCAGATATCCAGAAGTATTCAGGATCCAACCCTGTCCCACCCTAAGTCCGCCTTCCACCAGGCCAGCTATGCTTCATAGCTGACTGTTCCTGTGTATTTTGGACCCTGACTCTTCCCTACCTCCAGCCCCAGTGCTTGGTGAAAGCCTCCTACAGTGTCCAGCCTGAGTCCACAGACAACAACTCTCACCAGCTCTGCACCAGTCTGAATTGTTACCTAAGTACTGAGATGGTGCCATAGGGTTGAGCATCAGCACAGTTTGAGGAAACACATGGAAATCAGCTCATCTTGAACTTTTTTCTGTCCCACTGGAATACGTCCTCATCACTCGCCCCTAGAGCTTCTGGGCAGGGAAAGGCCAAGGGCCTGACTCTGTCATGACTGCTGTGAAAGTCAGGGAAAGAAAGGGTAAAGAAGAAAAGGTCTACCTTCTTCTTGTTGATGCAGGAATAGCAGGATTTCTTTCTTGATGGAGAAATCCAACCCTGCATCCCGAGGGACAGGGATCAGCATAAAGTTTCTATGGCTTACCCAGAAAATCCTGCAGGACAAGCATCATTTTATACACTGTCCTGGGTTGCAAAGTAAGACGTGACCAAAAACATGTATTCTATCACCATCTTCATGAACTGTTGAAACCAGGTGGGGCAGTGCTCCCTGACTCCCTGCTCTGGACTATCTCCTGTTAATGGCCCATCAGTGCCTTATCTCAGAATTCACCATCCCATTGTGAGACACTCCACCCAGAGGGAGGAACCAAGAAGTCCATCCTGGATATCAACTGGGATTTTGAAAACCATAGGCAGATTTTCCCACTGGATTTCCAGAGGACAAGAGCTACATGGCCACCACTGGACCTTCCGAGAAGACTAGATTTTTTTACAGGATCACCACTCCAACAGAACCACATCCATCACTTCAGGACTGCAGCCACCACCTTATCAGACTGCCACTGCTACCCTGACTGTCAGGGTGTCAGGTCGTATCTGACTCTGTCAGTTTAAACCAATATTTTCTCCTGCCTTGTTTTGTATATATATATATATATGTGTATATATAAATATTAGTAAAAAACTGTTATTCCTATTTCCCATATCTTTGCCTGAAAGCCCCTTGATTTCAAAATTATAGTAATTCGGAGGGAAGGAGGTTGCATCTTCCATTCCAAGGGAGGTTTCTGCCTTCCTAGCAGACACCTGTCTTTTAAACCAAGACATATACTCCCAAGGTATAGGGTTACTGCAGTATCTCTGCCTGGATGTAGGCTTTGGTATAGTGAATTCACACTACTTCCAAATGGGCCCAAAAATCTTGACTGTGAAAGAAACCTGGGATCCAGAAGTCTAATACAGACAGCTGTAAAAAACATGTTTTCATCATGTTAGACTCATGCATTGCCCAAGGTCACCCTGTACTCAGGGTACAACAGTTCAACCAGAATTTGTCAGCACAGCTGTCTTATGGCCTTCCCCACACTGCACAAAACCATAACGCAGAAAATGAATGAAACGGGGAAAATAAGGGTTCATTTGCAATGAAATAACAGACTTTATGTTTTCCAGGTTTTATTCCAGCAGCTTGTACATCTCATTGTACACAAGACATGTCTCTCATCTAATATTTGCATAAAGCTGATGATGTACAGCAGTTTTTATTAATAAAAAACCCACCTCCTCTCCACTTTTTCTGTTCACAATGATAATTATATTCAGAAGAGAATTCTCTTCTCCAGCTGCAGCCTCATAGCCCACTCACACACTAATTACATTGGGGGTACTTGTAACCAGGATTACTATTCAGCAGATAGTACTTCAGAAGCTCTTGTTGGCAACATCTTTTTCACCTACATTACAACCAGTCTTCTCCTTATGCCCACCACCAGTCAACTGCAGATTATATCCCCAGCCACTGTTTAAACCACACATTAATACCAAAGATGGTTTCGAATAAAATTCTTTCATTTTATTCTCTCCCCTCCAGACAAAAAGAGATTACCACTCCCACTGCTGCCACCTCCAGTTCAAACAGACCCCTCAAAACCTGCCAAGTTATTCTCTTCCAGTGATCAATACACTCCAGGCTCGATTACAAAATAATGACTTTCAGGAGGGAACAGCCCAGAGGGTACAAATAATGCTCAGTGGCTGCACTGAGATAAACTTGGCCCACACAAGAATCATGGAATACCTTGTGTTGGAAGGGACCTACAAGAGCTATTTCATGCCAAGTCCTGCAAGCTACTGAAGGTTTAGACTGCATTTCTCACATGTGTTCCAAGAAATTCATTCCAGAGAGATCAGACCCTGCAGCTGTTATACACCCAGCTTTCTCTGAGCCAAACAACTTAGAAAGCCAACACCTCTGGGAATAAACACACAAAAAGGGAGGTTAGCAAGAAATCAGATGTGTTTAAAAAGCAACAGAGATCCTGGTCCTGTTTACTGTTGGCTGGGAGACACAGAAGCAGACAAGCTCTACTAGGAATTCCCCCCAGCTGTGGTACATCACACACAAAGGTAACACCATGTACATGATATGCTGCTTGCAGGAGCTCATCCTGCTAAGAAATTCAAAGTCACTTTTTCCAAGCCAGGCTTCCACCACCAATTACTCTCTTAGTGTAATTCAAAACAAGTGCCCTTCATTCTCTTCCAAGGCCAGGCTAGATGGGGTCCTGAGCAACCTGACTTAGTGGGTGGCATCTCCTGCCCATGGCAGCAAGGGTGGAATTAAATGATTTTCAATGTTATTTCCAACCCAAACCACTCTACGATTCTGTGATCCTCTGACAAGAACTGACAATCCTGTAAAAGGTAAAACATGGACTTGCACACAGTAATGTTTTTGAGTTTTAACTACCAATGAACTTTTAATTACACAGCACTTTTTACTCCTCTTTTTTACTGAAACCATCTGAACAATTACAGTTTCATTCCAGTGAAGATTTTTTTTTCATGTGATAACAAAAATATATCCTACCCACAGAATCACATCATGACTCGGGTGGGAAGAGACATCTATAGATGGCTTAGTCCAACCTATTTCTCAAAACAGGGTCACTCACAGCATGTTGTTCAGTGCTGTGTCCAGTCAGGTTTTCAGTATCTCCAAGGGAGGAGACTCCACAATTTCTCTGGACAATCTGATCCACTGTTCCATCACTCTTACAATAAAATGCTGGGTGTTTTGTTATGCTTAAATAGAATTTCCTGTCCCAACACTGGGAACCCCTGAGAACTAGATCTCTCTTCTTTACCCCCTCCCCCACAATCAAGTATTCACACATGGGTAAGGTCCCCTTGAACCTTCGCTTCTCCAGACTAAATAATCCCAGCTCTCTGAAGCCTTCTCATAAAACACATGGTCCTTTCCCTAACCATCTTTGTGGCCCTTTACTGGATTTGCTCCAGTGTAAGGGTGTGGGCTTCTTTTCCAGCCTCTTACCCTCACTTCCCATAGCTGGGATGAAATGCAGGACATGTAAGTTTTTCTTGTTCAGACTCAGCTGTTTATTAATTCTTATCTATGTTACAGTCTTAGAAGCTGTGAGTTCTGCTAACAAGGTAGAACAAGGCTATATAATGGCATTTCTCTGGCTCTGCAGAGATTTTTCAAGGACAGTTTGTCCAATAATGATTTGCCACCTAAATTATTTTCATTTCTAACCCAATATTCAAACCTCTAAGTTCAGCAGTGCAGATTTTCTTATCCAATTATAAGACACCATCTAAACCCATGAAGAAGAAGAAAGAAAAAAGTGAAAAAGAAGTATCTAGCCACCACTCTAAAATCTCCATCTTGGCATATATGTATTACTATATTCCAAAACCTTAAATCTCAAATTTTTTCACCCTGTGACACCACACCTTCTATTCAAACTGCACACGCGTGACTTTAATGCTATCACTCAATTTTGAAAGCCTATCCCAAGGCCTCAGATCAAATGTAGTGTTTTCTTGTGGAATAGTGCCTTTCAGCACAGAGAATTTAAAGTTCGCAGCTTCCGGGGTTCCAATACTCCAGTATATCCATGTCTCTCCTGTAACAAGGAGCCCACCTTCGGAGACAGGTCCCAGACATGGGTGGTCACCACTGCCACAAGGGCAACTGATCTCTTATGGTCATCTTGGGGTCCATCAGGGCCCCAGTAGCCTTTCTGGGGTCAGCCCCAGCCTGTAGCAGTGCATGGGGCTACTCCTGCCCAGGGCAAGCACTTGTCATATCCCTTGGTCGGACACCATGAGCATCCTGTCACAGCCTGTCAAGGTCCCCCTGGATGGCAACACAACTCTGGTGCATCAGCCACTCCTCCCAGTTTCAGATCATCTGCAAATGCGCTGACACAGTGGCACAATCAACCAGGTTCATTAACAATGAAGATAAACAGTTCTGACCCCAGTACCAACCCCTGGGCCACCAGTAGTGACTGTCCTCTGGCTGGACGTGGCTCTGTGCCCAGACATGACAATTTTCAGTCCACTTCAGTGTCCACTTGCTAAAGGCAGGATAAACAACATCTATCACTCTCCACTTGACCACTGTGCCCATCATCTCTGTAGAAGAGTACCCAAATTCAGTTAGAACTAGAGAGAAGTGACGCACATGTACCACAGGACAAATAATCATTATTTTAAAGTTTAAATAATGATGATCCTTGAATTGTGGTTCAGTTTTATGCTTATATAGAACAACACACATTCCTGCTTTGTTTAAGAATAACCAATTTACCACCAGAGTGAGGTTTGTGTTATAGACAGTCAGGTAAGTAGCTATTCCTTCCCATGTCTCCTCTGGAAAAGCACATTTGCTGGAGCACCAGCAGAGATGTCATCAAGATAAATGTGTTCTTGAGTGAAATGCCACAGCCATTCATATACTGACTTATTCTTGTTGCCTCTTGACTTAAATTCATGATCTATATTAAGCTTAATGATAAAAACTAAGCATTAGTTGTGAAATGCATGTTAATGAAGATGTCTTCATTTGAAGCCAGCTGAGAGGGAAATTGCTTGACTTCTATCTGCTATTGAGCTACACAGGTTATCCCCTGCCAATTTAATCTATTTCCATTTTGAAATGCAAAAAACTGCACGTTTCTGCCAAATTGCAACAAACTTCTAAAACAACCTCAAGATCACAAGGAAAACCGTGCAGAGCCTAAACCTTTCAAACTGTTAATCAGAGCAACAAAATGCAGTCTCTCAAGCTCTTCAACCAAAGTGTCTCTGATTTTCACAGCAACAACACTCACTATCAGAGCCCAAAGAGTACTGGCAAGGGCATTCCTACTGCCTGCCTTAATATACAGAACAGTCCACACAGCCCCATGAGGTTTTGATATGTTGGTTAATTGGATAACATTTTGAAGCATTTTTTCCTTATTTCTATCAATTTCTTAGAAGTGAGTTCTCATCCCTCCTTCGTCTACCCTCTGTCCTGCTGACTCATCACTTCCCCCTCCCCCTGTCAGCCCAGTTTTTAACACCCCAATACTGTTTTCTCTCACACCTCCCTCTTTGACCCATCCATTGTGTACTCAAAGTAAACTTCCACAGCAGCAGGCATCCCTCACATATATGCCACATCCCTTCTGAAATAAGCTTACATCCCATTTCAACCAAGACTTTCAGTGATACTTTTCCTCTTTTCCTCCTTCCTCACTGACTCTATGGGGTTTTTTTCCCAAGTTGTGAACTTCTAACAATTTTTAGGCCTCTCTTCCACACCACCAAGCATTCAGTATGAGTAGCTGGACTTAGCACTACGCTGCTATGACAGTTGGTTTTGTGTCCAGTGCCAAATTGTCTTTTAAATGCATCAACATCTCCCTGTTGCTGGTATGAACCCAACCTCTCCGGGTGCCAGACTTGGCTGGAACCCTTTGCTGTCACTGATGCTGTCTGCCAGCAGCTCCTCAATGAATGAGTTTCTTCAGCAGATTTCTTCACCCACATGACAAGAGGCCAAACATCTTGTTTGCAAGGGGGAATGAAGCTATGACAGGGCAAGTCTCAGGCAGAGGACACACTGAGGCAACAGGGATGGAAAAACTATCTCAATGTCATGACAAAATCTGCCATACATGTGACCAAAAAACTGACAATTTTTCCACATCATAAGGAGAAATCTTTGTTATCATTTGGTGAAAATAATCCCGTGCCTACCGTAAGTCCTCATCTTCTAGATTGAAGAGACATTCACACCTTACTTGCTGTTGGTGCTGTACCTCAGATACCATGAACCCTTTAATGAGTTCACTTCTGCAGGGAGACACTGAACTGCAGCTTTCTACATCTGAGTGATTCCAGCTTCACCATACTGGATCCTTAGTAGTTACATATGTACTTTGGTATTAAAAGCCCAAGCAAATAGACAAATAATACAGCTACAGTATTGCAGAGGGCAGGAATGTACCATACTTAAGGTGAGATGCTCTGTACCTATGCACAGATCTTACAGGCCCAAATTAACTAAAGGGCTCATCACAAGAAATAAATTGGAGTGGCCTCAGCACAACACAAGTTTACCCCAGGTCTTGCGTACACAATGGGTGCTCATGCTGTGGTGGCTGCTCAAGTTTAACCAGAGCTTGTGCTCCTGGAAAAGAAGCCTCCCCAATTTCCCAGACACCCATCATGCACCTTAAACAAACAATGCCCACAGCCATCCGTGCATCTCACCTGGTGAAGAATCAGACAGCAGCCACTGGACTGAGGCCCTGCTGTCTATTCACTGAATTCACAAAGTCTTTGCCCATTTTCCATTTACTATTGTGTTCTGGTTACAGCCCTGTCAGATGTGCTTCAAACTGTCTAGAAGACCTGGTATACCACTGCCAGAATCTGCTCTGCCAAGTCTCCAAAGCTGAATAGGGAACTAGAGGCTGTGAAAGCAGTTCAGTAAAGAATCTGAGCTGCTTTTCCAAAAGTCATTTAAGACATTGAGGCAAGTCTCCAATATGGATAAGGCACTATACTTCTTTAAGGCCAAGAACATAACAGCCTCCCTCTTTTTCCAGTGAAGGACAGCAGCCCTTTTATTGTCTGCCAACAGAAATGCCACTCTGCCAATCCCACACCACAAAACCAATGCCTTTATTTTGAATTTAGTAGTGTTTAGTCCTGACAGTGAAAGACTTTATTACAGCTTTGAGTTTACTCCAAGTTTGGATGACATTCATGTTAAAATAAATTCTCATTCACCACTATTATTCTTCTCTAACTTACACTGATTGCAAAAGTCACTCATCTTCCAGATTCTACAAGCCATGTACCAAAATCATCATGCAGTCAAGAGTCCCAGGAGTCAGGGAAACTAATGTGGGATAGCCCCAGGAGGTATCTATCACATCTGCAAATGCCCATTTCACTGGCCTGGGTCACCCCTGCGATTCAGATGTGCAACAGACTTTGTTGGCTCACCTTCTCCCAGACTGGGCAGCAAATCTTCAAACTCAGCCCCACAGTCTGATATGACACAAGCACAGGATCTGGTCCTGAGGAGCCAGAAACTACACACAGTTCAAAAACCATAAAGTGCTGACACTGGATTTACCTCACCTCATGCACAAGTGTAAAGTTTGGGGCATAACTTAGTCAGCTCTTAGTCAGCTCTTAGTCAGCTTTTCTTCCTCTTTGGAAGCAGGGGGATGCAACAACCCCGAGGTGCCTCTCTGACTCCCTGAACGGCTCAGAGGGATGTGTAACTTCTAGACAACCACAGTCAAATAAGACAAATACTACTTGGCAAACAGAACAACGAACTGACATGCTGCAGCTTCTTCCAGCAATATTATTAAATGACAAAACTGCCAACTTCTATAAATTGAATTGCCAAGATTAGCAAAACCACAATTTGGTCCTGTGGGTTCAACATTTAATAGTTCTTTAAAATTATGGGGGAAAAAGAGACACAGATGGTGGAGAAAACCAGCAAAAAATATTGGTTTTGCATGGGTGGTCAGCAATACCGAGAGTAAGGACAGTTTGACATAACTGGCATTTACAAGACAGGAAGGATAATATTAATGTTAATAAATAACTAAATACACTTTCCCCTCAACTACTGCTTACACTCTGCTAGTGGCAGGATATTGTGAGAAGGATTTCAAGAGGTTAGGAAGAAATTAAAACATTTTAAATTCAAAATAAAATCTAATTGCACAAGCAGAAAGAAATTGGGAGCAACTAGTGAGTATTAGGAATCATAAGGGTTGGAAATTCAAAGATGAGTGAAAATGAAGGACATTTCCTCTGTGCAGTCATAAAGGCTGACACAGTTTTGACTTCACAGACGAGTATCAGGAGGAAGGGAAAGTAACTGCAGTAAATGCTCCTATTTGTTAAAGCTATCTTGTGGCAATCCCTGAAATATTTCATCCTGTGCTTTAAAGCACAGGAACATTGAGCTTACTTACTTGTGGAAAGAATAGTGCTACAGGGGATTAATGGGATATACAGAAAAGAGTGGCTATGTTCCAACATTAAGTGTAATTAAAAGAACGGGTATCTTTCTAATAGATGAATATTTTTCAAAATGCATATACACTTATGGGGAGGAATTACTCAGTATGACACACTGAGGAGTAATAATTCAAAGCAGTGAACTGGAGAACAGTTAAAAATGAAGTTTAGGAAAAAACCCCACACAACTGTGAAAATGAAAGCAAAACACATCAAAGCTGTAGACCAGTTTGTAAAAAAGCTAATGTCACCCTGCCTGCAACATCTCAGACACAATGGATGCTATGGATGCTTTTTATTTTTTTTAACATTTACACCTCTCCAGAGCAACCATGCAAAGAAAAAGCATGTTGAGGAAGTACCGAAACTCTCCCATCTTTTGTTCTAACCACCTGTGGCACCATCGCTCCCTCTGCACTTTCTTACACCATAGAGAAAATAAGAGCAATCACCACATCACCAACTAAAGGAAGCTATCTGCAAACTATACCCAGAATAAGATTAGATAAGCATGTGAGAAAATCTGCAAAACCCACAGTGCATACTGCAAGTTTATCAGAGGACATAACCCCTGGTATGCTGGAAGACACCTATGACTTGTCCTGCAGCACTCTCTCTTTCTTAAACAGGGTCTTCTGGCAGCAGGGACTTTCCAGCCTCAGAGTTGCTGTCCTTGCCCTCTGGTCTCTGTTTTCACATGCACAGAGTGTGGGCGCTGCCCCATGAGGGACTTGCTCACCACAGGAATTATGCCAACTACACTTGAGTTTGTTGGAGCCATGAATGTGTCCTGGAGTCAGGCTCAATGATCTTTGTGGGTCCTTTCCAACTCAGGATATTCTATGATTCTATATGGCAAATTTCAGGGCCTGCAATGGCACTGCTGCAATGTGGATGTCACATCTCCCGTGGTGCCATGCCCAGGCTTACAGTCTGCATGCGTGTAACAGAGTCCCAGCCCACCCACTCACAGAGCTGGATTCTAAATGATGATTTAGGATCATCATTAGGATTCATCATTAGGATCATTATTAGGATTTCCTAAATACTTCCTATAGTAACTACAGGAACTGAAACAGAGATTTTTGACTTGACCAGATCACCAGTGTGTGTGAGTCACAGCGTATCACAGAGACTTATACTTCAAGGACTGTTGGGGCACCCCCCCGGGGTGATGGGCCCTGGGTGGGACCCATGAGTTACACGGGGTTCCCCGACCCCTGCTCCCTGGTCACATGTACCCAAGCTCTGTACCCCATTGGCTGCTCACGGCCCCTGCCCGGGGAACTCTGGGAGTTGCCCAGGGGGGCCAGTCTGGGCCAGACACTCAGCCATGAAGGAGCTGGGAAGAATAAAGAACATCTGTGAACATCCATAAAAATATCGTCTCCTGATTCTTTCCACAAGCAAAACTGTGTTCCAGAGAAGGTTGCAGACACCCCCACTGCAACAAAGGACTTCCACCAGAACAATTTTAACTTGATTTACATGAATTGAAGGCACAAGCCAGATTATACCAAACATTATATCAAACCACAACATTCAGGGCTACCTCACCAGGATGTACAAAAGATCAATGCCCTAAAAGAAAGCAAGAGGAGGTTGAATGTTTAAGTCAGAAAGCAAGAAGGAAATAAAATTTATGAAACCACTCAATTAACAAGTTGCTGCCATTGTATCTTCCACCACGGCTGGAAACATCTTTTAAGGAAAATAGCCAAATCATAAAGTGCACTAGTAATTGCTATTACCCACCTAATCAAAGCGAAGCACAGGCTGCCATTAATGAGAAAAAGGAAGTGCATCCTACCAACTATTCCTGTTTGAGATTCAGAGTGAGTGAATCTTAACAGCATTTATCCAACTAGGAACCATACAACAACAGTTTTTAAGCATGCTGGGCATTATGTTATCATATAGGGAAAAACCCTATCCTCTGTTGTATTTAACAGTCATTTACAATACCAAGCACCATTACAATACCAAAGCAGAAATGGAAACTCTTGCACTTTCACAAGCTGCTTACACATATGAGAAACATGCTAACTTAGATAATGGGAAAAGAGAAGAATTAAAAAATAAATCATGCAAAATCTACGATTTCTCTTTACTAGAACTCAGTTTAAGTCAGAATCAGGTTAATTCTGGTCCTGCACCAAAGGGGTTTTCATCATCTAGAACTCAGAAACCTTCTACTTTTGTAACCATCAGTAATAGCTGGTTTCAACTGAAACATTGCTAGTGTTGTTTTCTTATTTTATGAAATTAATAATTTGTTTGCATTTCTTTGAAGGGAGGGTTTATTTCCTGTTGTTCTTCTTTTGCAATTATATTTTAATGTTTCATTATGTGCCCCCCATGCTGGCATCAAAACCACAAGTGACTCAAGGAAAACAAAAAGGAAACCAAGCACTGAGAGGGAACAGCTGCAGAATGTTAATGAAAATCACCATAACTTTTTGTAGGACACAATTCTCTTAATGATTCATCATTGGCCTACCTTGTGTTATAGCCAACTTTCAGCAACACCAAGATGACATATTTTAGGGGCAGGTTAATTGTAAGTACACTTTAGGTTCCCTTTTGTTGGACAATCTGTTTTATTTTAGCAGACTGCATTTTTCAAGCAGAGTAATTTACTACAGAGACCCCTGCTGCTGCACAACACAGAACACTGGCGTCACTTGTCACAGCAGCCGAAATGAAAAAAAGAAAAACCTAAATTGTAATTTGCTGCTGACACAGAGCGCCAGAGAGAACAGCCATGAAGAAAGGAGCAGCTCTTCCCCACTGGAAAGTTTTAAAGAAGTAATTTGTTTCCCTGTCACCCCTCTTTGCTACCAAGCTGCTCCACCCGCAGGGCTGGTTTGCTTTCCAACAGTCAGGAGTTCTCATCCAATGAACCAGTTATTTCATGGGGAAATAAATTCTTCCATTTCATGGAACAAGCTAACTTGCACAATTCATCATTTCACTAACCAAAAGCAACATGGCACAGGCCAGGTCAATCAAAACCTGTGCAAACTCTGGACAAAAGGCAGGGCTGAAACTCCACTATACTCCAAACACTCACCATGGCCTAGAGAATATTAGAAGACTGTGAAAGTTAACATCAGCACTGTATTTTTGGGGCAGAGGCTGCAAGCGAGTACCCTCCTGCCTGCAGCACGTAAGCAATCTCACCCTGAACTGCAACATCTACATCAGACAAGATACACTCTGCAGGACTGGTTCTGCCATATACAAAGGGGTCAGGAGGTATGTAACACAGATGGAGTGGCCCGATTGCAACATGGAAAGTCTACACTTAGGCAGGGAAATCCCATTTCAAGAATGTCCCAAACATATGAAAACTGAGCCGTGAAGCCTGAAGGATAGCCACATGTGACTCAGTTCACAAGTACCCAAACCCCTCACATGTCACCTTGGTGACCTGTAGAAAAATGACATGTAATTGCCTTTTGGCTCTCCCAGGGCTTTAGAATCTGCCAAAACATGCAGCCAGGCCATTCATCTAATGCAGAGATAAGGAGAGGAGACATTAAGTATTCCAATGGAGGTCACAAAGAACCTCTTCTTTTTTCAATATCCACATGAAGGACTGCCCTGTTCCTCGGCATGTCAGCACAATAACCCTTGCCATAAATGAATAAAATCCAAGAAACAAATAGTTTATTTTCCCAAAGAAACTATTCCACTATCTGCTTGCCTTTACAAGGCAAATGAGGACTACAAATGAAGATGAGTTTGCCTATCACAGCATGGGCTCTTCTTGGGATGTTTTCCTACAAACAGTGGCTCTGGTTGCAGACCCTTCCCCAGTCCAGACATTCCTTAGAGGTTGTAGGGCTCTCAGGGAACAAAGTCTGTAGAAGATTAATGATACCCTTCAGTGTTTCTACACCAAAGGGGGCAAGTAACTAATAGGGGAAACCATGCAGAGAAAAAAATCAGTCACAGACCTGCATCCAAGCTTACCTCAAACTCCACCAAAAGAGGTTGTTCCCTTTAATATCCAACTGGCTTTTGGTGTTGCCTTTGGTAGATTGACACTTGTATTATTGCAAAGGTAAATCACCTGTAAACATTCTCCTCTTCCTGTTCAAGGACCCCTGTCCTTTTCTATCATTTTTCCTTTGATGGTTCCTTCTACGAATCAATAGCTGAAATATGCAGAGAAGCCAGTCTGGGTGGAAGGAAACTTCATCAGCTCATTGGATCTTCCAATGTTCCAGCATGACAATTTGTGTTATGAGAGTTCTAGCTATTTTCTTAATATTTTAGATTGAAAAATCCCAGAAGCATAGGACTCTCAGAGCAGGGTGATAATTCCTCCATAATTTATTAAAGCCTTCAGTTTATAAACTGCTGCTCTGTCAGCTTATCACGAGACCATGTAAAACATCAGACCAAGAAGAGGGAAATGTGTGACAGACTCTCTGAATAGCATTAATGGAGAATTCAACTACATAATGCAACCACACTAAAGTAACAGCCAACCTGTACAAGTTCTCAAAATGAGGTAAGACCATCCTTACAACACAGATGTTTTACTCACAGCACTTCTTCTTGCATAGACATCTGCAAAAGGGACTGACCAAGGGGTAAAAAAAAACCTGAGGAGCTTCGAAGTCCAGGAAAGTTCAAAAAGGTTTAGTTTACATACAAATAACCCCAGTTAATTCCAGAAGTTCAAGTGCAAGTGAACTTCTGATTAATATTAATCACAAACACCACCAGTTTACCATGCAAACATTTTAATTATTTAAATTGCTCTCTTCCAAGCATGAAGAGACAGAAGTACCACTCCATAGTGGTATTTCCTATGACAGCGACAAAGGACCACTTGCTTATGACTTAAATATAATAAATTCCTGTTTTGTATAACTGAGGCTGAATACCCACAGGATATTATTAACATTTCCCCTCCAGCATCTGGTCTAATAAAGAAACACAGAACAGCTTTGCTGTAGTACAAAATTTTACAGAAAGTTCAACAATTTAATTAAAGACAATACAAAATATGTTGTCTGAATTCAAATAATTTATGTAAAAGTACATGCATGAGAAAATACTGGCAAGAAGATTCGGGTAACCTTATTATCAGATGCATGTTCTTTGTTACTAGAGATAACATACAGTCAAAAATACATTTATAATTTAAGTTACAATAGGAGACAGTATTTCAAATACAATTTCAGGTCTACCAGCCCTTAAATGCAAAAAAAAAATCCTGTTAACACAGGACCAACTGGTAGAATATAAAAATAGAACAATACTGAAGTCTCTGAACAAGCCTGCAGTGTTTTGGTCTTCCTTGTATCAAGGAGGGTGGTTTTTTCAGAAAATAAAGGGGACTCTGTCTTCTCATTTATGTTTTTAGAAAGTCAGAGCATCAGGGATTACTTTCAACCATACATCCCATAAAAAACCACTCTCCTTGTGGAGAGACAGGGCACAGATCAAGCACAGATCCTCCCTTCCACACAAAGCAGTGCCATGTCCACACAAGTGTGGATCCTGTAGCCAAAGGAAACTACCCCGTGGTTCTCAGGGGGGCAGCTTGGCCCCAACGAGCACCTTCTCTCAGCCTCCAGCAGCACCACTAATCCTCTCAAATCACAAGTTATTCTTCACCTTTGTCAAATACTGAAACCCCAGAAGTCACCTTCTTCATTATGGTATCAGACTGAAATACCCAAGATTTCTTACCATGTGTCACTTGCCCTCCACATTTTTGTGGTCAGCTAAACAGTTTAACACGACGACACATGATTAACTTCTTTCAAGATATTTTAGTTCATTGATTCTCAATAAAAGCACTGGTTGCAGTACAATAGTTTGACATACAGCAACAAAAGGTACTCAATTTACATGCACAAGCTATTTAACAACAGTACACAGTCTTTCCTATTGCCATTATAAAACAAACACTATGGTGACAGCTGGCACAACCTTCCAGTTGTTCTTATGAGATGTAAAAAGAGTGATGAAAACAGAGTTCCGATGGTACAATGCCAAAGAATGGAGACTTGGCCACTGCTGGAAGATTCCAATTATGATGCCAGTATCATAGTGGGAAACACTGTTGAAAGAATTGTAAAACAGCTACAAAAGAAGCTATGCAAAATTGCTTTGACTTGTAGTTCAGTTTAAGAAAAACATGGGAAATACATACAGCTTTGTATAGAAACAAAACTGCTAGCAGAGGCAGAAAAGTTAGAAGTTTAAGGCAAGACAAATGTGTGGATGAGTAAAAAAAAAACCTCTGAACACTGAAGTACTGTAAACCAGCAGCAAAGTGTGGGGGAAAGAGTGCATAATTGCCTTTCTGGATTTTTTTTGTGGGTTGGGGTTTTTTTTGGTGGTTTTTTTCTTAGAGTTATGGGGTTTGTTGTTGCTATTGCTTGTTGTTTTATTTAATTTTATTTTAATAATGTTTCCACCTTTAAAGTGCAAGCCGAAACTCCTCTGCATTTGTGTTTGATGCTTGGCTTTCTGAACTGAGCTTTCATTCAGTTTTACAGCTTGGTCCAGATATTCATGGTTTCATGTGCATTGTATGGCACATACTATTAGGACTACTCACTTCAAGCTTTCAAAATCTGCTTTTCAAGAAACAGATACAACAGTGTCACCTTCATTAAAGTCAAAGTTTCAGTATTGCTGTTAAAGGGCTTCTAGAAATCAGAACAGAGAAGTCCGATTTATGACAACAAGATAAGCAATGAGCTTTGTAAAACACACACATTACAATAAGACTTTTCCTATAGCAAATAAAAATCATCAGGGGACTTTGTTTTTTTTTAACATCTCTTTCTAGGTTTCAGGAGTGCTAGCAATTTCAGCAATAAAACTTTCAAAGTGCCCTTTTTTTAGTGGCTTTTCCAAATGATATTCAAACAAGAAACCTTCTCCTCTAAGGGACAATTAGCAGTTTAGCATTATGCTATTGGCAACTCAGATCCTGAAATATTATGAATATTCAATAGTTGCCATCATTTTATTCATAACCATATTAAAAAGTGCAGGTACATGATACTGCACTGTCAGATCTATAATAAGCCAAGTAAGACTGCAAAAATAAAAGTCAAAAAAAAGTAAAAAGGCCTCAATTCTCCTATTTATGTTGCTTAGGTTTTTTTACTAATTGTCTCACAGAAAAAAAAAAGTAGCAAAAGCTTAATCTTAAATACAAAGGTATTATCATCAAATCAGGTCCTCTAATCCAGACTGATGGTACACTTATTTCAGCTGAACCTCTCATTACAAACTTGCAATGCTAGCACTCATTCATACCCTGAACTGCTCCCTGGCCTCATCCACCCAATCAACTATTCACACCTTATTTCAAGCAGAAAAATTTAAGAAGTTGTTTGGGGTTTTGAAATGGTGTGAATTCTTTAATACCACACTCAAACCACAGGAAGTCAAATTTAAGGATAGTTCAACTCAATTCTCAAAACACTGTTTAGAAAGGGGAAAAGGCATGAATATGGAAGTACAGAAGGTGTTAAGACACCACTTTAAAAATGGACTTGGTAGAGAGCCTACACTGGAAACACTTACCTTGTCAAAGCATCAACGTGATCATCTCAGAAGACAATTCAGAATTGTGAAAAAAATGAAACTATACTGTCAAAGATCACTGAAATATCTAATCTAAGGCAGTGCAAAATGATGGCTGGTAAGGGGCAACCAGTCACCTTTGCAAAGTGAGGGACCGCAAATTACTCATCACTGACCTTCTTAATGATCTGCATTGAAGGACCTGATGAACACCAGTGATATTTCTGTCATGCAATTACAACTGTTAAGCAACCAGTATGCAACTCAAGAGTGATACTGTCATCCATGGTGGATTATTGAAGTAATAATCCATTAAAGAATAAATTCAAAGGGGAAAGTGGTAAACATCTTGCCATAGGTGAAAACACTTCAAAAATTTACAATTAAATAAAAAGTTAGATGATACCTTATAAAAAGAAGTACTGAACACAACAAGGCCACAATAAATTAGTGTTTCCATAAAATGACATGCTGAAGGTTTTGTTCCCAAGTCTATACATTTTTTACTGTCTGTTATTTCCTAAATATTGACAGCATAATTGAATAATTGAGGTACAGTAGTTTACATTTGTATATGTCTTGTAAAAAGATTATTATTTTTCTTCCAGTTTTTCTTCCTCCTCGCCAAAGAACAACAAAGGAAACATTCCTAAAATGCAGCCAATGGTCACTCCAATAGCTTTGCCCTAAAGAAAGGGGGGAAAAAAAATTAAGTTTTTCACTGATCAGTTGTTACTCATTTCCCATGTACCACCACAACCAGGAACACACACCCCTTGTTCTAGTTTTCAGTTGGGAGTCCTATTTTTCTTAACATGCAGACTAAAAACACAGTCTATGAGAGAGAGAGATATGACAAGGTCAGAAACAGTGTTTGCTGTGATAAAAGACAGTTCTGAAGAAAGAGAAGGGCAGTGCTCATGAGAGCTGCACAAGTGGTAAGGGAGAAAACAGACATTCAAAGGATTAGCAAAATGGCCAGGAAGACATGAAAGGAAAAAAAAAACAAAACAACAAACCACCAAACAAAACCTACACACATTTTAGGTGCAATTATAAATGCATACTGCAAATCATTGAAGTAAGGAATGAGTGGCTCCTTGCAAACATGATGGCTTTCAAAGGCACAAGGCAAAACCAATAAAAATTGAAAAACATTTCAGACTTGACTGTATTAGTCAAGAGGAGAGGAAATAAAGTAAGACAAGCAGCCTCCAAACCACATCACCAGCAGTAGGTGGATAGTGTTGAAACACTTGAGACAGCAAGTAAAAAAGAAAAAATGCTACCAATACAGGCAAAGGTGCACAGAAGTCTTTTCACAGAAAAGGGATGTGAACAAACTGAGTGAAATGAAATGGTTTTGCCACAGGCTCAGCTTTTACTGAGAAGACTCTTATATTGGACAGACTATGGGGCAGCCCCCTGACAACAGGCCAGCCCTTCACTGCTCAGTGCTTTGATCTACCACTGCTAAAACCTGACTTTTTCTCCCATAACTTTTCCTCAGTAAGTGCTATTTCTCTTCCCTTAAATCTGCAAAAGTATTTTTCCCAGTGAAGGCTCATTCTGGAAAAGCAAAATAAATATCTATTTCTTTACTCAGTTTCTGATAATCTCTTTCTTTAATCATTGCTCTCACTGCTGAAGTGGGACCACTTCAAATGTTTAAATGTTAAGTAAGTAATCACCCTGAAAATGAATCTGCAAGATGAGTGTCCTGTAACTGTAAATACAGGCAGGGAATATTACTTAAATGCTAAAAGTTTGGCCAGAGAAAAGCTAATTTCATATCCAAGCTAATTATAGAATATTAGAAATGAGTACATACCAGCACAGGTATACAAATAGCAAGCACTTGACAAAGAATGTATCGAGTAAACTACTAGGGAGTCATAACTTCCAAGTAAATTATCTTATCACCATAGCCAGAGCTCAACCCAGGTCTCTCCACAGCATACAGGAAGTCATTGCAGAGACTATCCACGTCACTAGTCACTTGGGGCTTGCTGCATACAAAAAACCACTCAAGCCCAAAAAAATCCAGCCTCATGATTCACCCTGACATGGGTTCACAACTAAACCTTCTGGGGAACAGGCACAATGTTGGTGGTAACTAAGGAATAAATGGAAAAAGTGACAAAAAGCACTTATCAGCTAGTTGAAACAGAAAAAGCTCCACGCCAGCAGTGCTGCCCAGAGGATACTCACCAAGTGTGCACTGAGACGCGTCTGCCACATGTCAGCTTGTTTGGGCGTCAGGTCAGGGATTGACAGACCCAGTCGTGAAGCCAAAGCTTCTACATAACCTGCAAGACTGGAAGAAAAAGTAAATAAGAACAAATGATTTTGAATCTCATAGTATCTTTAGTGAAGTTTTTGAAATACTTGAACTTAGAAACTAGAGCTTTCCCTCCAGCATACCGATAAAGTGATTAAGAGAAAAGTATGGGAAAGAGTTCAGACTTCTAAAGGTCACATTTTCCAATGTAAGTAAATTATCTCACTGATTTAATATACAATATTTCCAGAAAAACTTTATGCTGTACAACACAACTGGTGTGAATGTTAATGCATTTTTGCAGAGCTTTTAAGTAATCTTTACCGGAGGAAAGGTCACACACAGACTAGTTAGTGGTAAGCCTTGTAATTTGCAGAAAACAAAACAAGAAAAAGTGAGAGAAACAAGCATAACAAACAGCTTTACTTTCCGCAGTTATGCAGAAATTTCTATCATAAACTAAAATAAGCTGTATCTGTTTTTATCAGAAATAGGTATGTGTAGACCTGAAGACATTGCCAAGATATTGTTTCAGCTGAGGAGAAGAAAATCTCTTCAGATCTGGGGATAACAATCTGAGAATGTATACAAGGCAGGGAAAATAAAAATTTCCACTTTGTATCTCAATGAATGCACTTAATATTCTTAATACAAGTTCATACATACCCCAGTCCAGCTAAATCTGAAACAAGGTTTCCCAAAGCTGCAGCTGGAGGGAGGAAGAGGGAAGATAATAAGGTATTATTTTAGTTACGAACAAAACCAACCAGCTCCCACCCCCAGTGACCCTCGCTTATCATCAATTTATATAGAATTGAAGACTAGAACTAAGTTTTATCCTGACCCTATTACAGCTTAATAACAGCAGCAGAATAAAATTAAGGAGGTGCAAGTATTTTTCTTAATTTACATGGAGAAAACAAATACAAAAAGACAACAATAACACCTGGAAATCAACATAAGTTTTGAGACCAGAGTTAAGAACAGCTGTGCACAGTTGCCAGCTCCATGCAGCTAATGCTGGACACCAAGCAAGGCCTTCCAGTGCCTGAAAAGGCACAGGAGCACTGGAAATAGAAGGAGCTGTCACTCATGTATGCAGCTTTGATAAACAATGTTAACATATCCATGAACTGTGTCAATTTAAGAAGAAATACTGTACACGAGTGAACAAAGTTACACACAAAATACAGAAGGCCTTACTGAGATAAGCTTGCCTGTGACTGTCTCAAATTCCCAAATCTTTAACTCACTCTGCTGTAACACTTTCAGTTAAGCTCTCCCTCTGTGTGCTTTCGAGCAATGCTGCACCTGCAGCCTGTGGATCCATGAACAACTTTGTACCCTTTGACACTGCAGAGGCACCAAAGCTGTCGAGCAGAGCTTATCAGTTTTGGTCCTGTGCAGGAGCAGGGTGGCTACTTGGCCTTCCTGTGGTATCTCACCAAGGCAGAGGAGCCACCAAGAACTGCAGTAGAGAGACACCAACACTGATCTCCACTTAGCACTGCAAGCAAACAGCGACGTACAAATACATTTATCCACACACATCAATAATGGGCCCTGGGGAATTTAGAGCAGTTCCATCACCGAAATGCAAATATACTTTCCCAGCTGACCCAGGATTTGAATTATTAGGTTGAAACCAACAACAAGCATTTCAAAAGCTATTTGAACTGAAATTCCATTTCTGCAAATGGAGTATGTCCTTGCTTCACCCAGAGGTTGTTTCTTTATTAGGAAAGGCAGCTGCAAGATTGAGGAAGAGCCATTTCTAGCCCTGTGTGCTACTTTCAGCCTAAAATATGCCATATTAATCTAAATGTGCTGCATTTTTAATACTTGCCTGCCATAGTTGAAATTCCTAAGACAACTCCAATTGACAATTCTATTTGGGTTCCCTGAAAAATAAACAGTTTTCTCATTATTTGAGGGATTTGGAGTTAAAATAAATTATAATGATACAACTGACAGAAGTATTGCTTACTGCTTGTCTATGTTAAAAGAGAAAGGAAAAATGGACATTTCTTCTATTAGATCCCACAGATCCTATCTTCCTGGCATATATATTTCCCCCTAAGGCAAGAGCCTACTTCTGGAAGTCTTTTAATATTTCATACTCTCGTAGCAGGCAGCTGGTGGACAAACCTGCAATTCTTAGCTGAATGTACAGCTCTGAACAAAAACTTCTACAAATACTGAGCAAACAAATAAAACACAGTATCACAGCTCCTTATGTTTTCAGCTGAAGAAACAGAATCACATGGACTGCACTATGAAACAGCAGTACATAGTCCAAAGATGAGAGACAATGTGCATGAACTAAAACAAGACATGTTCCAGTTGGATATAGCAAAACATGTTCCACCATGAGGACAACTGAACCTTGGAACAAGTTGCTCAGACAGGCTGCCCCTGGATTTCTCAAGTCCCACAGGATAAAACCATGAACAACTTGGTCTCATCTTACAGCTGGTTCTACTTTGGGCAGGGAGTTAGACTAGAGACCCTGAGAAGGTCCTGAGCAGGGGGACCTTCTAGACTAGACCTCACAGGCCAGTCTATTTTGTTCTCTTGAAAAATACTTGAAAATCTCTTGAATCTTACAGACTTGGTCAAGGAATTAAACAATGAACTTACCGCAGCAATCATAATTGCGTTATCCAAAAATCCAAACCCTACAAAAGGTAATGCATTGTGGAAGAACACTAAAAGAAATAAGTAACAAAAAGAAAATAAATATTTATAAGAGAGTTTACTAGTGCACAGGAACAACTGAAATGTCTAATACTGCTTTTAAGAGAAACAAAGGCAACATACACAAAATTAATTTCCTACTAATTCTATTGGTGACCTTTTTGTTGCTGTCAAGGGTGGTAAAACCCTTTGCTATACAGAAATGTTATTAATGGCTTGTGAAGAACCAGCTAAACAACTTAATGGCTTGTGAAGAATCAGCTAAACAACTTACTCTGCAAATACTTGTACAATTTCAGGTGGAAGCTTACTAGTGCACAAGAGAAATATTTAAAACTAACTCTGGTGTTATTTGCAGACCTTCCAATGATGTTGCAGTATCACTGAAGATCACCAAAGTGTCTCACCAGATTCCCTACACTCTTCTCTTGAAATAAAGGCCCTTTCTCTGCAAGTCCCTCAGAACTCTTGCACAGAAGTAGCATCTTCTTCACACTCCTAAAAATTCATATTTTAAAAGCATTGTCTGGAGCTAGACAATTCTTGTCAAACTCCTTCAGCCAAATCTGCAAGTGCTAAGGTGGTTTTCACTAGTGTGTCATATACTGTTAATTATCTCACTATTTCAACCAAAACTTGTGTCTTGATTTTGTTTGTGCACTGCACTGTCCTCAGAACAAGTTAGACTTGTAGCTGCTCCTTAATACACTGCTTAAGAAACCAAGTTCCACCTTTTGTTTCATGCATTTTCTTCCTTTTTATTCTGAAACCCATTCAATCTTTTTTGAAAATATTTTTTATTGCAGAAGCTTGGAACATGCTGGTCTGGGTAATTTCTAAGAATGAGCACAGTGCTACTGTATCATTCCTTTTTGTCCTGCTTCCTTTTCTCTCTCAGGTTTTAGCTTGTAAGCTTTTGATGGGTGTGGGATTGAATTTGCACAGCATTGCCTCCAGCTGAGTTTCAAGGCGCTCACTTCATAAGACTAAACACAGCTCTAGGATGCACTACATGACAAAAATACAGCTGCAAGCTGAAAATTTTCATTTTCTTTAACATTTATAATGCAGCAGATATTCAGTTTGGATTTGGTTGGAGTTTGGGGTTTTTTTTCGGATTGGACTATTAATTCCTACATTTTACAAACTTAAAGAGATGCAAACCTAGGAAGAGGGAAGAAAGAAGAGTACATGAACCTCACAGTCATGTGAATAAACTGCTACCAGTACCTTTTGGGCTTCATTCCTGCAGATAGTATAAATCCATGACCACACAAAAAACCAAAGCCACATTCAAGATCTTTCATGCTTAAGTACTAGAACATGAATGGACAGCTGCAACTACTTTGTGAGAATACACCTATCTTCCAAACTGCACAGGTAAAAGACTACAGCACAAAATGTATGAAACTTTCAATTTTTTTTTTTAAACTATCACAAGACAAATCCACCAAAACATAAATAACAAAAAAAAACCACACAGATATGCCCAGTATTTTCAAAATGTGTGTACCAAACTCTGGAGCTAAAAAGGGAGCTCAAATTCTTAGTGAAATGGACAGAATTTTGGAATTCATGGAGCAAACAGAACCCCAGAGACAAAGGGGGAAAAAAAAACCCAAATTAGAATAAATGTAGATACTTAGAAAAGGAAAATGTTTGCCTAAATAAATTTGCCCACTGGAGAGTATAAAATCACAAAAATACACTAATTTAGAAACTAAATCAGAATTTGAATCATCATAGTATTATAAATACACAATCTGTTTTTCATTTCTCTGC
This sequence comes from Erpornis zantholeuca, assembly GCA_013400515.1. Classification (NCBI taxonomy): domain Eukaryota; kingdom Metazoa; phylum Chordata; class Aves; order Passeriformes; family Timaliidae; genus Erpornis; species Erpornis zantholeuca. The sequence goes on from VZTN01028284.1 coordinate 230,544, forward strand.
AATTTTATACCACTTCTCAGCCCTTTTAAAACACAAAACCTCCACAAGGTACTGCAGCATCAACACTGCTTGGCTTAGAAAAACAGTGTTTGCTGCTGGCTTTGAACAGAGTGCTCTCATTTGGGCTTTCTGTCCTACTTTCACTAAGTGCTGCACATTCTCCAGCCGAGGTGTTATGAAACAAAGGCAGCAGGGTGGTTTGGTTTTCTCTTACTCCATACAACAGGGATGAGGACAGACCAGCACTCATAGAACAAAGATGACGCCAATTCAAAGAGAAACTGCACAAATACTGAACCACATTCAACAAACATTCTTCTTTTACCATGTCTCAGTTGTCCTGGAGATGGTGGTGCAACCTCCAACTTCTCTAGAGAAGTCAAAATGAAATGAGAAAGTTAGCTGCTTCATCACATATTCGGTTCATTATAAAATCTTCACCAAATTACTAGCTGGCAAAAAAGCAGTTATGTTATTTAACAGCTTTCAATCAGGAAAGAAAAACACTTTGCACCTATATTTTTATTATTTTTATGAAATATAACATGGTATTAAAGCCAAAAGGTCTAAGAATATTACAAGCTTAAACTGGTATAAGTGATTATGCAAAGTAAAAGCATACTTCAGAGGCAGTCCAACAGCCACCTTCATTTGAAAATTACAAAAACACACTAAAATTAGAAAAATCAAATCTTCTAGAGACAAGTGTATGTTATTAATTTTTTAGACGTCCTCTAAACATGCAGCAGAAAACATTCTTTCCCCCACAGAGAGTCTGCAAAAAAATTTCCTACCATTTATATTCTCACAAAAGGCATCTTTTCACAGCAATATAAGAATAAAAGAAAAATAGAGACTGATTTCAGTAACAGCAGATTAAGTTTGGTCATCTGGTGCATGTTGCAGGTATCCTGGACTCAAATCACTAAGAGTTTGCAAGGACCAGGACATCACTCCTGAACCTGGCAGAGTACTTTGTGTACACAAAACCAATGCAGTCATGACAAGAGATACTGTCCAGAATGCAGCAGCAAGTTACTCCTTTAACAGTAGCTACTTTTTTAGGTTTCTCTTGTTTTGTGTACTTTTTCATGTAGATATTGAGCATAAGACATCCTTTTTAAAACAGAAAAAGTCATTCCTGCAATATTTTACAATATTATGAACCCTGAGATTTTGACAAGTTGCTTCCATACTTCTGCTAAGGTTACAGAAAAGGTTTAGAAACAGTAAAACACAGAACCTATAGCACTCAAGTATTCAAATTTTACTTGGGGAAGCCAAGCACATGGAAAGACAATGCTGCAAACACACTCTGATTCATTTGAGCACATATCTGAGCAGTGCAGACTAGAGTGAATATTCTTGCATCCAAGTCACTCTTATATTCAATGCTATTGTAAAGAAGAAACTAAAATATTCACTTAAAATAGCTTTGAGGAAAAGAATGAGATCATAATACCAGTATTCAGCCAACCAGGAAACTGACGTCCAAAATAATTTCATTAATCAAAGGTCTTTAACAACTTTCAAGCTATAGTAGTTACTGAAGAGGTGCTTCTTCCCTCTGCCCAATGTAAACACTACCTAAGCTCTACAAACACCAGTTGTACTCATCATGCAAATGGGACAAGTATAGCCCAAATACTACAGAAATATAGATTATTTTACTTTCCTCTAGAAAATGCTAAGGAATTCACAGATTCAAAGCTCAGACTGGAAGAGGAACCTGGTAAACAGAGGGGAGCCCTGTGAGAGTCAATCTTCTGAAGCCTCAAGTATCAATAGCAAGAAAACATCAGACCAAAATTTTCAGCTTGGGTTCAGGAATGATGGGATTGGGGATGGGACCCATTTTTATAGGGTCTCCTTCTGTCCTCATAGGTTAAGTAAATCTTTCACAGAAGCATGGACAAAGAAAGAACTATCTACATACACCAGTACTGCTCTTTGCAGAGCTTTTCTCAGAGGCAGTAAATTCCTACAACACTGAGAAAAATCAGAGGCACCTTGAAACAAAGAGTAGCTGAGGCCACTGTTTCCTAAAGCTTCAGATGCCCTGAGGATGGCCAAGCAACCTAAGTCAACACCCTCACATTCTGGATGAAGCTTCCCTAAACTCATTTGCTTCACCCTGCTGAATGCCAGGGAGAGAATAAAAACCCAAAACCAAAAACAAGCAGGAGGTCACAGAGTGCTGCCCTCCATGGCTTTCTGCTCTGATGGGAAGCCATCACGCCAACCACTGTGGTTGCTGGGCTTCCTGTGGCACTGCCACTGAAACCATCCCTGCTGCAGTGCCATCCAGTCTTTAGATCTAGGTATCCATATACAAGGATTTTGTGATGAGAAACTGTAACAACAAATTTCCAGGAAACACTCTACCTCTGAGGAAGACATCTTTTCATAGCTTTCCCCATTTATGACAGCCAGTTAGGTTAGATAGTTTCCACCTATTTTGGGTACCAAGACAGAATACAAAAGACTATTCAACTTGTCACAAAAAAACTGCAATGCTCTAGAACATCAGTTCTCTGGATTTAACTAAAAATTAGTTTGATGGCACCCATCAGGCTACACAATTGCATTCTATTCAGTCTAACTAGACAGCTATTAAAAAAAGCTAAAAAAACCCAATGCATAATTGATTTTAGAAACTTAGTACCAAAAGCAAGAATTAAGAGTGGTAAGAAGGAAAAAGAAATAAAAATGTCTTAAGGCTAGGAATAATGGGAGTTCCAAGTCACAATAACTAAAAAGAACATAAATTTGTCCTTCAGAACATACATCAAGGGCTACCTTGGGGTGTTTTTAAAAGAAGGAAGGCTGGGAGACACTACTTTGAGGTTAGAGGAAAGACAGGTTAGTGCAAGGTAGAGGGAAATACCAGAGGATCAAATACAAGCAAAAATTACTTAATCAGTGACATCATCTGTTTCAGTAGTATGGGATTCCTGCTAAACAGGCATTTTATGAAGCTGTACTTCAACACTACCAGGGCAAAAGTTCCAAGAGAGGTCACTAGGAACAGCATGGTGGCACCATGCTCTGGAGACCAGACTGCTCCTGATGGGCCACAGGAAGCTTGTGTCTGTAATGCGTCTCCCTGCTGCACATGCAAGAACTTTATTTTATAAAAGGGAGTCTTTAAACTCATCTGGAAGTGTGCCTAGCTTACAGCCCCCCTCATCATTAAGATAAAAATTAATTTGTGAAAAAAAACTGTGATTACACATATTAATGAGACAAGGACTGGACAAGTCTGCCAGATGAAGTTCAGAGAAATGGTGCTGGTGAACCCTGCACACACACTGGATGGGGAAGCTCCCTCTCTGCCTGAGCCAGGACAGAGCCTGAGAGAGCTCTCATCCCACCCCAGAACAAAGCTGGGCCCAGTCAGATCGGGGACTCAGGACCTTGCCACATTATACCTGCACGACCAGGCTCATTGGAAAAGCTGTTCCCTATGGAGCACCACAACAAGGCTTTAAAGCACAAAGGACACCTCCCTGAAAACTGATGCTCTGCCTCTGCCAGGTACAAAGCACTGCCTGTTGCAGGGAAAGGGCTGGTCCGGCTCAGCTCTACTTGCAGAGGCCAAAGATCAGTTTAAAGCTGGGACATGGGGAAGGAAAAAAAAATTAAAGCAGAAAAAAATCCCCCAACCACTGTGGCTTGGAAGCTAAAAACCTTTTTCACAGAATCACTTCCAATACCACCTCTTTAAAGCATAATGTATTTTAAAAATCTGCAAGATATGAAAGCACTGAGAGCCAAAAAAATTCTTAAAACCAATTTTTTAAAACTCAAGATAGCAAAATATATTTCAGAATAGGGTATTTATTCATAGAAAGTTGTTCTGACTATTTGAATTTTCAAGACTCAGCAAAAAACAAGAATAAAAATATTCAGAGAGTACAGCAAAGGAAACGTGCCCTTTGCTTGTTTTACCAGAGGGAAAAAAAAATCCGAATTCCAAAACCCTCTTTAAAGAGCTCGATTTAGTTAGAATCAAACAATTCAGAGTTTAAATGTCTGGGGGAAAAAGAAAACAACTCTAAAGTACTCCAGAATTGCATTTCACGCTGGCCATTCACCAGCTCATCCTGCGCCACAGTGCTCAATGAGACACAGAATTCATCTTACTGCAGAAGGAATAAAACAAAATGGTGGAGTGAGGAATATTGTTATTTTCTAACTGACATTCATTACCATAAATGAGGTTATAAACCGAGGTTCAACTGCAATACATGTCATGAGCCCTGAATTAGTAAAGTCTAGGAAGCAGAAAAACATTTACTGCTTCTTAAATCTGTTCTTGATATTTTTTAAATTTATGGTATCATCTTTTTTTCTAACTATTTAAAAAAAGTTAGAACCTGGGGGAAGCACAGGGGGTGCACAAGGAGTGAAATATAAAGCCATCAACATAAATAATACCATCATGCACAACTTGGCCCAAACCCAGCAAGTCAAAAGTCATTCTGCCAATTGAAGCCAAGTACCTGCAATTTAGTTATAGAATTATTATTCTTAGATGACAAACAAAACCACAACTGACTAACAGGTAGTGGGAGTGCATTTATTAAAAAAAAACCAACCAAAACCTAGCAAGTTATCACCAGTTTCTGAATTACCAATTTTTTTTAGAACTGGCATACAAGAGAACTTGCAAGCCTAAAGGCATGTATTATGTTTTATTCGAACTGCAGCTATCACCACCATAAAATTTTATAGCTGAATCTGTTACTGTCACCCAGGGGCAGGAAAACTTAACACTGAATGCAGGTACTACTGCCAGAGCTACCCTAGGAAAATACTTGCTAGTGTTGAGCCTTGTTAAATCTGAGACAAAAATATGAGCAGTGTTTCATGGATTTTTAAATAGTGACTGAATTGTTTAAATTAATTACTAAAAAACGAATATCAAGAAAGAAGAGAAATATAAAAAGTATAAATAATCTAGATCTATTATAACATCATTTTAGGCTCCAAAGGCATCTAATCTGGAAGTTACAGAGGGTTTTGGCTTGAATTCATCAATCTGTTTCCTCCAAAAAGCCTGTCCAGATCATTTCAGCAAATCATTCAGATACACATCACTGAAACAGCAAAACTATCACTAGCACAAAACAAGAAATCAGAGGAACTGTTCTGTCTACTAAAAAGAGATAGTACAGTACTCCTTTGCACGTGAGTTCACAAGAGGATCTTTACCCCAAAATTCTGGACTGAAGTGTGTTATTGCTTTGTTCAGAGGTGGATCCTCAAAAGCAAATTCTGACTCTGATGTATGAGTTCGTTCATGGAATAAGGTCATAAGACACCTCCTCCTCATCCTTTGCTCCTCCTCAATGTTTTCACCAAAACTGCAATCTACAAAATTGAAAAATCCTGTCCCATTGATCTTTGGTTGGGTTCCCTTGATATTCCAGATGGGGAAACAACAATCCATGAGTTGACAGTAAAGAAAAATCCTGCTTTATTTGTTATAACTCACAAATGGTTTCCTGTTACTACAGCAATTAAGGCATGAAAGGATGCTGACTCGTGCAGTGCTAAATATAAACCTGGCTGTCAGCCCCTTCAGTCACATGCCCAGCAGAGGGAAAGCTGGGCAAAGCTCTGCTACAGATAGACAGAGGAGGCGATAGAAAATTTCGTGACTACTCTGGAAATGGTAACTATGTCCAAACAGATATTCTGCAAAAATACAAATAGGATAGTATTTTTTTAATATTCCCTGTAACACTGAAGAGAATTACACAATGATCATGTTGCATCACCCTCCCTGAAAAACCTTGAAGTAGCAGGAGATTAACACCTTTTTTTTGAAACTTTTGTTACATCTTCTGGACAAAGATCAGAACAAGCTTTTCAAGAATGCAGTGTCCTCCCTGGCCCATCAATTCCCTTCAGAACAAATCCCAGTAGTAACTTCAGCTTAGGTGACTCCTGTGATCCCCTGTAGTGAGTATAAAATACACTTATACTATTATTCCTTCCAAAAATGTGATACAGCATTCACACCTTTTTAAAGGTGTTTGAGAAAACAGAGAGACCTAAGGTAGAAACCTCGACTGGAAATCTAGGAGCATTAAATGCAAACAGGTATCCAGAGGCTCAATCACTGTCCTCATCATTAAGAGGGTTTTATCCCTGATCTAATCCAGATCTCTAGCAGTGCCTTATAAATGTAAAGGTCAGCATTTCCACTCAAGCACATTCATGCCAAAATAGTTTTTGCAGTGGTTTGCTTAAAAAGGTCTCAAACCCCAGCTGGAAAAAAAAAATTAGAAGTAAGATGGTTGCCTCAGGATTCAAGGGGGTTAATCAGCTAAAATGATGACAACACAGAAAGCACTTGCAGCTTGTAATAGAGATGTAGCATAAGGATAGAAATACAGAATTTGAGCTGTCTCCTTCAGAGAGAAATGGAAAATGCCAGAAAAAACGCTGAAGTGTTTGTATAAAAGTGCCAGCAACATAGTATCACTGATAGGAGAGCAAACAAGAACAATGAGGTACTCTGATCTGTGTTCCACAAGTAAACGGTTGTATTATTACTTACTGAAAAAAATTAAAAATAAAAAGGTACTTGAGAGTTGCCAAGAAATAAACTTGCTGTAGCAATTCCCTGACTTGAAAGAACCATCTTCAGAGTTCTCTGCCTCAAAAAATCAAATACTCGTCCTTCCAAGAGGAGGTTGGCTCTGCCTTCCCTCCTCATCCCCTCAATTTCGGCGCTTGAGGACTGCAGGGAGCTCCTACGAGCTACAGGAGGGACATCTCCCAATGGTATAGCAAACTCTTTCATCTTTGGATGAATGAATCTTTCCCTGGGATTGTTAATAATGTCTTCACTAGATGTGGAAAAACACTGGGTGAGTCCTTCTGACTAACAGAGTGGAATAATTTCATCCAAATATATTAATTTAACTGTTTCAGTAAGGTGACATTTTGGCATTTCGCTGTCAGCACTGATTTTCTTGGGCACCTCTCGCTCAAGGCAGGAATCTATCCATCATTTCATGAGTTTGCAGTTGAGCAGAGCAGTAGCACAGGACCAGTGCTGAACTGGAAACAAGACTGTGGCATCTGCATATTATCAGGGTGTAACATGTTCCTGTAAAAGGACAAGCAAAGCAATTCTGTGGGACACCACAGAAGATTTGTTATCAAAAATTATCAGCATTCTATGCACAATCAGAGATATAATCTATTAGAAGACTTTCATCGTGTTTAAGTTGAGACTATACTTGTTTCCCCAGAAAAGAAAGCGAGAGGGAAAATGGTTTTAAGAACAGGTAGCAGCATTGGCTTTCAGGCCCAGGTCTGGTACCTGCAGCCAGCAGCAGAACCCCTTAAAGGAGACAGCTCACTGACAACAGTCTATGCAGAACCCAGGGGAGCCAGGACACTCCCTCCTCCACTGCCCTGGCACAAAACTGAGTATTAACAACATGGGGACTCATGCCTCAAGGAACAGCAACAGCCGTGCTTCCCACAGCCCCTGGTACCAGCAGCGCCTGCACTGCACTGAGACAGCAACAACCCTTCCCACAGCCACCACCACCCACAGGCAGCTGCAGCATGAGCACCAGGCAGGCACATGAAATGTGTTTGGCAGGGTTATTCTTTTCCTTTAAAAGAACTCACCTACAATCTTTACAGAGACCTGAAGAAAAACTGCTATTAAATCACACACCACTAAGCACCAACCTTCCTGTAAACAGAAAGTTCTATTCCCTGCCTGAGGACAAGCTTGGAAGCAAGCATGACTGCAGTAATAGGCATCTGTCTTGAAATAGTTTAAAATGCATGTAGAGTTTATTGCTTTTCATCTGTCTCAGACTTAATACAACTACCCAAAATAAGAGAGACAGGACAGATAAACTGAATGATTGTCGAACATTTTGTTACAGACTCATACTAAGTGTAATGACATTCCTCCTAATTTTTCATTGCATTGAGGCATTCAAGACAAAAGTATGAGCTGCTCTGAAGTCCTGAGGAATCTATTCAATCCTGTCAGCAAAAGGAACACAGTAAGAAACCACTGACAATTTAAGTTCCAGCCATAAATTACACTCAAATAATTTGTGCCTCTCTCTATAAATGCTTAATGAATACAGAATGCAGTAGCAATGAAGCTGTTCTTAACTCTTCACCTGCTGCTAGAGGTAGTGCAGTAGATTCATCACTTTGATGGCCCCTTCCCTCCACCATATAACTTAGCAAAGCCTCATTTGTGAAACTAATGAGAGTAGTCCTACTCCCCATCTGACTCCAGCTGCAATTCAATTCAAGCTGCAATGACAGTTTTCTCTGCCAAACAGCTGAAGGAATTATTATAATATAAAAACAGATAAAATCACTTCACATGCAACTTTACCTTAAAATATTTTCTTTTGGCTTTTATGTTATAAGAATATGGAATATCTACTAGGCTGTAATGCAGATGCAATATGTAATAATTTATTCTTCACATGAATTTTAAATTCTAATCTAAAAAGTCATTCTGTTCACAAAAATTATCTGAAATATTAAGATTGCTAGTTTTGTAGATAAAGTCATACAAATAAGGCGAAGCAGAAGACAAAGGCTACTGTGCTCTACTCTTCCTAAAAGTGAACAGTTCTGACTAAGCCCACATTTAATTCTTTCAAACAATTGCCTTTATTCTGCAAAACAAAAAAAAAAAAGGAAAATCCATCTCCTGGTCAGTGTTTCTCCAGCCTCTGGTAAGCACAAGGCCTCTCTCAGGAGGATTAATTTGCAAGTGCATCCCTGCAGCTTCCAGCTGCAGACCCAACGCAAGCTTCTGTTCCCATCACACCCCTGCAAGTGCTGGTGTGCACACACTCCCTCTAAAGCTGCTGCAACACCTCTGCTCTATGAAGAGCTGCACATCTTGTCCATCTATTAATTCCAATGCTTCTTAACTTTCCCAGAAACTACCCAATGCCAGTTTACAAAACACACAGTTCTGCTACTTAGGACAGTTTTGTTTTTCAACTTTATGCACTTTCCCTTTTCCACCAACAGGGTTTTTTTAACCTGTTCTTTTGTCACAGCATCACTGCAAGCAGGCAGCAGACTCCTGTGAATGCTGAAATTACACCCTTCACCTCCAGTTCTCCTGAACAGCTTGAGAATTAGTGAAGTACAAACACAAATCCTCAGCTCAAAGTTTTCTGCGTGCATAAGCCTGTTTTGTTTTCGACAGGGGAGGAAATATGGAATCTAATGTATTTAACATTTCTCCCCCAGTAATGGAAAGTATGCTGGGGCACTGCCTGCATCAGTGACATACCTGCAATGCCACTATTTACCAGAGATCTTAATGAAATATGCTCCTCTGTAGTTTTTCACACTGTGCGATGGAGACTGATTACAATGTGCCTCGAACATCCTTCCCTCCCTCATTCTCTTTTCCTTCCGCTTCTCCAAAACCTGTGCAATGTTTACACAGTGGCTTTTCCAGCAGCAGGGAAGGGGATGGATTCAAGCTGAAGTGCTGAAGCAAAGTACTGTGTGATGTGGGGACAGCCACTCAGACCACAGTAAATAATTGTGAATAGAGAGCCAGAGGAAGAGAGAGGAGAGACAGCTCCCTTCCTAGTCGCAAGACAAATGCTGAGGGTAAAAAATACAATTGCAAGTAGTTGACAAAACTGCAAAGGTAACCCTGGAGATCAAGCCAGTATTGCTTGCTAGTGCAAGTCACTACGTGCTGTTAGCAATGCAGAGATCCCAGAACAGACTCCTGCCCGAGGCACAAAAACTCCTCTGGCACTTCCCACAAGAAAACAGAAAGACAGAACCTTAGGTCAAATACGAAACTGCATCTTGAAGTGATCTAAAGTCACATTGTTACTACAAGGGGTGATTTGATACTTTCCCTCCTGTTCCTAAATTCCCTCCTGATCATGTATTTGGGACTTCTCCTTTATTCTGGCACTTGTTCTTAGTCAGGTACACAGCCAGGCCCAGAAAAGAACAGCTGAGCTAGCATGGGAAGCAGAATCGAGACTTTCATACCCAGAGGTTTTGGGGGCAGGGAAAGAACAAAACACTCTTTAAAACAACACAGGTGAAGGCAGCAGGAAATCCACACCCATATGGCCAAGTCACATCTACTACACATCACCTCATCCACAGCTCAGACAGGCCTGATCTTACCCACTGTGGGAAACCCAGGAGAATGGCTTTCCTCTATGGCTGGGAAAAAGTAATTAAAGTGAACTTTTTTTTTAACTGAGCTTTTAACACAGGGCCAGATATAAACCACAGTAAAACTGAGCCATATTAGTGTACAACTGCAAAAACTGATATAAGCATGGAAACAAGGTAGATATGATAGATTCCTAGCATCCAACCCTGAGATGTTATCTAACAGTGAAAACTTTACAAATCCAAAGATTTTTTTGTTTGTTTGTTTCGATAAACCAGTTCCAATAAATGAGTAAAAAACTTATAGGAGGTCACATGTAATTCCCAATGGGAAAAGTCTTTTTAAACCTGGGCCATTTGTGATTTATCAAAACTCAACTGCACATTTGGTACGTTTCTTCTGCAGAGAGAGAGGGACACTGAGTCAGAAGTCATCTGTCAGATATTTGCAAGAGGAAAAGGTCACTATTCATAACAGCACTGTCACTTTTGCAGCTACCTATTTACTTTATTTACTTTACTCCATAAAATAATATAAGTAGGTAATAAAACTGGCGAAGGAGAGTTGGATTTCAAGCTGTTCTCCCATCCCTTCTTTATGGAAAAAAACTTTACTAAGCAAGAAGGCTGTGAATTTAGCTAGAAATTCTTACATCTCTTAATCTTGAACAAAACAGTTAATTTTACATTTGTAACATCATGGCTTTACTCTCACTTTGTGAAAATCAGCCTGTTGCCAAAACTGAGGCAAAGAAACAACTGGATCAAAAGGTTATCTGTAATCTTAAAATACAAGTTGATGGTATTTGAAAGAGCAGCTAGCTAAAGAAATTGGTTTGTTCCATGCACATTTTTCTCTAGTCTTCCACAAGATTAAATAAAGCCAATAAAACACAATTTCTACCAACTTCGATTGTTATGAAAGATGGGATAATATCCTCATGGAGACCAACAATTCACACTCTTAGTGTAAGATAAGTTACAGCAAACCTGCCAGCACTAAGGGATAGGTCACTGCACAAAGTCAAATGCTATCAAATGCAAATAATTAAAAGCCATGGAAAAAAAATTTCTCTAACAGTACAATAACCAGAAACTGATAATGCCTAAAAGAAAAATCTAGCAAGTCAAAGTGCAGCAGTTCCTTGTTGGTTTCCAGTAAGCATTTGGACCTGAGCTTTGTGGCAATACAACTTTACATATGACAACACAATCCAAAGCACAGACCTCTGTGCACAGCACAGACAAGAATCACATATCAGGAACCATCTCCTCCTAACGCTGCCTCAAGGCTTCACAGAAGGCTTTGAAAAAAGTGCTGGTGCCCAGACAACAGGTCCCAGACTATCTCCAAGAAGTGAGCTTTGGGAACCTAAGGCTGGGCCACTGCAGACCCTGTATCTGGATCCTCTCAGTTGAAGCTGGTCTCACTTCACTGTAGAAGCCTTTTTGTCTCAAACTTTTCAATTTTTCCTGAAATTAGAAAGATTTTTCAAAGCTGTATCCTTCCCCCAGGTCATGCAGGAGCCTTTAACTAGGATCACTGCCAAACAGTAAAGGCACATTTTAATTCTGGAAATGCCTAAAAGCCATGAAGTATTTAAGAGCATAGAGGAAAGGTTTTAACCCTAGATACAGTAGGAGATAATAAAACAAGCCACCTGCTTCTTATGACTGCTTTAAGCCAATAGGAGAGTTGATACAGAATATGATCCAGCTCAAAATACAAAGTCTTAAATGTGTTCCTATTTCCACTTTTAATTATCTTATATTATCCCCTTTTTATCAACACATAAATACCTAAGCATCCTAAGTAAATGAACACTGGGAAAAAAAAAAAAAAACCCTATGGTTTTATAGTTTTGAATGAAACATGCACTCTGCTGGGTTAAAAAATGTATTTTGTGGGCTTTGCCTTAAAATTCTCCCATTGTTTCAGAAGAAGCATGTATTTCAGGCATGGGTTAGTCACACCCCAAAAATTCCAAGGGGCTCATTCACTGTTAAAGGAAGTTCTCACACACAGCAACAAAACAGAAACAAAAAGGCATGCTTTCATATATTTGAAATACCGCCATGCTAATTTAAGGATAAAGTAGAAGGAGGGCATGAGGCAGCTCACACATTCATGTCCAGCTTTCCCCAAAATGAGCCATTTTTGCAGAAAATTCTGAACAATAGAACAGGGACCCAAGACAGTGTCTTTAAGTACTCTGCTTGCATGATATCTTATTTTTCCATTTGCTTAATGTTTTTAAAAAGGATTTTTTCTAGAGATGCCAGATGCCTCTGTAGTTTCATATTTGGATTGATTAAATAATAAATAAGAGTGACTAAAGCTAAGAGTTTTCAGTTGAATGAGTCAGCTTTAAATAATTTCTTTCTTAGAGAAACTGGAAGACTTCCTTTACTTTTAATTGAGGTTACACACTGGAACTTCTGTGTTCACAGAATAAACCTGATCTATTTCATTCATGCCTGTTGCAGGGAGATCTAAATGTTTTGAATCTATCACTCTCAAAGGTTTAAGTTGCACTCTAAGTAAAACCTGCATTTCAAGTGATCTTCCCTAAAAAGCCCTAAATCAAAAGCAGCCTTTGTACTGGACAAGAGAGTTATCGGGAGACAAATTTTCCTTTTAGCTCTAAAATGTGCTATTTTACAAAAGACACAGCTGAAGAACACTGGCTTAAGGTTCAGATATTTTTTCTGATTCGTGATTTAAAAGATATTTGTGCATGACACCTATTTTTGTACTCATCACGTGTTTAAACACACTCAAAAGACAAAACCAATTTAAAATGGAGAAATCTTATTTTACCTTTTGCAGGCAAGGACAAAGGCAGCTAACTAAATAATATTTTTCAACAATAGTGTTACTTCTGCATTATATTTGGACCATGTAATTTTATGCACATCACTTTCCGAGAAAAAAGCATAAGGTAGCTGACACTGAGCTGCTTCAAAAAAAATGTTGTTTCATAGTCTGAAATCTCTGGTCAAGTATTAACTAGAAACTATAGTATAGTGCAGCAGTTTCCACAAGACCTGTGCTTGAATACCTTGGTCAAATTAAGAGTAAGTACCTGAAGATGTGGATCACTGAAATTCTTGAGACTGAAGGCTTTATACAAATACAAACAAAAACTGTGTACTTTTATTTCTTGCAGCAATACATGCCAAATGCATCAAAACAAGCATGCAGGAAGTCTGTCAAACCAGCAGCCTGCTGGCCTTATGCAATGCACATCTCAGCAAACACACTCTTCTGTTTGGGTTTTTTTTACTGTACCAAAAGCACTGGTCGTCTCTGGTGACTCTAACTCCTCTGCTGGATTCTCAAGTGGTACCAGTGGTTTAGGATACCTGAATGCTACAATGAGTTTTCAAAAGCAAAACAGCAATCAGTCAATATTTAAAATCTTTCAATCAGTAATGGAGCATCTGCCAGCAAGAAAAGATCCCTTATAAATATTAAGACTGGATTTCTGTGGGTTTTACACCAATTCCACTTGATTGTTTGCAGGGTTTTATCTGCAAAAACATAAGACAAAATTTCTGCATTTAAGCAGACTAGAACCTGCTTTAAGTTACATAAGCAAGTAAAATTTCAGAATATGGATGCAAATTAAATCACAATAGCAAAACCAACATGAACTTCAGAAAACATTACCTTGCTGCAAGTTGTTCAAAGGCAGACAGTTACAGCTGACATTTTCAGAGAGCAGTTTCAGAATAGATTTACCATGAGTGACCATGCACCAATTTTCTTGTTTATGACATTAAACCGCAGCCCTTAAACTACCTAATAGTTTGAGTTCTAAGGGATTTAATGATCATCTAGTTCCAACCCCATGGAACTAGATCCACTAGACTTGGTTGCTTAAAGCCCCATCCAACCTGGACTTGTAGGAAAGAGGCACTCAGCTCCTCTGGACAACTTATGCCATGGTCTCATCACTCTCATAGTAAAGAATTTCTTCCTAATAGCTAATCTAAACTTACCCTCCTCCACTTTAAAGCTGTTCCCTCTTGTCCTATCACTCTATGCCTTCATGAAAAGTCCTCTCCAGTGTACTTGTAAACCCTGCTAACATGCTGGAACGTGCTGTAAGGCATCCTCAAACAGCACAAACTTATTCAGCCTGGAGGACACTGAGGGGAGACGTCACTGCAGTCTGCAGCCTCCTCACAAAGAGAAGCTGAGGAGCAGACACTCATCTCTTGTCTGTGACAGGGCCCAAGGGAAAGGCCTGAAGTTGTGTCAGGGGAGGTTGAGGTTGGATATTAGGAAAAGGTTCTACACCCAGAGGGCGGTTGGGCCCTAAAACAGGCTCCCCAGGGAAGTGGTCACAGCAGCAAGCCTCACAGAGTTCAAGAAGCATCTGGACAACACTCTCAGGCACATGGTGTGCTCCTTGGGGTGTCCTGTGCAAGGCCAGGACTTCATCTCTAAGAATCTTGTGGGTCCCTTTAAATTCAGGATATTCTATGATTCTGTGATTCATGAGGTTCAGATGTTAATGAAAATTATCAGTAGAGCCTAAGTAGGACTTTTCCTTTTGCACTCTGCCCTCATAAGAGAGCTCTAAGACTCAGGGCAGGAGGTAGGGGGTATATTAAAAAAAAAAAGTTTCAAAAGCAAAAAGTAGCACATCTTTGCATCTGAAACACAATATTCCTTTCACCACCAGCAGTGAGATTAGCAACAGTCCTGACGTAGGCTGAAATGGTCTAAGAACATAAAGGAACTCAGATAGGCTGGCAAGAGTTTGTAATTTTACCAGCTTGACAGGGCACTTCAAACTTGTGAATTAGACACTTGCCAGCAGTCTGCCAGAAGACCTTTTCCTAGAATAGCAATCAAACACTAGAGTTAAAGAAAATTATTGACCTAGGTCACAGCAAGGAAGAAGTAAGTAGATGACATTGCTCCACACACAGCATGGCATTCACCTGTATATGCTGGGTCTGTGAAGAAGAGAGGAAGAGAGAACTGTCCCCACCAGGTGCCATGATACCTGTCAAAGCACAACAGCACAAACAGTTCCTCTTCTCCCAGCTCAGTGGGCTGAGGGCAGTCCTCACCACAAACCACACACCCGCACTGTGAAATCAATCTTCAAACAAGACAAGTACTTCCAGAAGGACAGACTAACACATTCATGTCTAACAAAAAGAAGCACTAAAATCTGACTGATTCTAAACCCCCATGGCAGATGAACCAATTTGTTCATATTAGCAAGAAGCATCTGACTCATGCAACAGAGAATCTTTCACATGAGATTGTGTAGAGTGTCTAAAAACCTCAGTGAAATCCACTTGTGTTTGATGACATTGCACCTTTTGAATTAATTTTTCTTCATAAAGCTGTAGACGTAGAGGCACACAGGTTTAAACACTCACTAAGCTATTCCAGTAAACTGGGGAGCTCATAAATTTAACAACAGAACACAAGCCAGCAAGGTTTCTTCTGACACCAAAGTAAGGTTTCACCCAACAATGGCTAAAACCTTACAAATTCCCTCATAGATTCTGCACCAGCTGTCAGCCCAACTGAATGTATGGAGGTGGAGCCCTTTACCTGCAGGCTACTTTTTTTTTAAAAAAAGAACAAGATGAAGTAACTTGAACTTATGAACAGTTTTCTATCAGAATATACCATTTTGGGTAAGATTATTTATGTAACTCAGGTTATTATGTATGGTATGACATTCCAGTGCCTTCAAAGAGAATCTAGCTAGAAGCTGCAATCTCCAAAAGCTGCAAATTAAATGACAAAACCAGCTGTCAAGACTCATTGCTATGGTGTTTTTGCATGTTTTCCAGGACAACACAACCAGGATACACAACCCAAACAGGCAGAGGAAGAACAAATTCCCCTTTGAAAGACCTTTCATTTAGTGATCACATCACAATAATCTTTTATTAAAAATACAAAATGCAACTGGGGTGCTTTCAAGGAATTGTGTTCAATGTGCATACATTATATACTAAAACCATCTATTTTATGTATTATACACATACATATAATATATGTATTTTATGTATATGTACACAAAGACAGAAAAACAGGAATTGTTTTCCCATCTTTCCAACAAAAGATGGGAAAATAAAAGAATTCTCTCACATCAAGAGACCTCAAATCAAGACCTGAGATTTCTTAAGAGGACCTAGATAATCACTGTGTTAGTGACATTAATGAAAAGCAGTTAGATCTGGGCTCAAGAAATGTAAAGCAGCACATAAAAGACTAACAGTACTCTAGGAAGCAATAAAGACCCAGCAAAAATGCCAAGTTTAGTATTTCTCACTTAAACAAGTCAAACCCTTTAGTATTTTCCCTCCTTATTACCAGGCTTACTACACTGCTTACAACTGTACTTTTCACAAATTATCTTATGTTGTACACTGGAAACCAAAGGTAGAAACCCCATATATAAGTTCCTTAAGAAAGAAGTTCCATCTTCTTCCTAACACCACTTTTGTCAATGGAATATTGATATAAAAGGTCAGAAGCATTAAATCATTCTCCATGTTTTCTGAAAGATTTTACACTTTTATCTCCACCATGCAAGAAAGAAACAACAGAAATTTGACTATCTGAAGCCAACAAAACTAAGCCTAGATTATGGGGCACCACTTCTAGAAACAGAAAGCACAATTATTACATTTAAAATGAACTGGCCTTGCTACTTCAGTGTTCCTTCAACTATGAAAACAGAAATATACAAATTTCTTGCATTCAAGTCCACATGTATCATCTCTGTTTAGTATGGCTGGATGTAGCCGACATGCTTACAAGTAACAAAAGGTAAAATTTAAAAACTTTGTTTCAAAGCTCTTCCTGGGAAAACTGGACACCATATTCATTTTTCCAGGGTTCAAAAGGAAAAAAAATACTTTAATGCAGAAGGAAAACTAAAACCAGATGAGAAGAATTTGCAGCTGTTTTCAGAAAGAAAGCTCACTGATGTTTTAACTAAATTATGGCAAGATACAGATTATAGTCTAAATCAGGACAGTTTTCAAAATATTTTCTGAGAACTATTCTACCAAGATTCAGTTTCACAGTCCTCCCCCCAGCTTCTACTATGCAAAACGTATCTGAATTTAAACTCGGGCTTTTAGCTCTCAGCCATCACATACTCACAGATAGAGCTCTGTCTACTGAAGCACTAAAACAAGCAGCAGAATTTCAGTCAGTGTTTATTCATAAGCTACACTGCTGAACCAACTGCTAGCGTCCTGCATCTGGAAGCTCCATTAACCTCCAGGTAAGACAGGTGACAAGGTGATGACAGGAACATATTCTTAACACTCTCCCCACCTACAGTTTTTGTGGCTACAGCATAAAAAGATGTTTTAAGTTTCAAAAATGCTTCAGAGACTCACCTAACTTACAGGTAACAGCTACAACTCACCTACCTGAGGACCGTCCTTCAGCGTAGCAGGTGCAGCAAAGGATGGGTTTCCCTGCAGCCTCTGCCATTAGCGGAGGCCACAGATAGTGTGTCCTGTCATATTTCGCGCTAGGGCAATTAGCTGGTGGAACTGCATCCTTCTGGTGGTAGGCCTGGGAATGGGCTGAGGAACTTGCCCCATTTGGTTCTTGATGTGCCCAGGTCTCCCCATATTGCTGACAGCCTCCCCTAGCTGATATGGGGTCTGTTAGGGCACAGAAGAGGTAGTGAAGGAAGAAGGTCAAAACTTAACCCAGTAAGGACTGTGTTACGAAGGGTATGGACTAACACCTCCTTTTCCATAAAAAATTATGAAAAGATCACAGGCACCAAACAAGCTTAAGCACAGCAGCAAAACTACACAGGAATTTCATAATTGAGGAGAAACTAATTTTTCAGACTCAAACAGAACATGAAAGTTTACTCAGGCAGTAAAGAAAAGAATTTGAAGGCTGCATTTGGATCACTTTCATTGGCAATCAACACAAAAGTACAACCAACAACCTCAGCTAAAGAATCAGCTGCTGGGATCTACAGCATGAATGAGAAGATTGATTAGAAACCCAACATCTCTAAAACAGTTCTGTCTTGACTGAACTCATGAGTTGTAAAAATCGAAAGTGACACTAGTTGATCGAAGAAAGTACTTTCAAAGCAAGTATCTCTCCCCTCATTTGCTACGCACTCACAAACATATTCAGGTCATTGCTACACCATTTCAACTGCAAGAAAGAGCAATCATACAAAATATTTTCTAAATAGAATAAAGCATTTTAAATACAGAATACAAACATCTAGCTCCAAAAAGTCTCTAATTTTCTTTCCAGTGCAGCTCTTCTATCCATCTTGTCTTCTTCTGGCACTCAGCAGTGCTGAGAGTGATAATACATACCCGACACCCCTCTGCCCTTCTTCACGCAAATTCTGAATTCTTTCAATATCAATCCTCTACAGAAAACAGCTATGGGCAATAGATTCAAGAGAGGTTTTTTCTCCAATTTCTATTTAATGGGTGTACTAGAAGCCCTTTTCAGTTATGATTTTTCTTTTTTTGTAACACATGAAGAAACAGAATTTCTTATAGGTAAAAGCTGACTGTTGTTACCATGCTGCAGCCTGGTAAAAATACTGCATGAACAGAGCTGGCTAAATGAAATGGGTATCTTCGAAAAAAGTCTTATCAAGCTACTGGATGGGCAGATCAAGAATCTGACTCCAAGGATGAGGTCTGATGGCCCTACAACACTTTATGCAGCCCTTACCTGTGAGACTACCAAGCCCACAACTGAGATTTTGCTGAAACTATCTCTCCAGCAAGATTAATGATTATAGTTTCAGGCAAAAGTGAACTGCAATTTCCACTAGTGGAATAAATTTAAAATCAACTAATAATCTCCCATGCAGTAAAGTGTCTAAATTCAAATTAATGCTTTTGCTACTTTGCTTCTAAATCCGGAATCATCAGAAAGTCATGGTGTTTTACACAATAGACTTTCATATTACAACTAACAGCATCTGAGCAACAAGACATTAAATATGACTATCTGTTGATTTATATCTGTAAAAACGTTGAGACACTATACTGAAACTTTAAAGTCTCATTTTGATATCCACCAGACGATTCTCCAGGTACACAGCTCCATTCCATTTAACCTGACCAACAACTGATGAGACAGAAATTCACACAAAAACCTCACGGCAAGAATCCTTCAGAATCTGAGGAGGACTTATTCGGGAAGAGTATTAGTTGTTAGTATTCAAAAGTTAGTGTCAACTTCCAGCTCTAATCATACTACCCTCTGTGTTGTAAAAGAAATACGACCGATTCACTGTCTGAAAAACAGAAGCACTGCTGCTCCCGAAATGAAGCATATAAGTGCACTACTCTTACTCTGACTAGAAACACGAGTGTTTATATGCAAGTGTGCTATAAACAAAGCCAAAGAGATACCTGAAAGGATTCTGTCTCTTCACAAAAGCAGCACTTCTACAGCTGAGCCCCAGACTTGTTCTCTGTCCACCCAAAATTTTTTCCAGACATCTACAGAGAAGCCACAAGGCATAGAAATGCCCTTTCCAAGGGCACGCTACTATCAAAGTCACAAAGAGGCCTAGATCAAATGCACACTGATCTCTTAAGCACCCACTATCATCTCAGCTGCAATAGGGATTGTAAATTACAGCTGAGGATGAGAACTACAAGTAAGGAGGTTGTAATTAAGAGGATTTGGTTTTGTCAGGTTTCGATTTGTTTAAAGAACAGTGTCAAGTTGGCAAGAACAGTTGGATCAGACGAGAAAAATCACTGTGAATTACTTTAATTAGCGTTGCACAGCCCTCTATTCAGAGATACATCTATAAACCTTCCCAGCACATACACACCTTCCCAAATCAGAACCAACACTTCCAAGAAGCAGCGCCGGCAGCTCTCAGTGCAGGGAAGTGTAACTCATTCATGAGCTCCCAGAGCAGCAGCAGACCGGCATCTCTTAAGAGGTCTGAAATCAATTTACTGCTGCCCTGGTGTCAGGAGAATTTTATGAGACACACTTTCCTACTCCCATTCCGAAAAATGGCCACTCGTGGCTGTCCGAAGCACCCGGTGAGATGACAGAACCACCGAGGACTGGGCACTCTGGGTCGATTTAAGTTCCGAAGGTGCTGCGGATGCTTCTGGAAACTATGTTTCAGGTCGTGTGCCTCATTTACACCCGATTATGCCAACACACAGGGGCGAGCGCCTCTCCGTAACTCATCCTGCTGGAGTTTCCTACTCGCCCCAAGGAGTCGCTTGGGCGAGACCGGGAGGACCCCCAAACTTCGGAGGCTCAGCTCCCGCTCGGGCCCGGCCCTCCCACCCCCAGCCGGGCTCGGGGCGGGTCGCGGCTCACCTTGGGCGATGGCGATGGACTCGAAGCGGTGGAGCTCCCGAAGCAGGCAGCTCCGCTCGGTGGAGTGCAGGCTGTAGATGAAATCGCGGGCCCCCTGCGCCGTGTTCAGCGCCTCCATCGGCTCCTTCTTGGGGTGGGTGCCGAGCGCCCGCGACCCCCGCGGCAGGAGCAGCCCCTCGGCGCCGCCCCTCAGGCTGCCCAGGCGACGGCGGCAGCAGCACCG
>VZTN01028284.1:251360-284358 GCA_013400515.1 Erpornis zantholeuca
CCGAGGGGCGGCTCCGCGCAGGCGCCCGCCCGGCTGCTCTGAGGGGAGCGGGTCGGCAGCGCCCGGCGACCTCCGAGCGTTCTCCCTGGGCAGCACTGCCTCCCGAACCCTGCACGTCACACTCACTGTTACGGTGCCTGAGAGCCCACAGGGCTTCTCGCAGCGCCAGGTTCCAGCGGCTCAGCAGGGCAACAGAAATGAGGTTTTGCTTGTCTTTCCCGTTTTCCAGGCCCTTGCCTTACAGTATTGTGGTGTTGCATCATCCAGTTTTAGGTTAAGTACACTTTGCTTGCATGTAGCGTTTGTATTCTTTTTAATTAATTGGCAGGTATTCTGCCTGACACACCCGGGACAGTTATTAAAAAAAACAACAAGAAAAACCAAAAAAACCCAAACCAAACACATTCAGGACAGAATTTATGTCTTGAGGGAACAGATGATGCTTTAAATCCGGGTTTGGTTTTAAACCTCGCTTAGCTTTGCGGCTACAAATACCATCCTTGTGGGTTAATCCACAATTATTCGCTGTTTTGTCAGAACACTGTATTCAAATTGTATTAGATATTGTAATTAGACTGCAAAGAACCTAAATAACTATGAGGGACTCATATTTCATGCCTAACTCGTTTAATACTAAAGTAAGTGACTTCAGAAGGTACTAAAAATTTACTGCTATATCTCTTGCTCTTTAACACCAAATGTAGCAGACCTATTGGTGTCCATCCAGGTGGTTTCTTCAGCCAGGGGGATCTGCTGCCTTCTTGGTGAAAGGCAAACAGAAAGTTGTAACTTTACATGAAAAAGCAGCATTTTCTTTCCAGTTCCACCACTGCAGAGTTAATATATGGTATACAAAGATCTCATGATAAAGAGAGGGGCCTTACCTAGGCTATGCATTCAAAATTATGGGTATTTACATGTAGTAGATGTATGGTAGAGAGGGAGCAGAAAGTGAGTGCAGAAATGCAGAAAGTAAGTCATAAAGGCCTTAATATATATTTTAATTCTCACCATGTTAGTGAAATAGCAGAGGTAGATGAGTATAGGTTACTATTTTCATTTAAATGCATTTTTCCCATGCATCTAATAAAGCCTGCCTCTGAGAGATTTTTTTCAGTTCCGTCTCTCTGCATACTTCTGATCCAGAGCCACTAAGCCTTTGATGGTGTTCAGAACTGTGCTTGTCTTCCCCATTGTTTTATTGAAAAAGTGGAATCTTCTGCTACTCTTTGGGGGAAATGTGAGAATTGGTAATAGTTTTCAATCCCAGAGAACTGTAACAACAATGTTTATAAATCTGTTGAAAAATGCTGTTAAAATTTTGGTAGTCAGATCGCTTTTGCAATAAAAATGCATGCTTCCACATGGAAAGACAGGATGTACAATGGGGCTACAAAAACCTGAAAAAAATGCCATGTGAAAAATACAGAAAAACCAGACTTTCCAGATGCCAAACCTTTGATACTCCAATTTGACATATTTCTGATTGTGTTATATATTATGTTTGATTTTACATTCACGCAGCTGGATTGCACCAGACTACAGAGACAGAGTAAAGGAAGAACACTGGTATCTGGCAAGAAAGGAGACTTTCTCTCTTTCCCATCACTGCAGCCTGTTTCTCACTGTACAGATATTAGAAAAGGTGATTGCACCTGGATTATTCTTGGGGCGTTTTGACAGAACTCAAAATATTCTTTTCAGACACTAAAGGACAACGAGCAGGAAGTTTCTAGCATAGCCTTTAGGTATTTGCTGTATAAGAATATTCGCTGTATAGAGAGGTGCAAAGACATTATTTAAGTAGACAATTACAATACTGTTATGAAAATAAAAGTCATTACTTGTGTGTCAAGGTAGAGAGCAGGGTTTAGCAGACAGTAACTTCTTCTGTGGCCATCAGCTGTGGCTTACACCTTTCCAAGCCTTTAAATGGCATTGAACAAACTGAAATAAAAATGTCATTGCAGGGACTATTGTGCAAGGACAGGAAATTACCTAAATAACCTAATAAGTTTTTTCCATAATTTTTTGTTGGAGCTTTTATTTTCAAAGGGAAATCTGAAAAAGGGAATCTGAAACCATTGGCTGAACTAACAATTTAATTAATCAGACTCTCTCTTTAACTCTGTTCAGCAGGTGGTACAGAGTAACTTTCATTAGTCCCTGACACTCCAGCAGAGCTAGCGAACCTGCTGAAATTCATATTTCCCACAATGTTCTGAAAAATGCAGAAGTTTCATTGTATTTTCTTAGGTGTTTTGCTGATAGCCTAATTTTCTCCTAGTACGATTTATATTATGAGTGACCAAACTAATAGAGAATGCTTATACACCAACTGACAGAAGTAGAAGGAAATTGTTAAAATTATTACACAGAAAGTTAGGTAAGTTCAGCCTTAAAAGCTGGAAGAAAGTTGATGTATAAATCAGCAGAAAATTGCCAGCCATTTTTAAGAGAATTTCTGCAAGGTCTTTTAGGGACTGCAGAGCTGAGAGATGAGTCTCTTTGTGGGTATTGGCAGGAAATACTTTGCAGCCCTCATCCCATATAAATAATGGGGGTGTGTATAATAATTATATTCTTATGTGGTCGAGTAATAGAATATTAATGAAGGAACTTTCTATTAAGGATTATTTCTCTGCCCAGTGTAAAGGTGAGTGTTGTTAGCTAAGGTGAGACTGAGATTTAAAGGTTGATAATTGATAACACAAGTTGCAACTATGCTCAGTTTCTATTTTACCAGTTAAGTACTGTATTTTTATATAAAGTACTATATTTTTACCTATGCAGGTCAAAATTTCTAGGAAAGTTGCAGATAAATAGCCTCAGAGAGGACAAGCTACTTTTATTTCACCTCACATTTCTGAAGAAGAGAAGGTTAGCTAGGGGCTGACCCTACGATCCTTTGTGTGCTGGCAGGTGGAGAAATCCACAGAGTGTGAAACACAAATTCTCACTCAAAAAGGAGCCCTGAAATATACTGACCACTTGCTAAAATTCAAAATTCTATCTACAGTCTAAAATACAAATGTAAGACAAGATTAGGAAGTTAAATTACCATTATTTATTGCAATAGTGCAAAAAATGAGTAAGATCTTACCATTTAGGAATAAAAGAAGAATTTACAGTAATCTTAGAAAAATTATCATAGAATCACCAGATCACAGAATATCTTGGGTTGAAGGGACCTGAAAGACATCTCGTTCCTACTCCCCTGCCATGGGCAGGGATGTCATTCACTAGACTAGGTTGCTCAAGGCTCCATCCAACCTGGTGTTGAACACTTCCAGGGATGGGGCATCCATAATTTCTCTGGGCAACCTGTGCCAATCTCTGGGTAAAGAACTTCTTCCTAAGACATCTAATCTAAATTGTCCTCTTTTAAAAATTTAGAACTAGTGCCCCTTTTTACTACCCTGATCTGTCTGTGTAAAAAGTTGCTCTCCCAGGTTAAGAACTTGTAGGAGATCAAGTACAACCAGAGGACCTTTCTGACTATCACCATTTCCCTCCTTGTAGAACTGTGTACAATCATATGCATTATTATATTGATAAACACTTTATGATTTATTTAAAGACAATTTTTGGCTTAGACTCTACTGGTTTTGTTGAGGACAGAGTTAAGGTTTTTTACAGTAGCTGGTATGGGGCTGTGTTTGGGATTGGTTCTGAAAACAGTGTTGATAACACAGGGATGTTTTAGTTACTGTTGAACAGTGCTTACACAGTGTCAAGACCTTTTCTGCTCCTCATCTTTTTCATGTAAATTATTCCATGCTTCTAACATTCAGGAAGCAGAAGGCACAATGTGAGGTTTGAACAAATCTGAAGATCGTGGTAGACAATCACTGAAGTAAGGTCCCCCTGGAACACTGTGCCTGAAAGGGATAGTAAGTTTTTTTTAATTATAAACATGGGGTTATCAAATATAAGATGTGAAGTTATACATATTCTGTCTTTCAGGGTAAATGCTTTCAGAATATTGTATCCAGCTACAGTGTCCTCAGTCTAAGATAAATTGCACATAGTTAAAAAAAAAGTTGGGAAAATTATTAAAGGTTTGGGAAAATTCTAATTAATAAGGGACTTCAAAGATCAATTTATTCAGTTTATTAATTGGAAGTTTGTGAGTTTAACATAAACATTGTCTCTAAGATGTGTTATAAAACAACATTTTCAGCACACAATAAAATTATACAGTACAGTCAAGCCATCAGTGTATATTGATGTACAGCAAATCTTGAAGCCAAAACTAGGCAGAATTAGAGTTTTATTTTAGCAGTGAAACAAATGGAACAACTTTCTGAAGGTTAATTTTCTAAAAGATGGGATCTGCTTCATATAATAATTAAGTGAAATCTTACCTTAGTCAAGCTCTTAGTTCTTCTTAGACAAACTCTTAGTTCTTCTTTTGACTTTGAAGAACCAAAAATAGGTGTTTACTGTAATTCCTCCCACAATTATAATATATGGTTCACAACGTTTCTTCAAATGAGTCCTGGAGCTTTTCACACTAAACATGATGGAAAATTTTTCCCTATCTTATCCAGTATTTGTGTTCTACTTGGAAAAGATAAAGATCAGTACATCCTTTGAGATCAAAAAAATGATTGTGTTAATAAATTGGGTAAGGTGAAAGCACTGAACGGCTTCAGTTAGTGAACTGCATTAAAATGTGTCAGGGGGAATGTATGAAAGAAGAGAAATATTCCAAAAGAGGGTAGGGAATGTCAGAGAAAAGCGGCATATATAGCTTTCATTTATTGGGCCAACTTGGCTGTTTTCTATTTTATCTCTCCCAAAAAAGGACTAGGTGGTCCAAATTTTTCTCTGGTTATTTTTGCTGTACAGAGGGTCTCCCACAGCAGTGTAATGCTGTGACTGTCATCAGGAGGTACTTAAGCATACTTCCAGGTGTGTAAGATTGATTTTTGGGTCTATAAAAATGCTGAGCAAGCGTGTGGGGTGGCTGATGTACTGTGAGGAATGAGCAGCTCCTGCCCAGCTCTGCTGTCTGCTGAACACGTGGATGCCTTAAAGCACCTTTGCCCAGCACCTGCTTCTGGCTGGTAAGCTCTGGGGTGGTGTAGCATGCAAAGGATATTGTACCATTGCCTTTATTCGAAACATGAAAGAAAGATAAAGGTCTCAAAGCCTTACAACAAGCTGGGTTAGGGCCTTGGAGACATCCACCACTTTGTGGTGTAAAATAGCTGAGATGACCTAAAGCAGCCCTGTCTTGATAATGTTTCACTGTGATAATGTGAAATTCATTCTTGATAATGTTTCTCACTGTGTCTGAGGCTGCTGTTCCCTTATGCTTTATCAAACATCACCATCACCATTATCCACATTGCCCCTTGATCCTGTTTACTTCTATTGAGTAAAGCTAATTAGTCACAGGAGATGAGAGTTAAATACCACCGAAAGGGCAGCCCAAGCTGTTGTTCAGCCTATTTATGCGTTCAATGAAAGAGATCATGAACAAAAGTGTTGTTACATCCCCCCAGAGGTTTTCAGGCAGTTTGAATTCACTGTTTTCCTTGTTTTTCCTTTTCATCAGTCTCTTACTTTCTTTTACTCTACTCTAGAAGTCTTCCACTCACACTACCCTGTTCACGTACTCAGCCTGGCTGTGCCCAGTCTATTACTTTAGAAGGACCCTTGGCTGATTTTTCCAGGCTTTCCCCAGGCCAGTTGCTACTTGCTGGTCCCCTCTTTTTCCAGAAGTAACCATCACAGCTTGTGTTGAAGTCCTCAGTACAATTTTCAGTCTCCACTCACTAGTTTCTTGATAATTAAGTTGCTGTTTGAAGCTGCCTTGTTACACAAAAGCAAATACAATTATACACCACGATAATATGATGGCCTCTGTCAATAATTGTAAAATTTCATAGCCTAAGACTTTTTTTTGAAAATTCCATTTAAAAAATCCCATGATGAGTTCTATGAATAAAAATTAGGATGCCAATCAATTAACAGATTCTATCACATAGGTAGTTTTAAAGAAGGAAATAAACAGGTATGAGGTGTCAAAAAAGCCATCATCTTACTGTAAAATTATTTGTATCTTCATTGTCTGGAAGCTTCAGAGTCATCACATCAGTGAATGAACTTGTTCCTGAACAAGGTCACATGTGTATATACCCTCAAATTAAAAAAAATTACCAATACTCGGAATAGATTAGAATCCACATTTAGAAGTTTCCTGTTGAATAGCTGCTGTGCAGATTTAACTGCTACATTAATTCATTCTGAGAGTGGCAATGAATATTTAATTACTATCTGTTTGAATTTCCCCTGTTTCAGTGAGATCATCAAAAGTTCTATTGCATACAAGAGTTATTTAATTGTTTACAGATGACATATAAATCTATTTAAAATAGAGAGATGTATGATCACAGAAGGATGAAAAAAGGAGCATAAACAGATGGTGTGTAAGATCATGATAATAGTTTGCACTAATATTTCATTCAGCAATGGAAAGAAAAAGCTATAGGCAGTTTATAATAACTATGGGGATATAATCATCTCCAAATGTGCAACTGGCTGTCAGATGCTAAATCCATCATTAAATCAAATGGTGTTTTTAACATGTTTTATGTCATGGTGGTTTTGTTTTTAATTAACCACTTAATTTCTGTGGTTAATTAAAATAAATAAAGATAAAAAATAAAGATAAAAATTTTCAAAGTCTTGATTCCTCTTGCCTTTAGCAAAAAGAAAAAAACTTCCTAGGGATAAGAGTTACAAGGCAGAGAACTTTTATAGTAACTGGCCACTCACAGCAAAGAATTGGAATATGCATGTTATGCCTGCATGACTGACTCCTGTGCAGGTAAATAATGATGAGTTACTCCAGCCAACTATTTCTAGTATTCCATTCAGCCTAATATCAAACTGGATATGAGAGGAAGAGAAATTTCTTCACCCGCAGAAAACCAGATACAAATGTGAAATAAATCAGTAATGACCAAAAGCCACGGGTTTACAATGTCTCAGGTAGTACAACACCCTGAGCTCCTTCCTGAACAACAGCATTTTGTGTCAAACTGGAAACAATCTTAATTGTCAGGGGCAGCTGGCTGGGTACAAGGCACAGCCTGATGTGCTGCTTCACTGTCACTGAGGGTTCACTGCTGGCAACCCCTGAGAGTGCGTGCTGTACCAGGTGGGTGAACAGAGCAGTAGCACAGGGAGAGAAGTCTTGCCTTGGCACTAAATTCCAAATCACCGAGTGAAGTTGATATCCAGCTGTTACAGGTAAGGAATGACTATGGCATGTATGTTATAATATTAGCATGTATGCTGCAAAAGTTAGTATCTGTGATGTTTTAGTACTTTAGATGATAATTGTAACAAATTTTAGTATATTAAAAAAAAAAAACCTAAAGAAAGAACCTGGTCATTTACAAATTTTGGATACAGAGCATTATCCAGGACACCTGAACAAGCAGCTGACAGAAGAAATTTTCCTAATCTCACAGGCAGGGTCAGAAAACTGTCAATATTCATTGTAGCAAAGTATAAGGTTCTGGGCACTGTATCTTGGCTCCATTCTCTTTATATGCTCATCCATTATTTTCCCATGCTGATGCTGGGAGTGCTGTTATAAATCAAGATGCAGGTGTGAAACTTGTCCTGTGCAAGCCCTTAAGAAAATGCTCTGAGCTAAAGAAGAGTCAGAACAAGATAAGATGTTTAGCAGAATGGTTATCAAAATTAAATGTGAAAAGGATGGAAAGTAGAATGACCATTATCAGTCAGGAGTGAAGCCAAACTCTAGTTATGAGCCACTTACTATTTGAAAGCAGATTATTCCATACCTACCTGCTGTGGGTTTCCTATATTCAGGCATAGGTCAGGTAGCAATATCACTGTCAGAGGTGAGATTTGTGAACTAGAGGGACAACAGGCTACATGAACAGTGTCAGAACCAATGCTTCTGGATTTTCTCATATCCTTAGCCAATTGTTTGGAAGATGTTACAGTGGATACACAAGCAAATAAATATCCTTTATGTTAATAAAGATAATAAACATCTCCTTTATATTAATAAAGGAGAATGTTTGCTGCTACTGAATCTCACTCGTGAAATCCAGAGATTTACCTTGCTTTTAAACTGCTTATATTTTATTTGAATTCTCCACCACCTTGGTAACCAATGGAAGAATGTAGTGATGAATATGTTGGCCCATGTTCTCTCAGGCAGAGCAGTGCCACTGTTAAGAGTGGCCAAATTGTTCATTGCTCTGATCTTTTTAAATAAAACAAAGGATGGTTGAGTCTTCAGTCTATTCATTACTGACACAATAGGCCACTATGGTACTCTTGTTTTTCTCTTTTGCTCTCAGTCTACAGCAAACACTCCTAGAATTAACTTCTTTACATATAGGGGCAAAATAAATGTACAAAATTTGTGTGTGGGCTTAAAAGATGCTTCAACAACCGAAAAAATGTTTATTGATCTATTGACCTGTTTTCCTCAGGTTTTTTAATGCTATACAGGAATTCTTTTCAAGAAGATTTTTCATCTAAAAGGAATAACAGATAGGGAAGGAATAAGTTGCTTTTATGGAGATTCATGTATTACATAGATAGTTGTATTTGATAAACAAACAGAGGATTTGAGCCAAACTTTTAGGTGCCTGGACGTAAAGAGGCTCAGTGGAGCTATGACACTTTTATCACTCAATGTAGTGCCCCATAACCATTCAGTTTATAGTCTAGTTTTAACAGCAAAATGAACTGCAAGTTTATATTTCTATTTTTATTTGTTTATTTGCTTTATTCCACTGTCTTTATATATTCTTGCACAACTACAAGAAATAAAGATCTTACGATAAAAAAACTTTGCCCCAGCAATGCTCCTCAACATCTAAGACTGCTTGCCCATGGGAAGGACAGAGTCTGTCCTTCCTGGTTTCTTCACAACTGTGTAAACCAAGAAAGCTATTGATTTTATTTTATTACTCTGCTTCAGTATTGCCTGACCTCAGCGATTTCTGCCAGGCATTTATCTCTTGCATTTCAGCTCTGTGCTGCCTCTTGGAAGTTCACCTGTTACTCCCTGCAGCCTACGTGATCTGGAGCAGCAACACAAATTTTTACAGTTTTGACCATGTGTCACCCTTGTATATATTCTATCAGTCTGCTTTATCTGGCTGATCTGCAATTTCCCTCCTGAGCTTTACTGCCTGAACTTCAGGTTTCCACAGACTATAAAGAGAGAGTAGAGCAATCAGCTCAGATTTACACACCTAACTTTTCAGATACCCATGGGAGTATCTAAGTGCATCTAAAAGCATCTAAGGTGTCTGTGTGTAGGTGTCAGGTCTCCTAGTATTGGTGAGGAGGGATGCAGGCGCCTCTGGAAGACAATTCACTTGATTTAGCTTAGAAGCCTGTCCAGTGAGGAGCTTAATCACCCTCTACTGGTGCCTGGTTATCTGCACAGACTGCAAAGGGAACTGGGGGTGACTATGACTTAAATGCTTAACTTCCAGATGTATAAGCTTTAGCAGATGAGGCTTACTCAAAACCACCTTTAAACCACAGATACAACTTTTCCTCAGATGCTACTTTACTTTTATTTACTCTGCTTTTTCTACTGCAAACCCTGGGTAGTAACCTGGTCAACAGAGTGCTTGCTCTTCAGCAAGAAATAAACCCAAAGGACAACAGGACATGAGCTCAATGCATGGAATCTCAGCTGGTCAGCTGATTTGTGCAGAACAAGGGATCCTGCATCTTCTACCAGACGTATCAGAAGGTAAATCCCACAGTCTGGACTAACTTCATCCATTATTATACCATTTTTTACACTCTTCACTCTCAAATTAATCCAGAATATAAACTTTTCTTGCCAGCACAAATTTTTATCTGAACAACAGATATTTTTCTCAAAAGCATGTATTTTGGAGAGAAAAAAACCCCAAATAGTCTTTGCACATGAACTGCAACTGAGGGAGAAACAACTACTTTTCCAGAAGCTGCTTGTCATGATGCACCAGAGGAGCAATACCAAGCATTGCTATTTTCTGTTGTATTGCCAGTCACAAATGTGGTGTTTAAGAGGTTTACAAAATAATTGCTGTGGAGGGCTCCAAAGCACATTGTCCTTGAAAAATATAGGTGGTAATTAGACACAGTGTTAAGGACTGGAGGCAAATGTTCATCTGTAGATATATTGGGGATATGGTGTTCTCCAGAGAAGCAGGCTCCAAACTGGAGATTGCAGTGCCACTTAAAAGTACAAGTGGAATCATGAGGAGAGGTTTTTTTCTTGGAATTGCTACAAGACAAGTAAATGATCAGTTACACAGCCGTGGTTATACCAATCACTGCAACACAATTTTTCCTGATCTCTGTCCCTCACATATACAAGATAATTGTGTGATTATATGAAGAGAAGGAACAAACTCTTCAATATGTATGACAAAAAAGTGCACTGTGTCTTCACTTGTGTTCTTTGTGTATATTACCTCTTCCTCTTTACTATACTCTCTCTTAAGTAAATACTTCCCAAGGCACAGAAACAAATGAACTTGCAATTTGAAACTTTGCAGTTTAACATGGCATATAACCCATAAAACCAGGATATGAGGGTTTTTTTTAGAATATGCAATCTGAGGTCTAGTAATAGAAAAGGCTCTTTTTTCTTAAATTGACAGTATATATCAGACATTACAAAATGCATGTGAAGAGTTTCAGAACAGGAGAATGGTGGAAATTTCCCAGTGGTGGAAATTGCCTTTGGTTTTCCACAGCACAAAAAGTTTAAGTTGTTGCTTCCATGGTTTGTGTAGTTTCATTACCAAAGTGTGGTTGGCCAGAGAGATCTATAAATACAAATACAAGAAAAGCAAATTTTTAACACATCTATAAACTGGGAATAGTTTCAGAGAATTAGCATCAAAATAATTCTATGCTTTTTTATTCCCATCCTGTCTCATTTTCTGCTTACTGCAGCATGCTGGGATAGCTGCTAATATGAGTTGATGGCAAAGAGGCAGGAAGGGTCTTTGGGGTTCCACAGAGATGTTTATTCCAGCCGCACACATGGAGGGTTCAGTTACAAAGACCATGTAGGGAAGGTCCAGGGTTAAGTATGGGATGGTAGAGGTGGAGAGAGCATCAGGGGCCAACCCTCAGCGGGGCAGGGGGGCAGTACAAAGATGGGGCCAGGGTGTGGAAGCCAATTGGGAAATAGATGGGGGTGGCTGAGGGACAGAGATCTGTGGGGGGAGTAGGAACACTTGGGAACAGGGACCAGGCTGATGGAGGGAGCAGAGCAGGGGTACATTAGCATAACAGAACAGGCATCCTGTGAGAGAAGCCTCTTGTGTCTCTCTAACTTGGGGAATGCGTCTCAGAGTCCCTTCTTCCCAGGGGGGCTCTCACACTTACCTATAGCAATGCCTAACATTCACTAAATGGAAGACACTGGTCACTTTAAAATGAGCCTACAGACTGCACCTAAGCCAGAAATTCCCTTAAAAAACTGTACTGCTTCATCTTAACAAAATGCCATTTAGCTTATGCACCTGCTTTTATTTTTATTTTGGGGAGGTTGAGGCTTTTAAAGTACTTTCTGTCAATGTTTTAAAGGTTTTTATTGTAGTCACAATGACAAGACATATACATGAAATGACCAAAAGGAAAAAAAAAAAAAAAAAGAACTATTGTGTAAACTTTAGACTTGAGCTCTCAAAAGCCCCACTTGTTATCATGAGAATCATTGAAACTATTAATGATTGCTCAGTTCCAAGTTTTACTATATGGAAGGGAGATTGAAACTGCTTGTGCATAGCTTTTAGTTTGCTTACCTCATCAAATTAAATGACATTAGGGGGAACCTCAGCACATCTAAGATCAGATAGCAACTGAGACATTGGAAAGTTAGGGCTATGTGTACTCTAATTTGAAGGTCAGAGGAACTTACAGGGTAGCCTGGTGCCATATGCCAATTTTGACTTTACATCTCTATTTGTAAATATTGTTTACAGTCAAATGAATAAATTAAGATTTCTAGGAGTGTTTTGAACAAACTGTGTCAGATTTCCAAACTGTCTAGATAATTAAACTTCCCATGTTAATGGATTTCTGTGTACATTTAACCTAAAATACAGATGTAAGACAGATCTAATGAAATCTCCATGAGCTCTTATAAGAGCTCTGTGCAAGTGAGGCACAAGCAGCCAAGATTATCCAGAAATTTGCATTTCTCATATAGAATATGAAATTATGCCTAAAATATGTTACAGAACTTGTTTCAAATTCTACTTGTGTGTAAACTTTGCCTCTGGGGGTATTCTGTTTTGTTTTGAAAGATCTGACTGAAACTTTTTTTTCCATCATGTTCTCAGCAAGTCATCAGGAAGGGAATTGCTCGATAGGAGACCTAACAATCAAAGAAAAATTACATCCTGTGTAGGATTCCTTTATAATCTTAAAATGAAAGAGGAAAAACTTGGCTTAGTATATAGAAAGATGTTCTATAAGGATCCAGTTACACAGATGTATAGATTAATGCAAAATAGGTAAAATTCTGTAGGCCGAAGTAATGGAAAACATACATATATTAATGAGTATTTAATACATAATCATCTGTGTGGATTAAATTACAAGCAGTGTTTTTCATTTGTGTTACTAGTTCAAAGTCTCCACAGAGGTCTCCCTGCTGCAAATATTGTGAGGAAATAAGAGAATAGGGCCCTGACTTGGAGAGCTTTGTGCCAAACCAGTCTGGCACTGACCATCCTATCAATAACCTTGATACCAAACCACTATGAAATGGTAGTGACAAGAATACACAGCAATCAAGAAGTCACAGGTAAACCTCCTCCTGCCATTTTGGCAACATATTTGTATAGCACTTTATGAAGAGGCAGATAAACACCAGTGGATTAATTCTCTCTGGAACGAGTTGCTTCCACTTTATTTCACAAGCAGTGAAAACACATCACAGTGAATCACTGATTTAAGACCTGCCCAGCCTCATCCACTGCATGTGAGACTTGACTCATTTGATTCCCTTTCATTATCCTCTGCTTTGGCACTTCCAAGTCATGAGCTTGCTGTGCAGCCACATTGCTCACTCCTGCTCTGCATGCTGGGTGCTGTGGTCTGTTTGCCAGCGGCATCCTAGAGCCCTTTCCCAGCTGCAGCTGCTGTGAGGGGCAGGTGAGCTGCTCTCTGCAGCTGAGGGCTATACCCCGCAGTGCCTGATGCCATCCAGCCCTTCCAGAAGCCGAAGCCTCGGCTGTAGATTTGCACCATGATCTGTGATGTAGGCTTACCTTGTCATGTGATCTGACACACAGGCATACAGCCCAGAGTGGGACAAGTTAATCCTGCTTTTAAAGCCATTGAAGGCCCACTGTAGGTCATGTGCTAAGCAGCCTGAATTGGCTTTAAAGCCTTCTAAAAATGGCTGTTAAAAATTCAGTAAAAAAAGTCCAAGATGCTTTGTCCATCCAATAGCCCCAGCCAAGTTTAAAATCGACAAAGCACCTCCCCGATGTGCAGTAGGTTTTAAAAGGTTAATAGTAGCAATTATACATACCCTGAAGCCTCGGCTTTGCTATAGTCCTATACAGAGTTCACTAGAGACCATTACCTCTCTGTAATAACAAATAGAGATGTTGAGCACAAATATACAGCATCCTGTTTTGGGTAGATTGTAAAATATTTCCATTACTTAAGTGTGCTTGAAACTATGTATCAATATAAATGATGTAGGTTAGTAATGAATATTGCTACAGTATCCACATCTTCTTTTATCTTATTTATATATGTAATTATATATTTTATATAGTTACCAATTAAACTACTTCTTAATACAATGATCAACTCACATAAAGTCTTTTTGACCATCCTTAGAGAGGGTCAGATTTGTTCTGGTCATGCAGACATTCTCGGTGCATGCTGAGTGTGGCCTTGTTAGCAATGTGATCTCTACCTCTTTGCTGAAATCACCCCTCCCACCTGGTTACTCAGAATCCTGTAGCAAATTTAGTTCTAACCCATCTCCAGGCAGCCACCCAGCCAAAACTCAGTGGGGCTTTCTTCAAAACTATGGCAGTTACAGCACAGCTCCTTCTGGAGGCAATAAAGGGCAGCTCTCCTGCAGAGCCTAGCAAGGGAAAGGGTGACAGAGAAGAACGTGTTTTAATGATTTCATTCATTTTGTAAGTCCTTATGGTTTCCATTGTGGAATACACAAAATCAATCCCGTGCAAGACAGATACAGGCAAAGGAGGAGGACCTTCTGTAAGTGTTTTTCAGTACAGAAAAATAATGGTCTTAAAACCTGTCAGCCCTGTCCAAAGAAAATACATATTCACAAACACAAACCAAAAGGGTGCATGCAGAGCCAGGCCTTTTGATAAAAATTTTGAAAATTACCTTTTCCCCATTTATTTTAAAAATCTTTTCTTTATCTGGCATATGTTATGCCTGTGGTAATAATGAGGGAGATTTTGAGACAAAGAACATGTTTTCTTAACTCTTAATAGAGATTTTCCACTGGGTTATTATTCTGTAGTCATGTGACATTATTTGTAGACTATGAAGCTTGGAAGATCAAATCCTCAACAAATGAGGGAGAAATTTGTATTATTTTACAAGGAGCAAATGCTTCTACATGCTAATACTGGCATTACACTACACCTAAAGAAGCACAAGCTCAGAACAGTTTGTCAAATTTTGTTTCCAAACTAGCTTCTCTCTCTCTTCCTCTTTAATTTCAAATTAACATTTGACCATTAAACACCTAGATCTTTATGCAATCGTTCAAAATAGCAAACTTAAAAGTTTGCATTACTTGATAAACTTGGAAAAATGGAAGTAATTTCAATGAAAAATCAGTTATATGAATTTAAAATATTTCTTCTAGATCTCAAGAGAATTATTACAGCAAATTAGTCTATACCAGTCAGATACCTGATTATCTTGTCCAGCAAAAATATATTGTTATCATATAACATACTATAACTGCAGTGGGATGGAATTTAACAAGTCCAAATGCAAGATTCTGCATGTAGGATGAAAAAAACACCAGGCACAAGTGTAGGCTGAGAGATCAGCCCTGAAGAAAGGGATGCAGGGGTGCTGGTCAGCAGTAGCTCAAAAGGAGCCTACCAGTGTGCTCTGGCTGCCAAGATGGCAAACCCCATCCTGTTGCAAACACAGCAGGACCAGCCAGGAAAAAGAGGTGATTATCCTGCTGTATTCAGCCTTGGTGCAGCTTCAGCTGGGGCTCTGTGTCCAGTGCTGGGACCTACATTGCATGCATCCCAGGGAGGGCAGCAAAGTTGGTGGAAGTGAGGCGTGGCTGAGGTTTTGCCTGATTTGGAGAAGAGGAGGCTGAGGGGAAACCGCATTGCTCCCTAACAGCTTCCTGAGGAGCAGAGAGGGTGAGGGAGGTGCTGAGCTCTTCTCCCTGGGATCTGGTGGTAGAATGCATGGGAGTGGTTCAAAGCTGCCTCGCAGGAGGAATAGACTGGATATTAGGCAGCCTTTCAATACCAAGGAATTGGTCAAACACTGGAACAGGCTCTTGGGGAGGTGGTCAATGCCTCAAGCCTGTCAGTCTTAAAAACATATCTGGACAAAGTCCTTAACAACACGTCTTAACTCTTGATCAGCCCTAACGTGGTCAGGCAGTTGGACTAGATGAACATTGTAGGTCCTTTCCAACTGAAAAGGTCTATTCTACCCTATTCTACTCTGCTCTACTCTACTTTATTCTTCAATATGATATAATGTAATATTTACTGATATTTTCTTTTCTTTGACCTTATCCCAGATTCATCTGTTCCTACCAAATAAGTCCATCTTGCATGTATAAACAATAGGGAAACTTTTTTCCAAAACCTCTGAAGTTTATGAATGAAGACAGTTATCTCTCCTTGACATACAAGAAGATCCTTTCACTGACCAGTTTCTACACAACTGCATAGTCACGGTGCAGTAGTGTTTGAACTCAGCATCTTTCTTAACATTCCTGTCCCCTCACTTCTTTTATCTGTGACTAATGGTATCACTGTTCTTCCTGCCACCCACACTTTCTAAACTGGGTGTCATTTGTTTCTTCCTTTTTGGAGCACTTCCTTTTGCCATCAACTTCATTAATATAACATTTCTCATTCTCAGCTTCACAACCTTTCAGAAAGCCCTTTTAGCTTCCTTTTCCCCTTCTTCCTGCATTCATTGACTTTGCCGATTATTTTGTGTCTATTTATTCTCACAATTCAAGCCTCAGTATTGAATCTGAACAAAGCAACTCCACCAGCACACCAGGTCCTTTCTCTGATGACCCTCTCTATTCATGCTTGTGGCCTACAGCATCAAGAGAAACAGCTGGATTTAGGAATATCCTTTGGCTTGCATTCACAGTCAGCCAGACACAGGTGTGGGCAATAATATGTAAATCAAGGGTTTATGTGGCTACAAATATTTTAGGAACAGCAAATCACCCTTGAATTATTTTGATGTTGTGCTTGACATTTCATGTTATTTTTGCCAATTCTGGAGGAGGGGAAATGGTGAGGGGGAGTGAAACCTACTGTCAATATTTTTCCTGTGAAGATTCCTTGTATCTTTACCATTAACTGTCTTAAAAGATTCTTAATTTTAAAATAATTATTTTACTGTGCATAGTGGGCTGAAAGGAATCATATACCTTTGTGCAGATTTGATTAGTTATTATTAATCTCTGAAGTTTTTGTACTGTGTGGTAGATTCAAACTTGCTACTTTCTAAGTTTCCTTGCCCTGGAATATATTCTAACCTTGGACTGACACTGCCAATTTTTTTTGTGTTCTCTCATCAGAGTCAGAAAGATCCCACTAAAAATGCAGTTGTTTAGACTTAATTTTTCATGCTATGGAGGAATTCATTAGCTCCTCAGCTGAATTCAATCCCAGAAGAGGAATTTTGGTTATACATGAAAATGAGACTGTTACTTTTTATCATAATTCTGTTAGTTTGTAGGAGACCCTTGTGGGGAAAGAAGAAAGCAGTTTTCTCTGCCTTTGCTGTAGACATTTAGTTTTACAAATTATAAATTGGTGGAATGTTCTTCTGCTTGATTACTGACAGAAATATCCCATACTAAATTAGTTCACCCCAAATTTCTTTTCTATTATCAGCAATGAAGTTCATGTCCAAGCCACATCCATATCATATTAGCAACACTGATGGTTTAAAAGCAATCTGAAAACATGAGATTTTATTCAAATTTATTCTTATTGCTTAAAGTGGTTTCTACTTGTTTCTGGGAAAGCAACAGAGGAACTGAAATATGTTACATTAAAGAGGATAACATCTGTGGCAGAGGTGAAGCTGTCAGGTGATTTTCTGTAACAATTTTATCCACGGTGTGAAGGTCAGCCACATGTTACAGGTGAGAAAAACCAACCTCCTCTCATTTCAGGAGGCTGAGGCTGTTGTGTACAATTACTGCAGTTCTGATCCTGGATAGGCACTGGAGAAACAGGAGCAAAGAGGATTCCAGCCAGAGGCCTTTCAGATCCCAGTCCAAGCCTGCAGGAGCTGAGACAAAGAAGCTGGGCAAGGACTAAGATGAGGCAGAGGTTTGTGTGGGACATATCTAAAGATGACCAGTGCAGGCAGGTGACTCTGCTCTTCAGAAGCCATCCAACTGACCGGTGTGGACACAGCTCATGACACAACTCTCACATGTACTTCCCTCCCCAGCCTCCAAAGCCGGCACTGTTGGTGCAGCTGCTGTGCCTGTACCCACACCCATTAGCAGCAGGAGACAGCACCTTGTGGCCTCAGTACCCACCACTTGGGAGCCACTGGGCATGCTCCCCTGCCTTTGTTTTACTTTAAATCAAGTAAAGCCTCAGGAGGAGTTTGGTTTTCTCTCATGTCAACAATCCTCAGCCATCACAGTTTTTGAAACACCTGACAAGTTTACAAAGACAATGGATGAGAGGTATTAGAATCATAGATTATACTGAGTTGGGAGGGACCCACAAGGATCATTGTATCCCACTCCTGGCCCTTCACAGGACAACCTCAAGAGCCCCACCATGTGCCCAAGGGTATGGTCCAAAGGTTTCTTGAACTCAGACAAGCTTGGTGCTGTTCCAGTGCCCAGTCACCCTCTGGGTCAAGAACCTTTCCCTGATATCCAGCCTAAACCTCCCCTGACACTGATCTGTCTGCAGCCATTATGCTATGGAGAAGAGGAGCAGGGCTCTGAAGGCTTGCATCCATCAAGTGACACGGAACCACACTGCACCAGCAAGAGTCAGAACTACAGGAGAACCACCTTCTCAGAAAGTACATGCCATCCTGGAACTGGGAGCAGGCAAAACAAGTGGTAGGAATGGAGACATTAACACAAAATCCTGCCCCAGTGAATTCAGTTGCAAAATTGTCATTACTTCAAGGGACCAAGATGTCATATATTGCACTTGACTATGGGACCTGGTCTTCTTAGAGTGATTAGGAGAGGTCCTGCATGTGCTTTGAATAGCCTATTATGGAATAAATTAATCCTAAAAATCTGCTGGCTCCCATCTCTTCCTGTAACTGCTTGCTCAAGGTAATCTTTCAGCTTAACATGTGAAGATTGAAGATGATGGTAAAAAGCAGCTAATAGGAAAGGAAGGAAGCTTTCTTTCTCTTCTTGGTTACAGTTCAGCTTATTTCATTACATTATTTTCCATCTCTATTGATGTCTAAGCACATATGAAAGTGGGGGACATTTAGAAAACAGCAAATTGGTCCTTGCTCCAACCACCTTTCTGTGTACACATCAGCAGAGGTGATAATGTGTCCTAGAAATGGGGATTTTATGAGCTTGTCTGGTGGAATATTACGTTTTGGGGACAGGGAACTGAGAACAAGAGGTTTCATATGGTTAATTGCTTAAGTAATGTGAAAACTAGATGAGTTTAAAAACAGCCTGAATGAGAAAATGTGCAGCCAAGGAGAGTAAATGACTCACTTTGCTGCTCTCACATCATAGTGAAAAGCTATGATGTGAGCTAGCTAAAGTAACAGTGTATTAAACTTTGTCGACGTGTTTGATTAGAGATAAAACCAGGTCTGTGTAACACATTTACTGTTGCATTCCAAATTCTTGCACAAAAAGTGTTTGGCTAAGTAGAAAACATATATTATCCTGTATTTATCATATAAAGCAGATATCTTTCTGGGAAATGAAGGGTGAAATATCTCTCCACATAAATCACTGGGAATTTTTCTTTCAACTTCAGTGAAGAAATCCAAAGACATTAGGAGATGAAGAAAATTAGCATAATCAGCTCATGTTGTTTAATCCCCCTAGTCCAACCCAGGAATGTTCTCTATGTGCTACTGGTTAACAGTTTTATCCCAGCCAGGTTTAGATGACCTGTAATTCCCCACTCCACTGCCTCTTGTAACTGTCAGAGAGCTTACAATGTGCCTCTTGGATCTCACAGAAGGACACATTGCACACAATATATTTTAAAAGTGTAGTCATATTAAGTATAATGAGAAGGAGCACAGGGAAATATGGGAGCTACTAGAGAAAATGCTTTCAAATCTGATTATTTTATATGGTATAATACATGAATATTTTTAATTCCCTCCTTTAAAAGAGCTGTTAAGATATGATAGTGATTGGAATGATGAATGCAACAAGAGAAGGAGGCCTTGTAGTAGGAGATTTCTCAGAAAACGCAGGAGTCTGTTGAAAGCTATGGAGTTTCCATTGGACAGCACAAGGACTGAAGGCTCAGAACTGCCACAGGTAAGAAAAACAGCTTCTGTTAACACAGGTTAAAAACAGCTTCTAAGCACATATTTGTATCTCTCAAAAGTAATGCTTCTCACTTGTCTCTATAATGTTTATATTAGAAACATAAAATCCTGTCAGGCTTCATTTAAAATAAAAGAGCTTCAGATCCTATCCCTCAGATCACTCAATTTTCATCGACTAAGGTGAAATCACCTGCAGGTAGCTTCCACCTGAAATAAACTGAATATGCACTGATTGTAGACCATGAAGTGCTTGCCACAGTATTGCTGGAATTTATACAAATTGCTGTTATCAATGCAATGCCTGCTGTTACAGCAGAAGAAACAAGGTAAATGGCTGTAGTTCTAATAATTTTCTCTTGAGAGTTGAAGAAAAACATTTAGATTTAGACACCTCTGCTTGATTTTTGTGTCATTAAACAGAAATAATGCCAATTCTGGAGAAACTTTCCCCATTTGTCACAGACTCAGCTGGATTCCATAATTCCACTGAGCTCAACAATCTGAGAATAGCTGACAATTTGTCCTTATGGCTAAATGTTATTCTATTTATAAATCCTGGATGTTACTCCAATACACAAAATCTAAAAGAAGAAAAGGTAAAACCAGTGTATTAGGTTGGTTGCTGAGACAAAAATCTTGACAGAAATGAAATATTTATTACATCTGGCAACATAACTTGGTGGGAACAAGAATGGGTGGTTCAATATTTCTCTAAGAACGTTTAACAAAGATTAAACGATACCAACACTATAGGTGGTCCCTGTATAACAGATTTTGGGCAACAGCCACAATTATTTTGTATTTTCTACAGATTAATTTGGCTTTGGAAAATGCAAAGTTCATAAGCACACATACCTATGAATCATTTTCCAGTGCCACATTTATAATTTTTACAGTTCTTGTCTTCCAACACAAGAAGAAAAGCATTCCAGTTATGACAGTTTCTATTTTTAAAATGGCTAAAGAAAACAAAACAAACCAAACAAAGTGCTACAAAACTCTGCAGCAAGAGAGAGAATAATAATGGGATGGGCCACTCAGCCCTGAGTGTCAGAAGCATTACTTTGAGGTCTAATGTACTAAGTTCTTTCCATGGCTTTGTCCTCCCTCCCACAATTACCACAGGCCTCTTTGGTTAGGAGTTTGAGCCAGTCTGACCATATGACACTTATTTTTTCCTGTGAAGAGCATCACCCAAACGGGATTACTGGGGGTTTTCGGGGTTGGGGATTTTGGGGTTTTTTAAATTTATTTTAGTCTTTTGCTTTTGTTAAAAAGTCCAATTCTGACTCCCAAGGATATTCTTTCCAGTCAAGGAAAGATAATGGAAAAGCTACTGAATCTGTTAGTTCTTCTAGTTACGATCTTTACCATATGTTAACTACAAGCTTTTGGGACTCTAATGATGAAAAAGGGTATAAACAGGTTTTCATATAAACAGGTTTTCAAATGATGTTCACTCATATTCAGTGAGGTAGATCTGTCATAGGTGGATCTGTCCTTATGCCTTTTTTTTGTGTGTGATTCCATGTGCTTCCTCAGGCCAGAATTACAATTGCGTGCTCATGGGATAATGCAAATCAGGGAACTAATCTGGGGCTGGGAAAAAAGAATGCTCAGTCTATAGTCTGGTTCATTGTGAGGCCACATAAGCTCCATGCTGGGATGAAGGGAGGAAAAGGATTAAACCAGGGACCATCCATTTCACCAGCAACACAGAAATCCATTGGTTCAAAAAGATCAACAAAGTTTAACCAGATGGCCTGCTCCAAATCCTGCTAAAGCCACTGTGAGCCCTCCACATTATCTCCTCTTGGAAGGATTTCAGAGATGGGTGAGCATAGAGAGAGTGACACATAGCAGCACTATGGACACCGTGGCGAAAACATCTGGGAATCATCCATTGCAAATTTGCAAAGGTTTCTCACAGCACTGAGCTGTAGGGAGTGAATCCTGTTTAATAAGATTCTGTGTAGGGACCAAGAATTTGGCTCTCAGAAAGGAGAATATATGTGAGATTTTTTTGCTGACAGTGCAAATAAGTCCTTTTGTAAGAATTGTCACACCAGACTGGGGAAACCTAAGAGTGCTGTTCCAGGAACATTTCTTCAAAAGCAGTCCTGGCACATGGCTTGTGTGGAAACATTGAGCTGGACAGAGGAACTGCCCAGCCAGTAGAAGAGAAATACTTTTTCCTTCCAAATTTTTTTTCCCAGCAGGATGCCTTTTAAAGTTCAATGCACCTGGAAGTGATGCTGTGCAGCTAAATAGAACAGAATAGAATAGAACAAAACATATCACAGTGCCACAATGCAAATGTTAGAAACATTCCATCATTTACTATATACATATTAATTATGAATGTTCTGTAAATCAATACACTGATAGGAGGCATTAAAATAAACCTTCATAGCTGCTTCTCTGCCCTCCTGTTATAAAACCCATCAATAGCAGAATTTCCACAGCTCACTAGGAAGCTCAGCACTGTGCTGAGCTGCCTTTGGAGTTGGAAAGCTTTCTGTAATACCTAATTGAATATTCTTTTGGTGCA
Organism: Erpornis zantholeuca; assembly: GCA_013400515.1. Taxonomy (NCBI): domain Eukaryota; kingdom Metazoa; phylum Chordata; class Aves; order Passeriformes; family Timaliidae; genus Erpornis; species Erpornis zantholeuca. The sequence continues at coordinate 273,703 of VZTN01028284.1, forward strand.
TATTACACCATCCACTTTTTTCCTTACCTCAAAAGTAATGCAGAGAATGTGATCACCACCGGACATTTTGACCTGAAAAAATCAGCTGGTGTATGGATATGTTTTGGTTTGAAGGCTGCAATGCTTTTAAGTAGGAGAAATCCATCTTTCCTTAAATGAAATAATGGAGACCAAGGGGTAACTCCTTCTTCCTCAACCTCATATATAACATCATCCTTGGCAGGAATATTTGAAATTTCTGGTAAAGCTACAGTATTTTCAAATAAGCAGAAGAAATCTATCTTTCCTGTATCATTTCCACACACACTTTTGATTACTGAAACATCTAAAATTTGTGTTTCATTCCTTGTTCATGAAATTCCTGGCTGCTCAGAATGTGCACATGGAGATCAGCTTAACAAAAATCAACCATAATGGAAATGCATGGGGAAAAAGCCTTTCTTCTCTTTGTGATACGTTCTATTTTGTTTGCATCAGCCTTCTTTCCCAAAAATTCTTTCCTACTCCTTAGGTCCACTGCAAGCAAAGTCATAGAATCATAGAGCTGTAAAGGTTGGATCATTGAGTCCATCTGTGTCCAAAGTGACTGGAGTGTTTGGACAGCATTAGTGAGCCCATCCTGTGCAATGATAGAAAATGGAACATTTTACAGAGGATCCATTTTCTCTCTGGTCCATAAGTGAATTCAGCCCCATTATGGCCTGGTCCGAGAAATCCAATTAAAATATTATCAATACTCAAACCCCACCTGTCTGAGCCATCATGTCCAGCCACTTCTGTGGACTAAAATGTTGTCTGAGGCCCCCAGTAGCACCCCTAAAACATTTTGTGGGAAATATTTTGTGCCTTTCAATCAGCTGGATCACAGCGATACAACACGTCTGGCCCTAAAACCTTTGACAAATGTCTATGTAACACTGCCCTATCTCTTCACAACCAGTCCTTTGCTCCCTATGATAGTTCTTATTACAAAGTGTAATTAAATTCAAGACCTCTGTCCCGTCCCTTAGGGGAACCAGTGACCTGTGCCCAGGATATCTGATAGATCAGCTAAAGGCTACAAATGAATATCAGTGTCAGCAATTCAGCCATCTACTAGTGTAGTACCTTACAGCTACGCTAAAGCTCCTTGGTCTAGAAAGTCACACTTCTTGCAGTCCTGGTCCAAAACTATGACATGATCTCCAGTAAGTTCAGGGGCATTATGAGCATCATGACATTTTTCCCTAAGTGGTAAATGTATCCCTTCAATTTAGCCTTCCCTACAAACAGAGACTATTTCCACACTGGGGAATGCCAGGTCAGTGAATAGGAGCTATGTAGAAATTGAATGTTCAGCTCCTACTGGGAAGCAGGTACTTTGCTTTCTCCAATCTGCACTTCTAGCCAACTCCAAAATGAGTTGATAAACAAAAAGCTTTATCCAGTTACCAGTGGCTGGAACACTAGACAGAATTATTCTACTTCTAAGGAAGCAAAAGGACTGCTTGCCATTCTGGAAAGGATTCAGGAACTGGCAGTCTTTGATAGCTGAGAGAGAGAGGTGCCAGGCTGTATCTAAATTCACTGCATGCCTGTCCTTGCCGCTCCCCATGCCAAAGGTATGGAAAAAAGAAATAGCAGAACAAAGGAAATAATTAACTGTGGACTGTAATTCACTGTCACTTCATAAGGCAAGAAAAGACATCTCCTACCCATTGTGAGGGCAGATGCTGGGACAGAAAGCCCAGAGCTGGGATGAGATGCTGGGTACTATTTGTAACCTGTGTGGGAGTCTTCCATGGCTGTTTCAGAACTGCTTGTACAGAGAGAGACACTAAATGTGGGGCAGCAGAGGTGCAAGGCTGGCACCTGCTGCATCCCTTGGGAACACATCCCATGTCAGTGGGGTTGGAGGGATTTGCCTCCCTGAGTGTTTCCTCCCTCCCCCTGTTCATACACAGCTGTAAATTATCACAGGTTTTGTCTCTTTTCTTATCTCACAATTCAAGCATTACAAGGATTATGTAAATAATGTTAACATTTCTAGTCTTGACTGTGAATTGTTTGATTCTTATACCACCAGAACACCTGTCTGCCTGGCACAGTTCTCTTCTTCCACAAAACACGCTTGCCATCTTCTGGCCAGGCCATCAAGCATCACGGGGCTAGCTGGAAACGTACTCTCAAGTGTCTGTACCACACAGGCTTTCCCAGCTGTTAACACAATCGACCAAGCAAGCAGTTTGAAGTTAAATTTCGCTTAGGGAAGCTCCCCTATCACTGAAGAATTTAGCTTTCAAGCTATACAAAATTGGTCTTTCTTGATTCATAAAGATGTGCATGAGTTTTTTGCTTTTGTCTTCATACCTGCAAATATTCTGAGTTTCATTTATTCAAAGCCAAAAGGGGACCTTTGGCCAAAAGTCTGGATTATTAATGCTGCTTTTATATTTAAACCACAGGTTTCAGTGGCTTTTATAGAAAACTAGTGTTGATCAAAACTGGAATTACAGTTTTCATTAATAGTTATTAAACACCAACCTTGCAGTGGAGAGTGAGGCTGAACAAAGTTCATATGGTATCAGGTTCCAACGCAAATATTTGATGTGGCTGTAAGTAAAGGCAATGCTAGAGTTTGATATCACCTTGATATCCTCCTCAGCCAGGGAGGATCTTTCAGGGAGATCACATCTTCTGCCATGGTAGATCTAGTTGCCTGTATAATTCTGCATTCTCTCTACTTTTGTGTCTCTCATGTTGTCTGTGAACACAAATCTCACACATCAACTCTTCTGAAGACTGATATCATCCTGAGAGGTGTATAATTTCAGACAAAAGTATAAAAATAATTATTTCCAGTAGATAATAATAATAATAATAATAATAATAATAATAATAATAGTTATTATTGTTATTATTACCATTACTATTATTTTAATGTCACAATAGAGAGCAGCTGACACAGTTGATTGTTTTCACCTAGTTTTATATCAGCTAGCTGGCATTATCTGGCTACAGGCACTGGCAACCAGGAGTACAATCTGGCCTGTGAGCTGTTTTCAACTATCAGGAACCAGCTAAATTTAGTAGCCCACAGATCAGCAAACAGCTCCTGTTTGGGACTGCGTAGGCAGAGGACAGGGGAACTAGGGGCAGGGTTGTCCTGTACGTGACTTCAGAAAGTTGAGGTTTTCCACTATGACTTTTTCTGCCAAGGCTTTGTACTGACAGTGGAGTTCAGCAAGACTGGAAATTGTAGCATGAACATCAAGGCAGAGGCAAGGAGGCAAGGCTCAGCTGAGGGGTGACAGGGAGACTGGTGTTTCACAGATGACATTTCCTCTACAAGGCAGGGTTTTTCAGGAAGACCACATTTTCTACTGTGGCATGGCTAGTTTCCAGTAAGATTCTGATTCTCTCCACTTCCATCTTTCACAAAACAAGTAGCACAAATGGTAAAACGAATGTCGATGCTCCAAGGTAAAGGAACTTGCTTTTCCCTCTGTTATTTCACTTTGTAACTCAGGAGTTCTGTAACTGCATTCCAGATGTTACTAAATATCTGAGCACGAATTGAATTAGAATAGTCAGATCTTGCCTTTCAGTGGTACAATCTCCCTGCGTGCAGCCATGCATGACCTTGTAAGGGGAAAAATGTTGAGTGTAATGCATATTTCCTTAGTTAAAAAAACAACATATAGTCCAAGGTTCTACATGTACAGCTGTTACTTAATTTGTCATTTCAGAGGGAAAATTTTCATTAGTGAGTTTAAAAATAAACACTAGATCTGCATTTTATTTCTTACATTTACAGCTGCCTAACACAAAGCATGGCCGAGGTCAGAGAAACTGCTATGATGGCAGCATGTGCTTTTCCATGTGCTCCACACAAAATATTCTAATCGTTTCCATTTCTCCCTCTCAGGCACACCATTTCTGAGCTGATCTCTCAGAATTGAAAAAATGAGCTGCACCAGCTGTCAGGGTGTTCCAGCTTCCTGCCAGTTTTAGCAGACACATTTTTCTTTGAACAAATAGATACTAAACTTCTATTACAAGAAGTAATAGCCAAGAACAGCTACAGAACAGAAATTAATACTAATATACAGAAATATTAGAAATATAATGAATGATAATTCCTAGGAAAAATTTCTAGCATCTGGTCTGAGATACTTTTAATATATTTTACTACTTTAACATTCTAGACTTGTTTTTTCTGAGCATGCATTTTGTAGGAAATCATGCCATCTTTTCTATATGGATTAAAAACAGGATTAGGGGGCTGGGAAAACCACTAAGAAAGGGGATGATACCCAACAGGCAGACACAGAATACTGCCTGTCTCAAGCAAGATGCACTCAAACACTCAAAAACCATAGCAGGAGACAAAGGAATACATGACAATAATGGGGGGGTGGGTAGGGGGGGGGGGGAGGTAGGAATCTTTATTTATTCTTTTGCTTTTTGCTTCCTTAGTTATGTCTTCAAATCAGGCCTGGAATAGAGTCACCAGCTTTGGGAAGAAAGGCAAATCTCTGCAGCAGGAGCTGCAGTGTGTGTGTGGAGACTTAGGAAAGACAGACATTTCTCCATGTAGTGCTTGGAAAACAAAAGAACAACAACAACAAGGATCGGGAGAGATCTGTGAGGAAGGCTCTTAAGTGGTGCATTTCCCAGAGCCCCAGCAGAGAGGGATGTGGAGCTGAGGAAGCCAGAAGGGAGTGCTGCCCTGAGCACTCGGGCGGGAGCTGGGCAGGGCCCTGGCTGGCAGCCACATGGAGCTATCCACCAGTACATCCCTTCCAGAGAAGGACAGAAGCGGGAAGGGGGCTGCAGTCCTCAGACATATTCCTTGTATCTCTCTTTCTTGTCTCCTTGCTAAGTATGCTGGTCAGAGTCAGGAAATGAGATAAATGTGCCAACAAGCAAATGTTAATACATTTGTTCTCTTAGGCCCTTTTTATTTTCACAGAAGGCAAAGGTCAAAGGATCTTTGTTTGTGCAGTTTTGTTCAGTAAAAAATTGTAAAGCCATAACCAGCAAGGTCTAACACATTTCTCAGCAATCATTTACTTTAATGAGAATGAAAAATTTGTCATTAAAAGACTATGAGAAAATTACAGAATTAAGACCTTCTCCTCGTGCAGATTATGCACTTGTAGGTTATTCTTTTTTCCTGTCAGCAATGACCCAAGGCTTGTCCATGTGCTTTGACTCCAGCACCTGCCTTGCTTTGTCAAGGCAGAAAAATCTTTGGGCACTTCAAGCTTTCCAAATAAGCATTCTCTTCCAATAACACATAATAACACCATTAAAGGGAACAGAGTCATAGAATCATGGAATCATAGAATGGCCTGAGTTGGATGAGACCTTAAAGCTCACCCAAGTTCCAATTCACTCACTGCAGACAGGGATACCTTTCACTAGACCAGGCTGCTCAGAGTCCCAGCCACCCTGGCCTTAAACACTCCCAGGGATGGGGCATCCACAATTTCTCTGGGCAACCTGTGCCAGTGCCTCACCACCCTCACAGTAAAGAATTTCTTTCTACTATCTAATCTAAACCCACCCTCTTTCAGATTGAAGCCACTCCCCTTTCCAGTCCTGTCACTGGATGCCCTTTCAAAAAGTCCCTGTCCATCGTTTCTGTAATTCCCTACAGGTATTGCAAGGCCACAGTCAGGTCACCCCAAAGCCTTCTCTTTTCCAGGCTGAACAAAACCAACTCCCTCATGCCTTCCTGGTAGGAGAGGTACTCCATGACTTGGATCATCTTGGTGGCCTCCTCTGGACTCGCTCCAACAGGTCCATGTCATTCCTGTGTTGCAGACCCCAGAGCCTGATGCAGTGCTCATATGTTACAGACATTGTCACATCACACAGATGAGAAATCAAGTCAATCCTTCACACAAGCAAGTTATTACAATTTGGTTTATTAAATGTTAACTATAAATAAATTTCTTTCTGCTTTGATAGTATTTCTTTTAAGAAATACTATCTAAGCCCATGGCATTTAGCTGTAGAGAAGGAATAAAACCCAAACTTAATAACTAATCTTAACCAAGTTAATTTTTGCAGGAAAATTCTTAATGTATTCAAAAGGTCCCTAGGTCAATAACTATATTTACAGGTTTTACCTTAGCTTTTCACATGCTACCTTGATTTGCTTTTTTCTCTTCAGAAGAAGAGACAGATATAGACTCTTCCTGGGTAAAGACTACTGGTGTCTTTAATAATAATATTAAAAATACATGAGTGTAACTCATTTCCACTGAACTTTAATATGTTACAGCAATATGATAATCTTTAAGTATTTTGCCATTACTGCATTGGCAGTGCCACATATGCAAGTCTATCTACACCAAAGACAAGAGATGCAGGAGAGCCTGTGCCTCTTTGTGCCTGAGCTGGCCCTTTGCTGTCCCAGCAGCGCTCACGCCAACAGCGCCAGGACGCTGCTGCAGCCGGGCAGAGCTGAGGGCATGGCTGTTCTCTGCAGGAGGCACAGAGCTACTCCACCAAGGCAAGCTGCCTGCTGAATCCACCAAAGCCTACATTAATAAAACATTGATATTTGGCTTTTAAAAAATTCAGATTAGGCTATTTAATGCAAGAATGACATCCTAGGAGAAGAAATCTGCATTAGGTCCCTTTCATGAGTCTTCGGGTCTTGTTTCAATCCAAAATACAGATGTCCTTAGTGATGGTAATGAAAAACTATTACAACAAAATGAAAGATACATTGTACAGAGCTTTATTCTTACATGAGGAATGCAGTATGATATCAGGGAATTCACTGCAAAAGGTCTCTGGAAAGGAGAAGTGAAATTTGGGAATAGTTAATGGATTGCTACATACATGGCAAACTAAAACACAGTTTTGATATGCACGTTTGCACTGTTTTTCTTAGGAGCCAGCTGTTCTCATTCTTACAAAAATTACAGTTACTGAATCAGGCTAAATTTACACAGGGTATTTCAAGGTATCGTGTATTTAGTTTTTCAAGACCTTGTAGTTAGGAAAAAAAATCCAATCCTCTTAAAACTTTCCCTGCATTTTTATTCTTTTTTAATTATAAAAATGTGATTTTTGCAAGACATGTGATTTTTCACTGTCTGATGTGAGCACTTGCATTAATCCAATAAAGCCTTTGGCTAAAAAGGATCATGAGAGCATTTCAGCAAATGGGGGAGTTTTAAGCTATCTAAAGTTGTTTTGCTAAAAAGTGCGTTTAGATTTGGCCATAAAATATGGGCACAGCCCCTAAGCATGGTCTAAGCACACTGACATAGAAAATATACTGTTCCACCATTCCAGAAGATAATAAAGAGTCCTTTATGTCCATGTAATTCAAGGCATGTGACACATACAGCTGATAATTTGTATTTATGCAGTTCCTCTTCTTCTAAAAATCTCAGATGGAAAAATGTTAACAGCTTTTGAAAAAAAATCATATGAATTTTAACCACACTGAACTATCAAAAATGCCCCCAAAATAATTTTTACATGATAGAGTAAAACCCAACCTTCTGCCACATATGGTAAAGAATGTCAAAGAATTCCAGTGACTTTTTATTGAAATAGACTGACCTGCATCTGTCTGACTCAGCCTCATATAGGAGCTCTATTAAGTTATTCTGAAAATATTTTTGAATGTTAAGTTCTAATTTATTATGAAACAGCTCCCCAGGGCTTGTTCTTTTGTGCTGCAATGTCCTGGGTGTGGGCCTGACACATTACACCAAGTCAGGGCAGGTACACCCAGTCCCGGTGATACTACTGGGAACAACCTTCATCTGCAGCCAGGACTATTTCCCCTTAGCAATTCACCAATACAGACAAATAAAGCAGCTTTCTTCTTAATTTGTATGTGAGTTATGAATGAGAAATTGAAGAATTCCTCAATTTAGGAAACTTTTTGCATGTGTGTGAATTAATATAAATGTACTGGGAATATTTAACCCCCAAATATACAAAGAAGTTGAGACTGCATTTAGCTGTCAAAATGATTTGCCAAATTTTCCTCCATTTATGCCTTTGACTGCAGTGAATTCAGCAGAGGCTTGCTTGTGTAACAACGCTGAATTTGGTTTATTATTCCACATTTGAAACTAGGTAGTGCAAATTGCAAAATGAAACATATCCAGTAGATGTCATCATCCTGCACCCAATGTGCCTGATAATACAGTTTAGATTTACTTTTTTTAAATTATACTGAAGTCAAAAATAGGAGTCCTAACAGAAAGAAGTTCTCTGAAAAACTTGTGTAAAACATATACTCATTTGATCTGATACAGCTTGCTAACACTAGGATTTCTGGAATGTTTGCAACCTGGAAGTGTTCATGCACAAAGTAATTTGCAGATATCTGTGACTGCACTCACATGCCCAAATAACATCTATAAAATATGCCAGTAAATGCATGTATGTTTTTAAACCTGAAAATCCATTTAATGGGTGCCATTTAATCCACATGTCCTTAAAGCAATATAAATACATAGTACAGCATTGCCTCTGATCCTGAAGCCTGTACTGCAAAAATAGATTTAAGATCCTCTTTACAGATGAGAATATTAAATGATGTTGAAAGGGCTTTGGGAGGTCAGGGAATTCCATTTCCATAAGTAGTGCTTTAAGTTGTTAATTTCTTGACATTACACCTCATATAAATTAATATTTTCATATGGATTACTGGGAATTATCAAGTACTCTGATGTGCTTGATTTACATTGTTTTTCATTTCAAATCAAATACTGTTATTTACATTCAGCAGCTCTATACTTACTTACTCTAGGAGTAAAATGATTCAGGCAAGTCTGAATCACTGTGATTCAGCCATCTTCAAACGTTTTCACATTTTAAACCCTGACCTCTATTATTTGGTGTGGGGAGACTTACCAGGTCAGAGTTACGCCTTTCAGCATGTGATTAAAACATGCACTTTGTCCATGTCCATGTATTTTGTAATACAATCCTTTAGCAATCCGGCAACATTTCTGGCTTTGTTAGCTGGGGCATTGCTTAGGAAAATTCCTGTGCAATACTGTTGTGGCCTGATCCAAACCCCTTTGGAAACAATAGAAAGGCTTCCAAGGGCTTAAGCCATGGACAAATGAGGTTCGTGCAAAGGTTGAGCCCCAGCAGGTGAAACAGGAGGCAGACACTGGTGGGAAATTGCAGTGTGGCAGATGCTAACAGGCTCACAAGCCCATCTCAGTTGTGTCCTGAAACCTGCTTTTAATTCCCACAGGGGATGGGGTGGGAAATGTCCCAGTTTAAGATGGGCTAACATTGTTATACATTGCTTTCAATTTAGTAATCTTTTTTTAATTTAGTAGAAATCATACAATCATAGAATGTTAAGGGATTGGAATGGACATTAAAGATCATCTAGCCCTAACCTGCCCTGCCATGGGCAGGGACACCTTCCATCCAACCTGACTTTGAACACTGACAGGGTTGGAGCAGTCACGACTTCCCTGGGGAGCCTGTTCCTCACCACCCTCACTGTGAAAAATTTCTTCTTAATGTCTACCCCAAATTGTTCCTCTTTCAATTCATACCCATTACTCCTTGTCCTATTGCTACAGTTCTTGATGAAAAATCAAGGCAGCTTGAAGTTTCCAATTGTCCTTGTATCTGTGCCTTCTGTGATAATGCATGAGGAAGGAGAAAGCATTTGAAAGTAAAATGCTTTTTTCCTCTGACCCTTATCTATGGTTATGCATTGGCTCGTGCATGGTCTCGTGCATCTCACTCAAGAGAATTGGGAATTCTGATTAAAGCCCATTAGTCCTTCAGGCTGCACAGCTCCCTGACAGCCCTGGACAGTACCGAGTGCTCCAACATCCCCAGAGAGCACAGGGCAAAGCTGCAGCCATGAGAAGGACTGTGGGATGGGGGACATGGGGCTGACCCCTCCCAAGGGGCTGTAGCACGAACATGCCTCTTTATAGCTGGCAGAGGATTCCTGTGATGAGGCTGGGCTTTAAGGGCACTTTAGGGAAATGAGGCACCAAAGCACTCATGCGACCCAGGCTTGCTGCCATCCCACCATGGAGCCAGCGTGTGCCCAGGTGGGCAAGGAGGCCAATGGCATCCCGGATTGTATCAGAACACTGTGTCCAGCAGGACCAGGCAGTGACTATCTTTTTGTACTCAGTGGTGTGGTCACAACATCGCTGCTGGCTCCACATCTGGGCCACTCAATTCAAGGACATGGAGGGGCTGCAGCGTGTCCGTCCAGAGAAGGGCAACAGAGCTGGTGAAAGGTCTGGAGCACCAGGAGCAGCTAAGGTTGCTGGGGGTGTTTGGCTTGGAGAAAAGGAGATCCCAGGGGAATCTTACAGCTTTCTACAACTCCCTAAAAGTAGGTTGTAGCCAGGTGGGGGTCGGTATTTCTCTCAGAGAGAGAGGAAATGGCCTCAAGCTGCGCCAGGGGACGTTTAATTTGGACATCAGGAAGGTTTTCAGAGGAAGGTTGATTAGACGTTGGAAGAGGCTGCCCAGGGAGATGGTGGGGTCACCGCCCCTGGCAGTGTTTAAGGAAAGACGGGGCGGCAGCTTCGCACCTGTCCCCAACCCCACCGACCCCGGCATTCCCAGCCGGGCCCGCGCGGGGCAGGGGAGGGGCTGCGCATGCGCCTCCTCTGCGTGGCGCCGCCCCTGGGCCGG
>VZTN01028284.1:284437-440635 GCA_013400515.1 Erpornis zantholeuca
GGAGGTCGCGCTGCGGGTGCCGAGCCTGTTCCTCATCGACGCCATCTTCAACTCGGCCCCGCTGCCGGGCGGCTCCGTGAGCGCCGCGCTGCTGGGCGCGCTGCTGCGGCTGCTGGGTGAGACCATCCCTTCCTCCCCCTCCCGAGAGACACGGACCATGCCCTGCCGGCCCCGCTCACAGCCGCGGGCACGGCACGGCGCGGCCGCCGCTGCTCCCCGCCCCTCACCCGCCTCCTGGCTGCTGCTACTGTCGCGGCCCGTCTATCCCCTTCCCCAGTGCCTGATTCCCGTCCCTACCGCTTCTTGTCTTCTACCCCCGAGCTCCTGCTCGGCCGCCCGGGCTGGGTTATCACCTCGCCCCCTCGTGCCCCGCTCCGGGTCCGATTCACGCCCCCGATCCATCCCCGGCTCCTTCCGCCTCCTCCGGTCCCCGTAGCGGTGCAAGAACCCGGAGAGGGCTCGGGGCTGTGACCCCTCCCTCCTACTCTGGGGGCTTCCAAGGCGGAAAACAAGTGACTTAGTGGGTATAGGGTTTTCATGTGTTTTTTTAAAAACACTTCGTATAGTGTGATGTCTTCTTGAAATACGTTGTTAAAGCCTTATTTTAGCAACAGCGGTTCAGAAATGCCGGGAATTTGGTTCTCGGAGGAAAGAGAAGCCTCTTGAAACTTGTCAATGGTTATTTTCAAGTTTTTTTTCTTCCCCGGCATGAAGGATGAAAGTCACTGGTATAACTAGGTGATACTGTTTTCAATATCGTTATATTGGGTTCTTACATAGTCTCGGCTTGGTGGGAGTCCCGTTCCTGAACTGCTGTGCAGGTGATACTGTGCTGTGTGTCACATTTTGGAGCTGGTGATCCTGAGGCAGGAAGGAGAACACAAAACACATCAAGTTGTTGTTTTGTTTTGGGTTTTTTTTGCAGGCCCCAGACAGATGAATTTTAAGTTTTATTTGACGTTTCTAGTAGAAGAAAAACAGGAAGGAAGTAGGAGGTACAGCCTTTGGGGCAGGAAGCAGAAGAGAGCAGGGTAGAGGAAATGTGCACAGTGAGAAGTGTGCTGCGACTGCATCACAGAAGTCGAGGAACAGAGGGGAAAAAGTAAAAAATAATCTGTAGCAAGACAGCAGGTGAGAGTACAGCAAAGGGAGGAAGTAACAAAATGTAGCAAGTGTTTTATTCTGGATAATCAATATTTATTTATTTTTATGTTTGCTATTATTGCTTTGGTAAAGGGTGCCAGAGGAAGTCTCTGCTCACATGAGAAGCGATGCTGAGGAGGCCAAGTTGGCCTTCTTCACCTGCCGTGCCATGGGTATCGGCAGCTCCGGGATGGGGAGCAGGGATTCTTCCTCCCTGCTTCCCATTTTTTTAACCTTTCATTCAACACTGACGGAATTTCTAAGAATATTTCCCACTGATAATTCCGTTTTAAAAAAATGACATTGCAGTGCCTCACCAACTTAATTTTAGGAGTCCTTTATCATATGATCCAGATGCTGTAGCAAGAGCCTTGAAATTAATCCCACCTGTGTAAATGAGTGGTGGATGTGCTATTCAATGATGTCCCTTAAGTGTGTGATACTGGGATTAACAGATTAAGGTACTTTTGAGGTTTGTGTTTATATGAACACTTTTCTAAGAAGTGAGTAATTTTTGCCTTCTGCAAAAAAGCTTTGGGAATGTTTTATGCCAAGAAACTTAACTTGAATATTTAGAAAAGGGGTCTGTGGTTCTTGGCTTTCCAAAATTGAAGAAAAGTTTAAAACGTAGCCACTTAAAGATGATCTTAAACATCTTCCTCATGGTTCAGACAAGAGAGTGCTTTTGCATCTATTTTTTTCTCATCTGAATTTAAGGATTGCAGGGTTGGGTTTTTTCTGCTGTTAGGAAAGTGAAATAGTTATTTTGGATCATTATGTATTTAAATAGTGGGAAAATGTTCTTTTACTGGCCATTTGCAGAATTTGAAGTACTGATCCAAACTTTCCTGTAGCACAATATTGTTTAGCACAGGATAAACGGACAACCTGTCCACCAGATACGAAGATTGGAGCTCTGGAGAGACTGATGACTTTTGGGGGTGATGTTAAACAGTTCTGAAATATTTTGAGAGTACAGCTCTTCATGAATGCTAATACAGATCTGCATGGGTGTTAAAAGTTTTACCTCAGGATTCCTTGGTCTGATTCTTCCATCACTCTCTACAGAAGTAAATAGAGTTATACATGGCACAGAACCAACTTCCACAGCTGGAGCATGTTTTCTGGTTCACCTTTTTGATTAACCTTGCTTTGTCCCCAACACAATGTTTACCTTTCGTATCTTTGCATTGGGTTTAAGTATCTCAATTCCAGCAGAAGCACCACCCCCAAGAGTGTGTGGCTGTCACCTCAGACAGCAGTCCCTCCTCAGTGAGGACACTGAGTTTTGAGAAGGGTACTATAAATACTTGAGTCTGTAGAAAGATGTGGAAGTAAATAGAATGACTGGAGCTAGGGAAAAATAATTTGGCAGTTCCACATGAATGAAATGCTGATGTGTAAAAAGGATTGTCCCCTGCCAGTGACTGAAAGTTGAATCGTAAGTAGTGGGCTACTATAGATACTGACAACTTACAGGGTTTAAAGGAAAAAAAGAGAGGGAGACATTCATAGTAACACAAGAAATTATTGTAAAAGTAAGTCCTTCATGGTTTAATTTGGTGCTCTCTTTGGAGGCCATACTAGGACAGCTGGCAATGGGGTGGCACAGGTAGAAACAGTAAACATGAGTAGAGAGACAAACCTTACCAAAGGAGGAACTGCAGCAGAGGGAAAATGGAAAAACTTACTGTTTTTCAGGGAGAGGGGGGATGGGCACGGGGCAGGGCAAAGTCTTCTCCTGTCAAGGTGGACTAAGTAACATAAATGGAGATGAGGGAAAGGAGTCCTTACTGCCCCTTCTGATATTTGTTACCTCTTACAGTCTTTTGAGACTCCTTCAGTGAGCCTTGACTTTTCCCCACAAGTGTTAACAGAGATATGATGCACTTTTTATTAGTCCCTCTTCCGAGGAACGAGTAGGACAAGCTCTATTGACTCACTGTTGTACTGTTTTTAGAGATGTGTATTGCATGTGAAACGTCAGTGTTTTAGGATGACCTGCAGTATCTAAATACAGGCCTGTTACTGCCACTGCAAGGCACAAAAATAGGTTTTGTTAAGGCGTGTTTTAGAGCAGCCTGCTTAGTGCAAAATGCATCTTCTTTGGCTGAAATGATCAGAATTACATAAATAACGACCCTGTACAGGCATGTGAGCCTTTTCTGTGACTTCTGAGAAAAGACAAAGGCTTCAATCTCATCAGCAGTATTGGCTTCCCTAAAGATGTTTTTGGTGGTTAAGATGACAAAGCAACTGTCAGGCTTATTTTGTAAAAAGTGCTGGATGTAACAAATACTCAGCTCTTCCTGGAAGAACTGAGCTACAATGCATGGGGATTTCTGAAAACTGATAGAGGCTTTTCCTCAGTACACTTCACAAGGTTACCAGGTTAATGATTAGTTAAGGAGAATGTATTAATATCAGCTAGTGCTGCTGACAAGGAATATTGTTGAGGTGAATTAATTTCTTTATTTGTAGCCTGCCTTTTGCAGTTGATTCATGTTGATCCTCTCCCTTCTCAGTTCTCCAGGCTTTGGCGGGGTTTTTTTGTATATTTGTGCGTGTTTGGTTGCTGTTGTTGTTTTTCTTTATAGAAGCAGTGATCACACTATTGGTAGAATCAAATGCTGTTTCAAAGATTTTATTTTTATGATCAAGAAACTATGGCTCAAATATTTTTTTTAACACTTGATTATGGTGCATTTAAAGCAATCTAAACTACAATCGTCAGAAAAGACCAACGCTGTTGTTCAGCAGAAAGAGGATTACTAGTGATTTCATTGGTTTTAGTACAGAGACTGAGAGCAACTTAGAATCAAATATAAGTTGCAGAGATCAAAATGTCTCCAAACTGGTTTGGATGAGACAGGAGTTGCATAGAGTGGAAGCTGCTTGAAAAGTCCAAAGCAAAGGCAGTATGTTTCCTGAAAAAGAAACTGTTTAAGCAAATCAGTCTAGTGCTGTGTGCCATTTAATTTAACACATCTTAGGGCATAGCCCTTACCTATATAGTACACAGTGATGGGATTCATAAATTACACTACAGAAGTTTACTGCAGGGACATATAATCCCAAATTCCCCATACTGCAGTTGCTCTGATAGGATTTCTCATACGAAGGTGCAGACTTCCCAGTCATGGTCAAAATGTGGTCATGGTCAGTCTGAGGGAGAGGTAAGCAAACAGGAATTTCAAGGCTTAAATCTGACTTCTAACAAGACAGACAAGTTTGCACTAGCATTGGCAAAGAGGCAATTGGTGCAGTTTTGGATTCTGTGCACAAAAGCTGTATGCTGTGGAAGGTCTTCCCATGTGACCTTTGTTGCCACTGTCACCAGAAATAAAAGCAAACTGAAGGGAAATAGGAGTGCCTTCCCCACAGCAAACTATAGCAATTTTTCACTATTTTCCCATTAAAGAGTGTAACTAAAGTGTTTTGATTACTTATCTTTAGTACTCCAGAGTGGAGAGCTGTATTTGAGTGTCTTGTTCCAAGTGAATTAGGGGACTTAGTAAATTTTACTCATTTATTCTTTATTAGCTTTGCTTATAAAAGTGATCTGTTGGGTTTTGGTTTTTTTTTTTTTTTTCACTTTTAGAACTTGTGTACCCTTGGATTTCAGGACTGAAGGTGAAAGGCTGGGAGTTATCACTGTTCTAGTCTGAAACTGCAACAGACTTCATAGTAATTGTTAAAAGACTTAGGGCTTGCACTGGCTTTGCATCACAGCTGTAGTGCACAGATGTTAAATGCAGAGATTAACTCATCCTCTTGCTTGTTCTCTGAAAAGGGCACCATTGGTAATGCAAAGTTACAAATGACTAATGGGGAAGTGATACATTAAATAAATGTAGCTCCAAAGCTAATAGGTTAAAATCTGTTGTTGTACTTTTCTTGAGAACTAAATTATTTCAATCTGGTTTTAGGTGTCTTTGTATCCAGTGTTGTTCTGGTCTTACAACAGCGAGCACTTTTCAAGTTCTACATGATTGCCTCGGCATTTCTGCTGGCTGCAACTTCAGTGTTGGTGAATTACTATGCTGCTTTGCACATAAACTTCTACAGTGCCTACTACACAGCTGCATTTGGAATTCAGATCTTCCCACATAAAGGACCTTCGCTATGGATGGCACTTTCCATCCTTCAGCTTACCTTTGGAATTGGATATGTTACATTGCTAAACATGCAGTCCTTATACTCTCAACTCATCATCCTGGATATACTGATTCCTGTAATTGGCTTGGTTGTTGAATTACCTTTAAATGTCCGGCAGGTACTTGTTTTTATTTCAGGCTTAGTTCTGACACTAAATACCACAGCCATTTTAGTTACAAAAATTAAGTGGTTCTATTATTCGGTACGATACGTTTATCTGCTGGTGAGGCACATGTATCGTATTTACGGATTACAGCTACTGATGGAAGATACATGGAAAAGGATTCGGTTTCCAGCTGTCCTGCGTGTCTTCTGGCTAACAAGACTTACAGCACAAGCTGTGGTATTAACATATGTTGTAAAGATGGCTGAAAATAACACAGAAGAAAAATTCTTCTTAATATCCTGGGATAATTGCTGGGAACTGATTTGCAGCCTGATCATAAGTGGGTGTGACTCTACCTTAACTGTGTTGGGCATGAGTGCTGTCATTTCTTCAATAGCGCATTATTTGGGACTTGGTATCCTGGCCTTCATTGGATCAACTGATGAGGATGACAAAAGGCTTGGGTTTGTAGCACCCGTCTTGTTTTTCATTTTGGCTCTGCAGACTGGTTTAAGTGGACTGAAACCAGAGGAACGATTAGTTCGCCTGAGTCGAAACATGTGCCTTTTGTTGACCGCAGTCCTGCATTTTATCCATGGAATGACAGACCCTGTGCTGATGTCTCTCAGTGCCTCCCACGTGTCATCGTTCCGCAGACACTTTCCTGTACTGTTTGTCTCCGCTTGCCTTTTCATCCTTCCGGTTCTGCTCAGTTATATCCTCTGGCACCACTATGCACTAAATACTTGGCTTTTTGCAGTCACAGCGTTCTGTGTAGAGCTTTGCCTAAAAGTAATAGTTTCTATCACTGTTTATATATTGTTTATGATTGATGGCTACTATAATGTGCTATGGGAAAAACTTGATGATTATGTCTATTATGTTCGCTCAACTGGCAATATTATTGAGTTTATATTTGGAGTAATCATGTTTGGAAATGGAGCTTACACAATGGTTTTTGAATCGGGAAGCAAGATTCGCGCTTGCATGATGTGTCTCCATGCATACTTCAACATCTACCTGCAAGCCAAGAATGGCTGGAAGACTTTTATAAACCGCCGCACTGCTGTGAAGAAAATCAACTCGCTTCCAGAGGTTAAAGGAGCTCGGTTACATGAAATCGATGATGTCTGTGCAATCTGCTACCATGAGTTCACCACCTCTGCTCGCATTACTCCATGCAACCATTATTTTCATGCACTTTGTCTTCGGAAGTGGCTGTACATTCAGGACACATGCCCGATGTGCCATCAGAAAGTGTATATTGAGGACAAAGAAAATGCCAATATCTCTAACAACAACGGGTTTGTAGCACCAAATGAAAATCCTGTACGGGTTGCAGAAGAAGCTGCTGATGCTGAAAATGAATTAAATGAAGATAATGACAGTTCTGATAGTGATGAGGAAGATGACGACTGTGTGGCACAGCACTTGAATGAGACTCTTAATGTTGACTCTAACTCTCTTGGTGATTAAGATGTCCTTTACTAAGCCATGAGATATTTGTTTGACTTCAACAGAATAAAAGTATCACTTTGTAGTTATTGTACTTAAGCACAACAGCAGTATCTCAATGTTGAGTCTGTGAATGGTGGTTGTTTACTGTGGTGTGTGCTACTGTAAATATACCTCTAATTTTTGCTGGTCTTTTTCATGACCACCTTAAAATTATGTACATTATTGTACATGGAATAAAATGTTTTCACGTTTTTAAGATGGTTGGAAAAACACTCTTTAATTGATGTAGTGATAATGCTGTGCCAAAGACTGTATACCAGTAATCCCCAATCAATGTCTTCTGGAGGCAAAAGAAAAATACTGGTGAAAATAGACTGTTCAGCTGGTCAACTTGGAAATGAAAGCCTGAGCCAAAGCAGCTTTACTTACAAATTCAGTATTAGCAGAGCTTTATTGCAAAAAACTACTCAGTTGTCTTTTTTAAAAAATGAATAAAAATTTAGGTTGGTAGGCTTAATGCTATAGCGTTTGCATATGTGGAACAAAAGGCGCCATTGCTCAGCTTTCTGGTGAAGCAGGAAAGCGCATGCCATGGGTGTGTCCCACCCTCCGGAACTGCCAGCAGTAGCTTGAAATGCTTTACATGTGAATGCAGCAGCCTGGTGCTCATCCTGTGCCTCCACTGCTCACTGGAGTTACAGGCATGGGCTGGCCTTGAAGTTGATCCTGAATCTTGATGAAGGGGGAACAGGGCTGAGAAACTGCACAAATGCAGACCACCTTTTCAAAAGCAACTTTAATCTTGTACCATAAAAAACCCCAAACCCACTACATATTGGCTTCCATTGATTAGAACTTGCAGGTATGATGATTTTAAAGTTTTTGCAATATATTTACTGATGTCATGCTGAATAAATGTAACAAAAACAACTTTACATATTTGGAAAGAAGACTTTAATGGTGTTGTTATATAGAGTATTGGCCAACTCAAGTGGGTCATCTTCTCTTACTGCTGCCATTATTTCCAGAATTTGACTAAAAAAGAAAGATTTATATTAGAAGACTGAAACCCAGTACTTCAGAATTTACTTCAGATTGCTGCATGTGTATGTACAAATCATAAGATTAACCTGGAATAAAAACCTATGCTAAGAGCAATAGGGCAGGATGCTCAGATAGGCAAATAGGTTCACTTTTAAGTTACTAACTGCCATTTCCTTTACACTGAATACTGGTTTGCTCACTGGTACAGATTCATCTTTGGTCTTTTGACTCTTGTTTGGAGGTAATTAAACAGCTTTCTGTTTTGAAGGAAGTGTCATTTTGTGGGTGTCTATCAATGATCTTAATTTTTTAAACTAAAACTCATTAGCCTTTCAAGGCTAAAGCTGCACTATGAATAGACTGGTCTATGGCAAGCTTAAATTCCAAATACAGCTTTATCTGAGCATAGTGCTGTCAAAGTAACTTACTCCTACTTCCTTGTTCATTAGCTTAATTGTGATTAATGTGGTCAGATACTTGCAGTAAATATTAAATGAGAAATTTCAAAAGGCTCAGGGTCTTGATACAAGCCACGAAAAGGAGGCAAAAGAAATGGGATGGACACGATCAAAACCAAGCCACAACCTTGTTTCTGCGTGTCTGCGCTTCCTTTCTTGATTTTGTATCAGTCATTCTTAAAAAAAAGTAATATTCTGTACACTTCCTGATTTGTGTCATACTTTGATTTTTCCAGTAGTAGCAAAAAACTTCACCATGAAGAGTAAGAAGCTTAAGCTTGGTGGTAGGGTTTGCTGGGTTTTGGATCTTGCCTTTAAACTGAGGAAATAGCTAAAGTTCTTTTTGAGAAAGAGTAGGGAAAGTTGCTCTTAATAATTACTGTATTGCAAATATTTTCCTAGATGCAGGATTAGTCAAACAGCTTCTTGATTTAAGAAGATATTCCAGATGAGATGGGGTGAGATCAGGCCTACACAGAAATAAGTAACAAATACCAAAGAATTTCACCCCTGAAGACTTAGGGCTCACTTCTCCTTGCTTGGATGCAGCAGAAATCAGCAGTATGTTACTGTATCACTGCGTATGTGAAACTGCTGAAGGAGAAAGAAAAAAGCCTCTGGTGGCTAAATTTTTTAAAAAATAGCTTCAAAGGGGAGTAGTTCTAAAATTATCCCTATGAAGCAGAAATATCACCATCAAAACTGAAAGGTGTCCAGCACCACCAAAAACAGAAAATGGAAAATTCCTCCTGCCAACTGAGCTGTATTAAACAGTATATATACCCCAAACATTAAAAACACTTTGTGGACTGAGTAACGTTCCCTCACACCAGATTTTGTTACTTGAGAAGTCATAAAATACCAATTCTCTGTTACCATTCTTCATTTTTCTTAAGGTTTAAGAGGTTCTCAAATTACAACTGGCAATAATGAACATTATTGGGATGATAATTTTGAAATAAGGTAGAGTCAAACAAAATTTTGTTTTATAAAAGAAGGCAAAAGCCAAAGCACAGCATTCGTGTAATGATTTAGAACAGACTGTGCATTTTGAGTCTGGGGGGTTTCTGAAACATTTCTGTAAACTACAACTAAGCCAGCAGACAAAGATGTGGGAATGTTGTTAAGATAAAGGCTGGTTGAAATAGTAATGGTAGACGCCCTTCACTTGTGATCAGAAAACTTCTCAGTTGATCCCTTCCCCCATTCCAAAATCATGGACTGACCCTAGAAAGTCTTAAAATACTAAAAGAACCCTTCTGTGCAATTCCATCCACTTCACTTTTAAAACACACACACAAAAAAGAATTTCAAAGAGTATTACAATTGACCTAATTGCATAAAATATATCTGAACACTAGGGGATGTCACCATGTAAGCTTAAACTGTGATTTTACATCATCAGTGGTTTTCTAAGTTCCTTCATGTCTCAAAAAGCAGAATTCCCTTCAGTTCTCAAATAAACTCTTGTTTAGACACCTTGCTGTGTACCTGGATCTTTAGTACTATCCTGAGCACTGTTTCAAAATCTAGCCAGGGCATTCTGATAATTCAGCATTTCATCTATTAGTGGTTATTTAATGCAGGTAACTAAACATTTTCACTAAAACAATTACACATTTTCTTGCTTTTCACACTTGTGTGAGGGACTGTGTGGAAAGGAGGCAGAAAACAGCGTCTGTGCTTACCAATTCTGTCCGTAAGCCCCTGGAGTTTTCTCTCACTACTCTGTATCTTGGCTGCTGTCAGTAATATCTAAATTTCACAGGTTCAGGTTCTTTAAAGCACAACAGCAGAAGGAAGAAATGTCCCTGACAAAAGGCATGTTGTGGCAGTTCATGACACAGGCCTGTGACAGGAGCAGTGTCACAGGCACTGCTGCTGCCTTGGCACTTTCCCAGCTGTGGGGCTGTCCCCTGATCCCCAGGGCTGGATCAGTTTTAAAAATTACCTGAGCAACAGCTGAGTGAAATGAATATTCAAGTCAGGTTACTTTACAGGGTTTAACCTCTTCTACAGTGTATCAAGTGAAAAAATAAAAACAGTACTGGTATCACTTTCAGGGAGCATTGTACATCCAGACTTGCTGATGTAGGAAAATTAAGATGTCTAATTATTTCCACAGCCTATAAAGCAAAACCTTGCACAAGTTTCAGTACAACTAGAATTAATTTCTATTTTCTACATTACTAGTGAACTGGGATTTTTCTTTTTTTTTATGTGAGATTTGAAGTATTTAAAATAAGTCTACAGGGGTACACTTACATTATATGGCAGGGTTCATTTCTGTCCTTCAAGCAGTGCCCTTTTTCCCATTTCTTTTTTGTAGGAAATGTAGTTTTAATGTATTTTGATCCAGCGTGAGTATTTTTCACCCCACACCAAGGTGCATCTAGTTTAATTTGAAAAAAAGAATTAGGAGTTGAAATTGTTTGAGAATAGTGTGAGATCATTTAATCAAATACTTCTACAGACAAAAGTTCCTGCAAACTCCTAGCAGCAACCTCCAACCCAAAAGGAAATTTAAGAGCTCTGGGCAATTTAATACCTTGGATTTTTATACCATTATCTTCAGGATTTTACACCTGAAAAAATCAGCAATAATAATACTCAACACTAATTTCTTCTGACATAATAAAGACAGCCAGATACACTGCATGCATTCCACAGAAACTTCCTGGGTAACAGATCTGTACTTGTGGAAATAAATGTAAGGATTTAGCACTTTGTGATTTCTTTTCTCAGATTCAGAAATTAAAATAAATACTGTATTTGTAACTGTCAGTTATTGATAACTGAACATGCAAAAGGAAAACATGACATCCCTAGTCAGTCCATTAAAATGACTGCTCAGTGGGCTAAGAGGGGAATTCAAGCATTCTTCCACCTATTCCATTTAAAGAGCAATTGTTTCCAAATGCCATTACTGCTGCCAGCAGCTAACTCATAGCCATTGCCCTGTGCTTGGCACATCTCCACCTAGCTGCATTTTAAAAGATACTCAAGCAGGTTTCTGGTACATTTAAAAATCTGGGTTGTCAATTTGTCCTTTTAATCTTCCCCTGCAATGTCAGGAACTGACACAGCAGCTTATTCCTTCCAGCAGAAAGATGGAAAGGAATATTTCTGTACACTGGTTTCTCAAGTGGAGAAAACAGCCAGTCCTTTTCCTGGTCTGAATTCTTTAGGTCTTAATTATACTTTATGATTGCTACACCAGCATATCTCATTGCCCATTGTCACAAACTGACCAAGATATAAAATCTTACCAGTCTCTATCATTAATCGTTCACTGGGAATTGATTTCAGTGTTTCCAAGTTGGCTTCTGTTTTCAGTGAACTAGAACATTCAGAATTTGTTTAGTTTAAAAAAAAAAACCAAACAACATAAAAAGTGTATAAAAGTAAAATACTGCAAATACTGTAAATTAAAACTTTGCAGAAAACAGCAAATTCAGAGTTATTGGGAGAAGCCATCTCACCCCACTAGGCTGCAGAACCCCTCTCTGGCTGCCCTTGCTTGCCTGGTGACAGGCTCTGCCTTACAAAGTGGTGCTGACTGGCATTTGGCCAGGTGACTGCTGAGAATTCAGACTGCATAACCAGGAGATGAGGCACTCAGGTTATATTTGCATTACTCTAGCATTTGACAGGCAGCTTAAAATGAGGCTGTTTTTTAAACACTCCTCAAAAGGAATCTTTCCACACTCAACCACCTTATTTATTTACAAACAAGGAGTGACCTGAGGGTAGTAGAGTGGACCTAGATTAGCTCACTGAGCTGCATGGCAGGAACTTTGATGGCTAACAGACTAATGAGAGCAATTCTAAATCTGTCAGATGATTAAGGGTCTAGCAAGCTTTGAAAACTTGACATCCTTGTTTAAAAGAAAGCAATGAGTTAACTACAGCTGCCATTTTAAAACAGTTATATTTATTGTAAAGAACTTACCAACCATTTATTCCAATATAAAGATCCAAATCTATTACTGCTGCTGCTTGTTCCTTTGTGCCATCAAAAGAATGTACCTAAAACACATATAAACACACAGACATAAAAAAATACAAATGTAATTTTATTAAAATGCTTATCATTCAAAAGTATGTATTACCTTTTATTAGCATCAAATACCTTTGACAGTATGCATTACACATCATTACAAGCATCAAATGGGACATGGCTCAGTTGATTCTGAATTTGAGCAAAGTTCAAAGCTGAAGTCACCTGAATGCTGCACTAGAAATGGTTACCGCACCTTAACAGTGATAAATATGTATAGAAAAGGCCTATCCAGTAATACTCTTTTGGCCCTGGAACTCCCTCTAACTGACAGCTGGGAAATCATACTCAGGAAGTCATCCTGTGCATGCTGAATTTTTGTATTCTTTCCTCAGTATTCCCTACAGGGCACTGTCAGGGACACCGTAAGAGTAGCATTCTATTCTCCACAGATGTTCCAATGGAACTAGCAAGACAGTCTGCTTGGTCATTCCAGGGACTGGAGAGGGAAGTGGAGGGTCACAAGTTACAAACAATGTAATGCAGCTGGGAACTGCATCTTCTCAGCCTGAGTGGCCTAAAGAGACTGCTCTGCTTCCCTGTGCTGTGACAGGGACAGGCAGTTGCAGAAAATGCCTGCTAATTTCTCCCCTGGTTCCTGGCTGTGCAGGAAAAAAGAAAGGGAGAAAGGAAAATGAGCCTTCACAGCATTATATAAGAGCAGAACATGCAAAGCACTGAGCTTGGGGAAGGGTTGTGTGGTAACAAAGGACAAACCTGGGACTGTGATATTCTTGTAGGAGGTATGGTCTTATGTTAGAATAACCTGAGCAGTTATTACTTTTGAAAAATCCAGTCATAATCAAAACCTGAAAAAGCATTGCTGGGCTTCCCTGACCATTTCACCCAAAGCTTTTCCTGTTAGACTTTTGAATTAAAAAATGTGATCTGAATATCTAAAGACATAAAGTAATCAAAAGTTCCATCTGGATCTAATTTGAAAACAATGTCTAACATCAGAAGCAAATGTCTGAGGCTATGGCTTCCACTGGGAACATGCATCTAAATTATCTGCGGTCTGAATGCATTGCAGTTACAGACACTGACAAATTGGGAAAAGGCCAATATCAGTGATGAGGTGCTTTAACTGTCCTTCTGGAAGGCCAAGAAAAACTGTTCACATCAGTTTCAGAGCTTTTTCTCAGCCTATCTTCTTACCTTGCAAAAATCCTGTTGAATAAGCAACGAAAATAAAAATGCTAAAAGAGACTGGAAA
Organism: Erpornis zantholeuca; assembly: GCA_013400515.1. NCBI lineage: Eukaryota > Metazoa > Chordata > Aves > Passeriformes > Timaliidae > Erpornis > Erpornis zantholeuca. The sequence continues at coordinate 298,081 of VZTN01028284.1, forward strand.
ACTTACTAATTAATAACAGCTTACCTCATATAACAGGAAGCCTACCCAGATTCCATGACAAAGAAGAAATTGTGTATTAAGCAACAATATTCACACACATGCATGGAAAAAGGAATGCTGCACTGAAGTCTATACTTACCACCCCTCCTACAATTCTATCTCGGTTTCTTCTCATTATGTCTATGAAATGAAATAAATAAAAATGTAAGACAGCTTTGTAACAGATGAATATGAAAGATTTTCATATTCAGAATTTTCTCTGAAAATGAAAGTCTCAAACAAAACCCACCTAAAAATTCAGTGTGTGAGTTTCTACAGTGGAGAAACATGGGCAGCTGCATCTGTTCTGACAAGTCAAACTGTTTTTCAAAATACCTGTAAAATAAAATTCACCTTTAAAGAGCAACTCAGTGTAAGAACAAATACAGACAGTAAAAGACAGTTTTGTCCTCCAAAGCTAAAGACAGAATTAATGGATTTGCCATGCAAATCCTTTAAATCCTTGTTTGTGCAAGGATTTAAAAGAACCTCTTTCCCATGTGTATTGCCATAGCTGTGATCTATGCTTGAAGAAAGGTAAATGGCCAAGAGCATCAATACTGCAGAACGTATATATGTATATGCTGAGCACATACTCTTGTGTAGTGTGGTTGCTAGAGTTCATTTTTATTTATTTATTTTTAATGGAAGAGGAACTGACTGTTCTTTCCACAAAGTTCTGAAATGTCAGGAATGGGAGAGTGTGGATGACACAGAGGCCACTATTTCAAGAAGCACTCATAAACAGTGAGGGTGAGCAGAGGAGCACTGTGCAGGCTTCTACAGCCTCCAATGGCCAAACTGCATCAGAGCTGCTGACCTGTGAGTAACAATCCATGGAGGTCAGTCTTCCCTCTCTTGGGGTGGAACAAATATCAGATTAGACATTATACTTCTGCCCCATTCTGCCGATTGTCTCCTCCCCATCTCTGTGTTCCCCTTTCCTTTTCACTCATTTTTATCCCTCTCCTACTTTGTACTCCTAGAGTTGCCCTTGATGGGGCGGTAACAGCGAGGCCCCACCCTGTCCCCACCCTGTGAAGAGGCACTGGAATGTGGGCAGAGGGAAGGTAAGGAGGTAGCCAGGTTCCCCAATGCAATTGCCAAAGGAAACTACTTAGCACTGAACTAACCTGTGCCTGTCATTAGCATCGAGCTCTGCAATTACCATTCCACATCTCTGCTGCCCTGCTCCACCCAGGCAGGGAAATCAGCCATATTCAGGGAACACACTATAGGAACCCAAGCATGGCAGAAGGCCAGCAGTGCATGGGTGACTCAGTGTCCACATGCAGTTTGAAAGGTGATGTTATGTGGGCAAAGCAGAACAACACTGCCCATCCCAACAGGCTGGGGCTCTATGCACATACTGGATTTCTTGAGGTGTTGCTGTTAAAAACAGTCCAGGGCACTGGGAAATTACCATCAATTATCATGCCTCTTTCAAAGGCAAACTCCAGTGCTCACATGCTGCTGTGTAACAAGTCACACATCAATCAGGGGAAAAGTGGCAGCTAAGCATTAGTTTGATTTCCATTTTCCTAAAAACAACCAAACAAAAGCCCCTAAACAAATACGCAACTGATCATTTTATTTCATGTCATTTTCACTATTTTCTATGTATTACAGGTTGATATTTCTCAGATCAAAGTTACCTTCCCAGTTAATCAGTGCAAATCTTTGATATAAAACAGGTTAAACGAATCAGCTGTAACCTTGAAAACTGACATGAAAATTCATGAGAATGCATTACACCTACTTTGAATCTTCTTTGTCTAGATATTGTGCTTAATTTAGCTTGTTTGACTAAATATGAATTAATTGCAACTCACGATTGCTCTTGTGGTTAAATAGCTACATTTGCTTGATTTTTGGTGTGGGTTTTTTTTTAACAGAATACTTGTTTCATATGGGATTACTATGGGAGACAGAACTGCAAATAAGCTCCCTAAGTAACCTACTGACCAATTTCAAGCTGATTTTGAGAAGGGTAGTGCCCTTGAAAGTACAAAGTTTAGTGCCCCTACAAATGGAAATGTAACTCAAGTCATTCAATATATGCCGATTTTGTGTTACTTCTCCATTTCTCTCATAGTCTGAAAATACTTCTGTATGGTTGTTTGCAGGTTTAGTTTTGACCATCATGTTCAAATGCTACAGGATCAAGACACTAAAGGAGCTAAGGCAAACTGGCCTTGCTGAGGTGGATCTCCAGACAAACACTTCTGAATTAATTTGAGTAATGGTGCATCTGATATTGTTCACTTCCCCCAAATTAGTTAAGAAAACTCTGGGCTTTGTGTTGCTACACCCCACAAACCACTCCCAGTAGTACAGCACATATGAAACTTCTATATGCTTACCAGTGCATTTATAATACGACTTTCACCATAATATGAAGGCAGTACCTTCATCTAAATACCATTTAAATCACCACTTTCTGTTGGAAAAGTTTTGAGAATGGGGAAAATTTTTGAAATAAAAAGTTCCTAGGAATGCTACAACAGAGGAATTTCATCTTTATTAGATTCTCATCTTTATTAATTTTTAAATTGAAGAAAAATGATCGAAAATAATGTTCATTTTTTACAGGTAAAAAGTATGCAAAAGAAAACACAGCATAACTAACCAGAAAAATAATGATTAAATACTAAGTGAAACAGGTCACGCTCTGATACTGCCTGAGAAACAAAAATGCTGGTCTTCTGTGGGGGAACTGTGCAGCTGCTAGCCAGCCCTCCCTGTGACTGCAGCACCTGAACTCCGGAGCAGCTGAAAACCAGTGAACCGTCTCCAAGTATTTCACACTCTGCCTTCCTTTGTTTAGTCCACTGATCAGGCCTGTCATCTCTTTCCTCACAACTCATTTTCAGTGCACCCAATTAGAAGTCACTACAGCTCTTCAGCTGCAGTTCATTGGACAGGGAAATGAGATATATATTTTTTCTCTCTATAACACCAAGGCAGTTAAGGATCTTAAAATCTGATACTGCATCAGTGTTTTAGTTTGCCACGGAAAAGAAACAGGTTCTGCTCCAAGGTGTGCTTTGCTGAACTTCATATACACTGAATGATACCAGGAAAAAAAGTCCTGTCCCCTTTGCTGAGTATTTAACTGCAGGTCTGTAGCATTATGAAGAAATAAACTCCTCCTCCTGCTAACATGTAGCAATTAGAAAAAACACAACCAACCACTGCCCCCCAGTGACAAATTTACTCAAAACAGTAACATGCAAGTGTAAGTCATTAATCACTGATCTTATTTGAATTTATCACATGTATCTTTCAGTCAGTTCCCTCTGCAGAGTTCTCAATACAAGAATACAGGCTGATTTTAGGAGCTGTGGTAGCTTCTTTCCATTCTGTGCTGCACATGATACTTCTCCATGTCCTGAGATTACCATCAGCTCTCCATCATTGCTCCCAGCTAACACCTTCCTTACTAAAAGCCCTTTTTTCCCCACTGCTGACTTACGCTTTAGATAGTTCTGTTCCCTTCCCCATGCCTTTCACTCACTACATTAATGTTATTTTCCCCATGAGTCTCTTAGAGCTCTTAACTATTTGCAAGAATGAACATCTGTCACACCAGAAATCGACAATTTCTGATCAATTTTACAGAAAAAGACATGGTGACGTAAGACATGTTGACATAAGTCTACACCAGGCAGGTAGCAAAATTTAGCACATTGCACTACTTGAATGTAAGTATGTTTCTTTGAATTCCCATTTCTGCCAAAAAAAACCTTGCAAATTTTAGGGCTGGATGTGACAGTATGTTATATGGCAGAACACAAGATAGACAACACTCCCATAAATTGTTACAAGTCAATTCACAGTCATCGAAAGTTTCTTACTTGAGTTGGATGTCCTTTGGGCAAAATTCTAATCTATCGAAATCTACAAATGGAACAAAAAACCCATTTAGTATTTTAGGATTTTTTCAGTATATATCTAGAAAAACATAAATACTGAAGTACTAAGAGAACACTTACCTAAGCCACATTCTCCAACTGCTATTACCTTTGTCCTATTTTTTTCAATCAGATTTTTTAATTCAGATAAATACTGTTCAGGACTACTCTGCTCAAATTCTCCACAGCGGGTAGGATGACAGCCAACTGTACTGAAAAACATATCTAAAGCAAGAGAGTATTAGGAAATTATAAGAAAAAAAAAAACTTATTAAAGTATTTATTGGTCATAATTTTACAAGAAAACTCCATTTGAACACCTTTATCTCAGTGTTTAGTGAAATTATCTTAGATAATTTCATTAGACAGATGTTTTCTGCTTTAAAAATGTCAGACAGTATCTCCAACGGGGGCTTGTGCATGTGTCTCTTTTTAGTACACATTATTTGGTGTACTCCAAAGCTGCAACTTAGAGCTGAACTGTGGTGGTGGAGCAGCCCTCAATAAATCACACAATTGCCGAGGCTGGAAGAGACCTCTTGAGATCATTTAGAAATACATCTTGTTCAAAGTGCAGCAGATTATCCCAGCTGTAAGATCTGCAAACAGCATTTCCCCGTGCACCCCTGCATAAGCTGTTAAGAGAATTTCACAGGTCACAACTGCCTGATTTACCCAAGTATCTAATCTAGATTACCTTGCCAAAACTAACATTTCTGCTAAGTGTAAAAGCACTGGGGAAGGGAAAAAACAGATAAGGCCTTGAGTAACTTGCCCTAATGTTCAAGCCAGTCCTCCTTCAATGGGAAGTGGGGAGGTGGACTGAGTCAAACCAAATTACCTCCCTGGGTTCACTCAAACCAAAATTATTTTACATTTCTGTGAGCAAATAGTACTTCATCATGTGTTTTAGTTTAAATATATATTTAAATACTTAGTAGAATGAAATCTGCCTAAAGAAAAAAGAAGAGCCATTTCCCTTTCACAGAAAGAAAGGAAAAGCCAGGAGAAGGATCAAAAGAAATATACCTCTCTTGATTAAGCTGGTCATGACAGACTGTTGAGTAAAAAACAAACAGAAAGCCAACAAACCCCGTGTATTTCACAATATATAATCATTTTAGCTTATTTCTAGAACAGAAACTTGTATCAATATCTTTATTCCAGAAATTTCCTATAATTTTAATTTTTATTTAGAAATAGAACATTTCTAGGAAAAAATTATTTCTGCAGGAAAAGAGTGATTCTTTCCAAAATCAGGGATCTAAAGAGCAACATGCAGAAACTGAATCAATGCATTCATCCCACTCTGAAATGTAATTTCTCATTTTAATTTGAGATTCTGTAAACACCTCTGGGGCAGGTCCTTTTGAACTCAATTCTGAGAGAAGAGAAGGTTACATTTTTGACTGACAATATAAACTTGAAGTGAAAATACCATTTGTCTGTGCCAGCTGCAATGCATCTTTACTATCTTCTAGACTCCCACCTGTAATCAAAAACTTGAAAAAGAAAAGTACTGTCAGTTGAATGTTCTTTGAACATCAAACTTTGAACATCATCTTTTGTTTAAGAAAACAAATACGAGGAAGAATCTTGACAGAAACCACCAGAATACAATTACTAATATACATAAAACAAGATTTCATAAATCAGCAATAAACCTCAATGGTCCTCAAGAGCTAGTAAATACACTAGGCAGCAAAATATTATTTGTTTCCCCTTCATCAAGTATCTTGTATGCTAAGCATTTAAATCACTACAGGAATAAAATAATTCTATTTGCAGCTGTATTAGCTTCATTAGACAATGACTGAAGACACTGTATTTGCATTTGAGAAATGATACTTGGAAACATTCTCCCTGTCTTACAGCTGGGAGTCTTTACTCCCAAAGACCCAAAACAAGACATGAATAAGAAGTTAAACCAAAAAATGAGTCTGTATAAGAACTGGGATTATAAATGTAAGAATTTCCATCTCTGATCTTTTATTTTTACCTTAAACTCATCACACCAGAATTGTTGCCTACAGTGCACTTTTTTGAATCACCACTTGCAGAATATTTCACCCTAGGTTGCAACAACCATGACTACAGTGCTTTTGGACAACTCTTCTCCCTACAGATGCCATCCACCAGGCTCTGTCAGCACCAGCTCAGACGTTCCTGCAGGGCACTCATGACAGACAGATACATCCCAACGATACCACTGAGAGATGTTAAGCTGAAAATGGCTCAGTGTATACACGACACAGGACAAAACCTCACAAAAAATTACCATAAAGCAGCAGCTATACAGAAAAATAAAAGTATTTTCTAATAAGCAGATTAAACTTCTAGGCAAGTAGGAACAATCTGTGATGGAATAGGCTTCTGACACTGTACAGGCCAGTAGCAAGACTGAGAACAGCCAAGGACAGGAACTCCTGAAAAACATTTCTCAATCCACTATGCATCTTGAAAAAGTTATGCAGCTAATCTATTTTTGATGATAAAAAAACGGTACTTATTTTCAGAAGGTGATATAAAGATTAAACAACACTTATACAGCACATATAAATGTGACCTCAATCCTGTATTTGCTGCAGTGGGGTAACATCTCCATCACTAGTTTTCTTTTTTTGTCTCCCGGTGCATTTCCCACTCTTTTCAGATGAGAGTTTTTCAACAAACTCCCAAGATGCCTGTTCTTCTGTGAGAAGAGCATTTATTTCTTTATTTCTAATCTGGTAGCCTTATTAGTGCAGTAGAACAGTTTTTGCCTGTATGCATTATATTCTATGTTAATTCATATTTTTCATATGTATTTCATATGTATTCATCCAAAAATGTATTAGTTTAAAGAGAGAGAGGCAGGTTAAACTACTGCATCTAAAGGAATGTGATGCAATGCTGAAAACATCAATGTCAAGTTCAGAGTTACAAATTCTCTCATAATGATGCTGTTTTAATAGATGTAAGCCAGTATTCACCAGCAAACATTCAGATGTCTCAACTCTAAGAGTCTGTGGCACTCCAAGCTCTTCTGTGGTTACCAATTTCCTTTACATAGAGAAATATCTGAAGAATCTCAGTTGGGAGAGTTTGATCTTCAGCAGTAATTGTTGATTAAGAGTCGCAGAATCATTGAAGTTGGAAAAGGCCTCCAAGATCACTGAGTTCCACCTCTGACAGATTGCCACCACCTTGTCAACTAAACTATAGTACTGAGTGCCACATCCAGCTGTTTCTTGAACACTGCCATGGGATGATGACCACCACTTCCCTGAGTACTTCCCTGTTCCAGTGCCTGACCACCCTTCCCATGAAAAAATTCTTCCTTGGTGTCCAACTGAACCTCCCCTGACAGAGCCTGTCACCTGGGAAAAGATACTAACCCCCACCTGGCTACAGCCTCCTTTCAGGAGTTGTAGAGAATGATGAAGTCTCCTCTGAGCCTCCTTTTCTCCAGGTTAAAAAACCCCCAGCTCTCTCAGCTGCTCCTCGTAGGATTTATTCTCTAAGAGCCACACAAGGTACGAGAAGAAAGGAATGGTTGCTTATAATACAACATAGAAAATTATGTACCAGCAGGTCAGAGGAGACTATCTTTCTGTTGAAACTGTACAAAATAACTTCTACATCCACATCACCTACAATATCACTGAACTTCAATAATGATCTGTGCAAAAGGAAAGACAATAGTTTGCACAGAACACTTTTGTGCTATTGAAGGAAGTTACTGCATTTTCCATTGAAAGTCCCAGAAACATTGTTTTAGTAGGAGAGCACTAGAAAACCCAAATATTAGAAAGCAGCTTAAAATTTTAAAGCAATTTCATTGTAAGAAATTACCTTTTTAATGCCCACTTTGACTGCTCTCTCTATTACATCCAGAAAGTCATCTGCAATAGTTCATAAAAATGTCATAAATTGAACCTGAAGTTTTACAGCATAATTTAACTACTTTTCAATTTTCATGCTGTCAAAATTCTTATCATTAAATCTTTAAACCTTAAAATTTTTGCTTAATTGATTTTTATAAGACAATAACAAAATGCAATAACTAAAGATCCAATTTGAATCCAAGAAGTCAATGGAAGTTTTTCCACATACTTTAGGAGGCTCTCCATTTTTACATCCATATCTAAAGGCCATAAGAGTAAAAAAAAAGCCCCACATTATAATTAGTAACTATGATTCAGCAATACAATACTTTGACAGATTTCTGTTCATAACTCTCACATCAGTTTTTCAATGCAATTCTAAATAGATCAGCAATTGTCCATTTTACTCTAGAAGCAGAGTTACCTGCATGACAACAGCAATTAAGACAACACACTTGGTTAGGGTATCCACCTTATTTAGTCAGGCTTTCTTCTTTAAGCCCAAATACATAAGGAGGAGAAGAAAGATACTCTAACATCATGTTCTGACATGCATGAGGTTTCTGATTTAGCCAAAGGGATCCTGTCTTCCAGCAGCTACTAGGAAACACATACCTTGATGTTTCTGTGTTCCCCTGTAGATTCCTCTGAACATAGGATCTGTCAGGTTAATACCAATGTCTATGGAAAGACAAAGATAAAAATTAGAAGTTATAGTTGTTCTACATTTTACTCTAAGCATTAGTCAACTAGAGAAGACAAGAGAAACCCTATCTTAATAGCCACTGGACCAGCAAATTGCTAAGTCATAAAATGCTTAAGCATAAGTTTACTTGCATAACTTGAGAAATTACTCCTTACCAGAAGTGACAAAAAAATTAAACTTTTGCCTCTGTGCAACTTCTGACTTTCTGTGAGTGTATTATGCACACCCTCATAACCACCAAAGCAAATACACATATGCTTTTTATTGCAAAGTCTGCTTTTCACATGAAAACACCAATTTATTCAACAAGCATATAGGAAGGGAAAACGAAGCATTTTTACACGGGTGGGAGCAGCAGCAGCAGAACGCCTCCTAAGCGCTGCCTGTTCTCCCTCCTGCTGCCAGCCCTGGGCAATCCCACCCGCCCGGCAGCACTGACAGGACACTGACAGGACACCTGCAATGCAGGCACCGTCTGGAGCTGCCCAGCCCAGCCCTCCTCACTCGGCTTCCCCCGCGCTGCAGCCTCGCAGCCAAGGCCTGGAGCACCGGCTTCAGGAACAGCAGCTCTGCAGCTGCCACAGCCCGCGCTTCCAGTGGGGATTCTAGCGGGAAGTTTTCCAGGGAAACATTAAGCTGCTGTGCCTTACGTAGGGTTTCCATATAAACCGACCTTTTGAAGTTATTTACACGCTTTCCCTCGAATTTCCTAACAATAGTAACGTTTTCATCCAAGACAGTTCCATACAATCAGAAACAACCACGACTAATGTGCCAGTGCAGGACAGGTAATGAGGGGGGGCCGAACCCCTAGTCTTGGGGGGTAACCAAGGAACAGCACAGCGCCCAGACACAGCACAAACATTCCCAAACGCTTCCTGGGGGCTCCAAGGCCGCCGAACCTCAGCCCGGGACACCGAGACGGACCGAAGGAGGTGACAAGCCCTGGCAGAGGGGCTGGGGCGGGAGGTGACAAGCCCTGGCAGAGGGGCTAGGACGAGACTAAGAGACTGTAACAAGCCTAAGGGACTGTAACAAGCCTGAGAGACTGTGACAAGCCCTAGTTGAGGAGCTGGAGCAGGAGGCGCTAAGCACTGGATGGAAGGCTGGGACAAGCCCTGCTACAGCACAGTCCAGCTTCCGTCCGCTGCGCGCGGACCCTCAAAAACCGGGATAGCAGCGGCCTCCTCGGCCCAGCACCGGGCGAGGAGTAGGGAGCCTGGGTCGGGGACACGGGGACAGAAACCTCCCGCCCGCCTCCGCCACCCCCTCACCGATGAACTTGGCGCGGCTCATGGCGGCTCCGGGAGCGCTGCGGCGGCAGCGCAGGCGGGGCCGCGCCGCCCTCCCGGCATCCCCCGCGCGCAGGGGAAGGTGCCGCTGAGTGCTCGGCGCCATGGCCGCGTACTTGACTCACCAGCAGAAGGTGCTGCGGCTGTACAAGAAATCCCTGCGGCACCTCGAGTCCTGGTGCATCCAGCGGTGAGGACGAGGGGAGCTGGGCGTGGGGACCGCTGGCCGCCCTCACATCGGGGCGCTCAGCCCCACGCTTGGCTGGGCCCGGGGTGGGGGGGGTGGTTGTTTTCCTCCTCACTGTGCATGACCTCTGTCCGTAGAGACAAGTATCGCTACCTCGCCTGCCTCCTGAGGGACCGGTTCGATAAGAACAAGGATGTGAAGGACATGGTGCAAGCCACCGCGCTGCTGAAGGCCGGCGAGGAGGAGTTCTGGGCCACCCAGCACCCGCAGCCGTACATCTTCCCCGACTCCCCCGGGGGCACTTCCTATGAGAGATACGAGTGCTACAAGGTGAGGAGCCGGGAATACTGTGGATTGCTGCGCTTGTTTTATGTAACATTGACTTAGACAGGGCCGCAGCTTGGCTCAGCTGTGTCTCTTCATAGCTCGCTGAACATCTTGCCGCTTCTGTGGCAGTAGCTGCTCTGGTCCTTGGAAATGGAGTTTCTTGATTTGTCTGAACACCACTAGTTGTTCTTTTGGGGTTTTTCCCCGGGATAATCATCTGCTCTTTTGCCAAACGCAGTCCGCCCCGTGGCGGGTCAGGTTGTTACAGGGGAGCCTGAGCTGAGCTGGGGGAGTGAACAGCGCCGAGGAAGCTCTGCTGCCTGCCCTGCACAGCCTTGGCTCGCTGGTGGGGTCAGGTGTCACCTTGGCTGTCGGGGACTTCCCTTCACTCAGTCCTATGGTGCTTCCAGCATTTTGAGTAATGGTACAAGTTAGCATTTCCCTTCATATGATGCCGTGCCAGATTGTGTAGTTTGTATCCCACTGCGTGAAAGGAGCAGTGCCTGGAAATGGAAGCCTTATTTTTAGACTCTTTAAGGCACTTCTGCAGGCTTTGACCATCGAGATTGTTTTATTTAGGAGCAAAAGTTTCATGGAAAAACACAGGGACTTTGCTTTCTTGGCATCATCTTTTTAATGCATTAGAAGTTAATACTGACCTAGAGACTCCATGCACCCATTTCCTTATGAATTTGAAAAAAGTGTTGGCGCAAGACTGGATGTGATTGGATCTTCTTGAATAATAATCCATGGAAAAACAAAAATATGAGTGAAAGGAGAAGGACTTAAGATTATGCTAAGGTCAAGGGCCTGAGCAGTAGCAGTGATAATAGTGACAGAGAATCTGGACAGGAAAAAGGCCAGTTGAGCAATAAAATGGTTGAGATTAGTCTTCATTCAGAAACACAAACTGGGTTATGCTCTCTTTTCCCAGTTAGATGGGCTGAAACCATCTTAACAAAATGGCTGTCAAAAGGATTTGACTGGTTTGTGTATCGGTGACTGTTCACTGTGGATGCTGGTGCAAAATGTAATTTTTAGATCTCAGGCTGCATGGTGGTTTTAACAGGAGTTTGCTGTGTGCAAATGTTGTTTTGCTTCAGCAGCTGTGCTATTTCTGTTCAGTCAAAGATTTGTGCTGTGATGAGAATCACAGCAAGAAACCAAAAGTGTGAGTATTGCTAAATGAGTGATGGTACTGGAGCAACTTTTTTTTTTTTTTTAAGGATTGGGAGCTCTGGTGTGGTTTTGTTTTTTATTCAGTGTTTCTCTCTTTAAAATGTAAAAAATTAATTATTCTTAAATCGCTGTAAAATTTTAAATTTTGGGTTTTTCCCTTGTCAGAAGGTCTTAAAGGTCAGACCATTCTCAAGATCCTAAAGGCCTAAGAAACTGCTCATTTCTTATTAGGTGTAGATAAGGAGACATGAGCTGTAATGTTTTGTCTCTGTCAAGTAAAAGCAGAGAAGGATTCCTCGAACCTGCTGCCTTTGAAAGAAGGAAGGGAAGAAATCAGATCTTCTCCTCCACCAAATGGAATTACATCAAGAAGTTTAGAGTAATCTGAGGTGACCTGGGACTTGTTTTGGAATGCTGTGATTTAAGCAAGTCGCTGTGATGTCTTCCTATGGGTTAGAATAGTGTGTGGAAAGTCCTGACTTCTGCCACTTGCCTTGAGATAGTCAGGCAGCTCTTAAATGGTGTTTTTATGTAGTACTTCAAAATGGAGTAACGCTGGCTTCAGCCTTTGTGTTTTGTTCTTCTGCATGTGTGTACAAATGTGATTTCACATATAAAAATAGTATTTTAAATTACATTTTTCTTCAACAGCATCCTGAATGGTGCTTGGATTTCTGGCACCCTTCTGAGAAGGCCATGTACCCTGATTACTTTGCCAAACGAGAGCAATGGAAGAAGCTGCAGCGGGAAAGCTGGGAAAGAGAGGTCAGTGCTTGCTCTATGCAAAGAAAAGTCTCTTTAGCACACAAGTATCGTGTGTGACAGAGATGTGTTCTTGGAAAAATTTCTGAATGTCTACTGCAGTCTCAGTAAGACTCTTCAGTACTGGAGTGCTTGTTGGTGTGAAACACTGACTTGACCTAAAATGCCTACACATTTGTTACAGCTACTGAAAGGTTGTGAAGGGAATTTGAAGTTAAAGCTGAACCTGCAGCCTTGTGTCAGTTAGTGAGAGCTGTTGTAGCAGTTTTGTGAAAAAAAATTCCGAAGTGGGATGAAAGGAGAGACTAATGACCAGAGAATTCCTCTTCTGCTGCTGTGGAGCTCTGACACATTCTGGTTACACCTTGGAAAGTGATTTGCTGCAGTGGTCATCAGTTGGGCATTGAGACTAAATTCTGGCCATCCTAAACTGAGAGTTGGTTGGAAGAAGTTGGTGTTCTTAGAACAGTTCTTTGATTCAGTTGGATTGTATGGAGTGTGGCACTGAGCTGAATTAACACAGGGGCAGCCAGCACTTGTGCTGCTTCAAGGAATGGGTGTTGAAAGCATGTGAGGGGCTGTTGGTGATGTGCAGGAACAGAAATCTCCTACTGACTGCAGGGAAACTTGGTCTGGAGTTGGAATTATCTGGCTGCTTCCAAAGCAGCACAATTCAGCCTGTTTAGTAATGGTAGATGTGAATTACATGGAAATAATGACCTTTTAAGTGAAATTTCCCTTGTAAATCACTTCTTGCTCTTAGAAATTCCTTCTTAATTAGGTAATATTAACCTACAGTGGTTACTGAGAGGAAGTTAATGTTAGGAAACATGAAACCTGTCAGCCAAAGGTGTTACCACTGGTTCTTCCCTGTGGAAATAGGGGCTCGTTTTGCTCACTGCCTGGGCACTGAAAATCACATTATGGGAATGTGTGTTAATATGCTAACACAGTTCTATGTCTTATCTTCTAGATTAAGCAGTTACAAGATGAAACTCCAGCTGATGGTCCAAGAACTGAAGCTTTGCCTCCAGCTCGTAAGGAGGGGCATCTTCCCCCCATGTGGTGGCATCATGTCACTCGACCTCGTGAACAGCCCATGTGAGAGCACGGCAGGTGTGAAGGGCAGCGGTCTGTGCTGTAGGCAGGTGGCACCTCAGTGACCACTTGCTTCTCAAATATAGAATAAAGCCAGATAAAGTAACAGAGAAGGTGTTTTACTGGCATACTGCTCTTTACTAGCACACTCACACTTCACTGCCAGCTTGTGCAGGCAGTTCATATCAGCTGGAATGTGGTACTAAATACAGGCAAGGTGTCAAAGCTGGATTTAAAGATACTGACAGCAGCAGAGACTGGGCTTTGGGTGCTCCTTTATTGAGGGTGTTTCTGACCTTGCTGTGGGATCAAGACATCTTTCCCTCCCTTCCCTCCTCATTAGGCTCTTTGCTACATTTTTCACTTTGGTATCAAATCTCACAAGACACAAACCTTTCTTACACCATGGTGCATTCCTCATGGCATAGATAGCAGTGCTATAGGGCGCCAGAGGAAAGCTGACCCCCCATATAACCTGAATCCCAGATAACCACTGAGCTGTATCAGGTATCACACGTGGGCTGCTGAAGCCCATTCATGGGTCACAAAGGGTTCTTGCAGTGTGACACACTGAACTGGGGACAAAAAGCTGTTTGCTTCTGGCCACGTTCCCAGAGCATTGGTACAAGACACGGAAAGTTCTGCTAACACTTTCACTAACTGCCCTGTGAAGAACAGATGGGATACAGTCACTAAACAAAAGCTTATGGGAAAACCTGCCTCTTCAGCTGTTTTCCAATTTTTAGGGCTACAAGAAGAGATGTAGGTTGCCTAATCTTACTTCCATTCTACAGAAGTTACTTGACTGTGCCCATATTTAAACCTAAGGCTTAATATTTCTGTGAACCGCAATTGAACAAAAGATGGCAAGGCACAAACTTCAGCTCTTTTAAGGACAACATACGTAGTTCAGGAATAAGGCTTTAATCTGGTGGATTTTTAGAAAGTTTTAAGTCTACATGCTAAAATAGGTCTGAATTTTGGGAGGGAAAAAAAAAATCCAGAAAAACAGCCTTATGTATTCCACAGCTGAAACTTTCATTCCTGCCTGGAAGCAGGATCTGTTTTCTGTGCTCAGTTAGTCCAAAGGCAGTGGCAGAACTGAGGCATGCCCTCTTCCAGCACAGCTGTTCAGCACTCACCATACCTCGGGTCGGAGCTCTCCCTCGGAGCAAGTGCCTTCAGTACTGAAATGGCCAAGCAAAGCACTGACACCTGAGCGAGACGAGATGCTCGGCAGAGATACAGCCATAGACAGATGGGAGAATGAAACCATGATCCTGTTGGAGACAAGACATTTCCAGCCAGACCACCTTGGTTTTGCCTTTAACATTTTCCTGATTGTATTGGGACAGGATGGGTTGGAGTTTACTTTCTCCATAGCAGCCCTTGTACTCCTGGGAAGGTGTTAAGAGCACACGAGTGCTCTGGCTACTGCTGAGCGTGTTCCACAGCATCCAGGGTGTCCACTTGGCATCTCCCCATACCAGTGGACTGGGGGTAGGAAAGATCTTGGGAGGGGACAAAGTCAGGACTCAGGATAGCAGACCCAAACTGACTCCTCTCTACACCGGTGCACAGGTTCTGCCAGGAACCTACCCCAGCACAGGATTCCATGGGCTCTCAGCTTCCTTTGAGCATCCACCTGTTCCAGCATGGGCTGCAGGTGAATCTCTGCTCCCCCATGGACCTCCACAGGCTGCAGGGGCACAGCTGCGTCACCTGCAGGGAAATGTCTACTCTGGCACCTGCAGCACCTTCTGCCCCTCCTGGGTGTATGCAGGGCCATTTCCCTCACATATTCTCACTCCTCTCTGCACCTGCTATTGCTCTCACACAGCAACGTTTTCTGCTTCTTACATCTTCTATCCCAGAGGCATTACCACAACCACTGTTGGGCTTGGCCCATGGGCTTGGCATGGTGGGTCTGTCCTGGAGCTGGCTGGCATTGCCTCTCGGACATGGGGGAAGCTCCTGGCAGCTTCTCATAGAAGCCACCCCTGTAGCCCCCTGCTACCTAAACCTGGCCTCATAAACCCAGTGCAGTGACAAATGGAAAGCTTTAGACAAAAATGAAATAATCTCAGCAGCAAGGAAATAAACTGGGCAGCTCCAAGAGGGAGCAACATCCTCCCCCTCTGCCTTCAATGCTGAGAAAGCTGAACAAAAGAAAAGTCTTCAGTCACTTGGGGAGCTGTGGGAGATGGTGCTGGTGTTGTGCTTGATATATTCCAGCTGTAGCAGAGGCAGTGTTGACAGCAGGAATTTCCCTCCTCTGGCCTAAGGAACTGTGGTCCAGCACTGAGGTGGATGCACAGAAATGCAGTTACCTGTGCTTCCTGGCCAGGTAACAGCAAGGGAAATGTCATCAGTCACTATTTAATGGGAATTTCCATCATAAGCACTGCACTTCTGCTCCATTGTTATCCTGCCAGTGCCCATCAGTAAAACACAGCTATATGCAATTTTATTTACTTGTTTTTTAATTCTCTTTTGCTTCTATTAGATACAGATGGAACCTGCATGATCTTGAGATATCTGATGAAGGCCACCATTGATATCCAATGCTCTGGAAGCAGAAAGTCTTTAAGAAGCAAAATACAGAAGTTTTTCAGCAGTTCTTTATTTATAATGTAGGCTTAAGCAATCATTACAATGTAGAAGGGAGACACACTTACAGCAATTATTTATACCAGTTTAGAACAAAAAACTGCACAGGGAGAGGTCAACTCTCAGTACAAACTAGCAACTAAACCACAATAATTTACCATTAGAAACATTTTCTTTTTCAGCTGTGACACTGCTTTTACAATATGCAAAAACACAAACAATAGAACTATCCAAAGTGTTTTGTCACATTCTTTCTACATTGAATTTGGCAACATTTTATATTAAATTTTACTGATTATACTAACGTTTAAGAACTAAACAAGTGAAAAGCTGTACTTGGGTACAGTTACATCCATTTATTTCAAAGGTTTAAATAACACTTTTAACTATTGAGATTATCTCCTAGCAGTTTTTGTTTATGCAAAAACCATCTCAAAGCCTCATTTGCACAATGCATCAGCTACTGTATCAAGATTCGTGGGCTACACCACAGGCACTACTGTTTATTATATTCTGTAATAAGGAGCTTGTTTTTCAAAGAAAGGAAGGTTTAATATTTTCTAAGGATCATGCTTTGTTTTTTCTTTTTGCTTTTAAGCCATAACAAAAAAAGAAGTTTAGCAAGCACAGCAGTGTAAAATGTCATATAGAACACAGTGACTACACAGTTACTAGAAGTTTCACATCCAATGCAGTTATGTATTAAAGCATAAGAGGTCATGTAGGCAAGTCTAGAGCCAACAGAAATCTGCAGTGTGTGGTGGAAACCAGCCCCTTACGTGTGTTATTTGGTGCATTTTTAAACAATCCCGGATCCGCAAGTCTGGTGTCCCTCCACATGTGGGTCTGCTGTGGGTGGGCAGACAGCATCCTTCTGGATTGTCTGACTGGTACACCATGTCATGCCAAGGGGTCTGCACATTTCTGTCAGCTTTAGGAGACGGGTACTGCAGCAATAACTTACTTTTACTTTAAGGAAAAAATCCAACTCTTAATGATTCTATCAACAGCGTTCCAAAAAACATTACTTAAAAGTACAAAAAAAGAGATTACAGAGATCAGACTCCCAGTATTATCAAAAAACTAGTATCTCCCCCCACCCCCCACCCCTTGCCCCTTTCTTTTCGGTATTTAAGAAAAGCCAATCAACTGCCATTTAAAAGAAGTTAAGAAAAACAAGCCCCTGTATTGGAAAGAAACATTTGCAGTTTATTAGATCACAAGCTGGTTTCACCTGTCAAATTTTTAAGTGTTTTCTCAAAATAGTTGGGCTTTCTAAGGTGCCCAGCCTGCTGGGCACAGTCAGAAAAAGGCATTTTGATAACATCTAAGAACTCCCTGCTTGCATTTTAAAAATGTTTTCGCATTTATAACTGCCTTAAGCCTGTTGTCCTTGTTTGCATTCAGCGAAAGGATGAGTGGAACAAAACGTGAAGGTGGAAGAACCAAGCCTACCCAGTTAAGGCTGCATGCATGTGACTGAGAGTTGCTGCTGTGCAGTCAAAAAAGAAATGTGGAAAAACCCAGTTTTTAAAACACCCTACAGAAACAAAACACTGCAATCCAGTATGGCTTATTCTGATGCATTTACCATGAAGCTACTAGTCATTTATCCTACTAGGCTACTTTTGTGCAACAGCATCTGCTATTTTGATGGCATCTCCCTCCCCCCACTACCCCCCAATAACTCTATCAACTGCAGGTTTCTTCCTTGCATTATATATTGCTTTATTATCAATTTTTATTCCTGCTTTTCAAACTTTTTTTTAATACTTAAATGAGGATCCGTTCCATATATCTTGACTTAAACTGTAGTAAGTCCCATTGTTCTATTTTTTAACCTCACTATTACAAGGCGCACTACAAAAGCTTGCAAAAAAGCCAAATTTTCATTAAATCCCTTTGCTGAAGTTAACTACTCGACATTTTTTTTTTCTCCTATGATTTAAAACTTTACAAAGAGAGTTATAAAAAAGGTAAATGGGATTTGGCACCTTCAGAAAAAATTAAAAGCGTAACTTAGATCAAAAAAATGCAGAAACAAAATCATTGATATTTACAAATTAAAACACCACTGAAGATTATGTCTTACTATGCTCTTTCATTTTTCTCTTTTAGAGTACTTTCAGACTGTCTGTTACCGAGTATCTTAAAAAAATCATTGATTACAGATCGGAATGGATAGAGACAAATTAGTTTTCTCACAGTTCCTTCTCGGCGTTCAGTAGTCTGGCAGCTCCTCCGCTCCTAGGAAATACGAGGTGCTGAGCGATCATTCGTGGTCGTCTTCTTCAGCTTGACCCCGCGCCGGATGGCGTTGAGCATATCCTCCCCCTGCGGGACATCGCCGGGGCTCAGCTCGCCAGGCTCCGGCTCTGCCTGCCCCGCGGGCGCCAGGCTGCCGACCCCATCCCGCTCGCTCTCCTCCCCCTCGCTCTCGGGGACCGCCTGCCTCTGCTCCTCGGCAGCGCCCAGTTTCTGGCCTGGCGCCGGAGGGTTGACAGACGCTTGCCCGCTCCACGAGGGCACACCGGTGACACCTTGCCCACCATCTCCTGCTGCTGGAGACTCCGGATTTTGCTCGGGGCACTCTTCTGTCCCGGCGAGGGCACCAGGCAGCCCCCCTGGGATGTCAGGGACAGTCGGTGTTTTGACAGGAATCACCGGCGTCTTGATGGGAATGGGGCCTCCGCCGATGGTCCCGCGCCGGACGGAAGGCTTGGTCGAAGGCGTCCGTCGGATGGTGGCGACGCCGGGGGTGACGATGACCGGTCCCAGCGTGGTTGGCAGACCTGCAGTGGAAGCGGGACGCTTGGTTTGAAACATTCTGCGATAGGACTGGCTAATGTCACTGTTTCTTGGGATGGTGGAAGATTTGTCAAACTCCTGTTGTTCTGCCTCCTGGTCACCACTCACAGAGAAATAATCATAATCTGAAACTGATGCCAAAAGACAGAGTTAGGATCAAGCCGGAGCAGACAGCTGAGTCATATCAGTAAGTCTGAAGTATGTAGAGATAACCAAAAAAGCTTGGGAGTCAAGAAGAATTAAGGGAGTTTCCACCTTTAGAAGGAAGAAAGCCCGAGGTTCTGTAACCAAGATTTGAGGACTGTGTGGTTGAAGGCATCACAGCAGACCAGTCCTATAGCTGCAGGGGACCCATGGCTCTTGTGAAAGAGAACGAGCTCAATACTTGTCACCAACGTGAAGATACCAAAACCAGCATCCTACAAGCCATATGCCACCACTTGTAGATAGAAATACTTGAAAAATGTACTTTAGATTAGGTAAATGAGTTCAGGGGACCTTGTACCAGTGACTTCAGCAGCAAATCTGTTTATTTTGCAAACAAAGTAAAACTCAGCTGTCAGCTCTGAAAACTCAGCCTCAGCTTTAATAATTGAACTGAGTTCCTTCCTCTCCACCTAAGTGCCGAGCCAAGCTTGGCTCTCCACAAGCTCTGCTACCTCCTGTGACTGCAGAGCACAACCACCACAGCTGAGCAAACAAGGCTTGAACTGCAAATACCAAACTTGGTCCCTCCCAGCTTGCTGCTGGTTCTGAAACAGGGTACAAAACCCAACACCTCATTGCAGCTTCCCAGCTATGCCCAAGTTGAAGTGTCCAATGGATTCTTTTTCCAATTACAAAATTTCTGCTTCGGCAGGAAATAAAAGGTCACCAAGGAAAACCAAGAGCAGATTGAGAGCACTGATGGAACACAGCAAAGCTCATGAGTGTAGATTTGCTGAGACAGTAGCTCAGAAAGGATCCAAGAAGTACTGGATGCAATACCAGTGTCATTTGTAATTCCAGGATCCTCTTTAAAATGGTGGCATTCTGAAGCTGAAACTCATTGGAACGATGCACAAAAAACCACAATCATTCAGTACACTATGCAGCAATGCAGATTTCTATGTCGTCAATAAATCCAGGCTGCATTCCAAGCTGGAAAAAGCTTCCTAGCTGCAATTTCAGCCTTCCTCCACAGCTGACTACAAAGCCAGCAAGCAATAGCTGCTCCTTGGCACCATGGTGTGAGTGCGTGATGGCCAGGGTGGGAATGTTCTAAAAAGGAACATCTCCTGGATGGTTACCTTGAGATGGGATCGTGTCCTCTGAGCAGCATGGAGTTGTTGTCTGGGTGCTGTAGCCACTGGAGCACTGCAAGGAATCCCGACTGCTCCTCTGGGTGTCCAACTGCAGCCCTCGGGACAGAGCGAGCGCCAGCTCCTCGCAGGCCTCCATCTCCTCACCCTGCTGCTTACACACAGAAAAGAGACTCATTATGCCTGCAAGGGTCAGTCACCTTCACCCACTTTTAGCTGTCTCTCCTCCCTAGCAGAGCTTGTCACCATCACAATCCAACAGGACTGTGCCCAGCCATTTACTCAGGCTTAGGAAGAGACGTTTCTTTGGAGTCCATTGCTCTGTAAAAGTCAATACCCAACAGCGCATTCCCTCCTGCCCGCACGATTCCCACTGACCACAGCACCACCACACCAGTACCACTTCCCAGGTAAACACAGCATAAAGTGCATCAGAAGTACTGGCAGGAGCCAGCACGGCCATCTCCTGTACAGCAAACAGCGTATTTGAAATTAGAGCTTCACCCGTGTGGCAGCTGACACCGTCATGCTCCGAGGCCTCTGGGGCTCCTCGGGGGGCGCGGGGGCTCCGCTCTGAGCTGCTCCATTGAGATCTGGCTCTCGCTTTTCCTTGCGACGTTGCAATGTGTTCACCATGGGCTGATCGTACGGGCCTGGCTTGGCCCAGTCCTATGGAAATGAGCTCGTTAGGGACAGCTTTCATCAGAAACTGTGCTTTAGTTAAGGGCACAACTATGCAAAAGGGCAATTTTAATGCAACAGATTGTGTATCAAACTGGACATGCCTTTCTGAATAAGGTGAGAAATAAATTCATTTCGAGGATATTAAAAATCTTCATTTATTAAACCTATTTCCTATATTAGAAGGAATCTACATTTCCCATTCTTCATAAACATTCTTATATATAGGTATTTAACATTTTGATACTATAGTTTTATCTAAATGAAATTCCATAGTGTTGAAGCCTATATTTTCAGAATTTCAAGCACAAAAATCAGTCACACAGAAGAAGATATGCATAAATGTCCAATTGGTGATGTAACTGTTCCAGATGTACACAGATTCTAGTATTATGTGCTGTTATGATGTCTTCAGTTCTGAAAAATTAGGCTTGAACAGATTTTTCATACACATTAGTGGAGAGAATTACTCTGAGTAATCTGTCAGTTTACTAACTGAAGTCTAGTTTATAATGATAAACTGCACTGAGGAAAGACTAACCTCACTTTGAATTACTGGTGCTAAATTTGAAACAGTAATTTCTCAGGCCCTGAGGGCTGTATTCACTAGGGGCTCTATCAAGCAAAATCCTGAGGGTGCCCAGAACCCACACACTGCACACAAAGAGCTGGACTGATCTGTGACTTGTGCTGGGATGCAGAACCAGTGCTAAGCAGCAGCTCCCCCAGACACCAGCTGCTGCTGGGGCAATCCCAATCCTAAAACAGTTTTCCTTCACTGAGACAAAGGCTGCTTTAAAAATAAAAGAAATAACTTGCGCATAAGAATGGGCCCCACACCCTCCCAGCTGCCTGCTGGGCAGCCTCCCACAGCCTTCTGATAGACAATTAATGATGGGCTAAGACCACACTGTGGGCTCGTGATGTGTCTCAGTCCAAGGAATGAGAAGTGCAATGCAGCTGAACTGACACAGTCCCTTGTGCAGTCAGGTATTTTGGTTTTATTAACACACACAAAACTCTGCTTTGCCTTGACAGCTGTGTCTCTGCTCTAAATGTTTTGCACTGAAATATATTGGCAAAGTGGTTCTAGCAGAGACACTAACAGTGGTTCTAGCAGAGACCTGGAAGCCCCAGGACCACTGTGGCCACCCTGTGCGTATCGGAACAGTCTCCAGCTGCTGGAGAGAGAGATTAGGGGGATCTGTAACAAGATATCTCAATTTAGATGTATATACACAGGTCCCATGGTGCATATGCAGTATTACATAACCATCCACAGGCAGTTAATACCTGCACAGCGACTCTTGACCGCACATCAGCCTTGCTGAGGATCCAGAGCAACAGACAAGAGACTTTTTCCCTTGTTCTAGGCCAAAGCCTCCCAGGGAACCACCTGGCAGGGATGAACTTTCAGGCTCTGGCAGAGCAGACATGTTTTGATGCCAAGTAAGATCCCTGCAGATCCAGCTGGAGCAACTGAAAGAAGTTACTGCACTCTTTTTTGGTGGTCTCCCCAAGAGGGCGAAATGAGCTGGGTGAGCACTTCTACTCTGTGGCAGTAAAGCTTCAGTCACCACTCGGGTTTACCTGGTGCTGAGCACCTTCTTAAGCCACTCCAACTGGATCTAGGAGAGTGTGCCTGCCTATAGCCACAGGCCCATCCACAGGGAGGAGGTCAGGATGTCCAACATATGGTCTTACTAAGACAACTGGACGCTGTTCCCTGCTCAAGTGAGCACTTTCATAGTGCTAAATAAGCTCTTTTACCCCTATACAGAGCCCAGAGTGCTTTCACCAATGTTCCAGAGCTAAACTATTCCTTCCTACCTAGGTATTGTCAGCTTTGGTATCTTTTAGTTGGTGCCAGAACACACAAGGTCATTCAGAAATACCCACAACCAGATTTTAGGTCTGATTTTCACCATGCAGTGCCCATTCAGAGTGATACTAAACAGAGCAAATCAACCAGTAATTACATGGACCGAAAGGGAGCAGCAACTGCCGTGTGCATGCTGTTGGTATGAGGAGGTGAGGACTGCCACAACAAAAGGAACACAAACCTTCCAGCTAGGGATCTTAGATGATGGTAACATGCCTGGCCCAATGGTGTAATAATGAACGTAGTCTGGAAGGAGGGCTGAGGGAGCCCGAGTCCACGCGCGGGAGACAGGCGGGAAATGAGGGAAAGGACCTGCACCAACTGAAGCTACGGATGGGTCACTTGATAAACTACAGTGATAAAACCCATTAGACAACTGGAAATGAAACAAATAAAAAAAACAAAAACAGAAATTAATATAAACAGAATGAATACAAAAATACACTGTGAGTGATGTTCTAGGGAGAAAATCTCTGTATCTTAAACCAAAAGAAACTTGTCAATTCGCTGCAAATAAAAACCAGAAAATTGATACAATGCTTGGTTCAGAAGTAAGATCACCTGAAAATTGTTATCTATAACAAATTTCAGGCATCAATCTAGTGGTCATTGTCTCTAGGCTTAGCAGCTTTGCCTTCTGTCCATGAAAGCGGCACACTGTGAAAAAGCCTTTGTAATTTAGGTACCCTGCAGACTACAGACATAGAAACAGAACTTTTCCAATCCTGAAGGCATTTGCATTGGTGGAATTTAGTCTGTGCAACTGGACAGAGAGGAAAAGCATACAGCCTTCAAACATGACATGTTCCAGCTGTGTGATGATACAGAAGAAAAAAACAACAAAAACCAACAGCAAGGATTTACCAGATGAGAAAGGAGACTGCTATCACTTCATCCCCCAGTTCAGAGTGTATCCCACGTAATTTATTCCAACCACGTGTATTTTGCTTTCCTTTTTGGCCAAAAAACAACCCCCATTACTCAGTGTAATGTGTGCTACCTAACGGGAGAGAGGGGAGAAGCCATACACAGCACAACCTGGGCAAGGTGCTTTTTGTCAGCAGCCAGCTGGGTCTGGGCAGCATTTCACAATCTCTTTGAGTAGAAAAAGTGGAGAATGAGCTTTTCTTAGAAAATCACCTCTGTAAAATGCCCAATTTTTAGATTCTCTGAGTAGCTAGTTTAAAGGCAATTGTGGTTTTTATTCAGATTCATTTCTAAGGGAGAGTGCAACAGTTCCTATTCTCATCTTCACCAAGAGGAATCCTGGCTGCATCCCATGCACAGGGGTTTTTTTTGTCCAAATGTTGTGGAGTTTGGATAACGAACTAGTAGATTTGTATGTCTTGGAGATGAAGTTTTTCACCTTATCTGTGGAGGCCCAAGCCCCCATGGTGGAGCCTGAGCTGACTGAGGTGGGGGAACTGCACTCGCTCACTGACTGGCAGGTTTCAGAGGCTTCTGAAGAGGCAGAGCTGGACGAATTCTGCAGCATAAAACAGCACCGCAACGCAGGGAAAGGATACACAAGCCACCAGAAAAGAAAAAAAAATCACAAACAAAAAGACAAAAAGCACATACACAGAGACACACAGGAGAGAGGGAAGGATGAGAGAAGCAAAGGGTTAGGATTATAAAAAAATCAGTTAGAAACTGCTCAAAACTATTGCTAATGTTCAGGAAATCTATAAAAAAATAAGCCATTTGCTTAATGCAAGAACTTGCCACACTGCTTAGGAATGAGGGAATTGAGGCAGTGATCTCAACTCCTCATTGCAATTTCAGCATCTCAATTCTGCTGCTGTCTCAGAGCAAGAAGCAGAGGGAGCTGAGGGCACCTGTAGTCCAAACATGCAATATACGGAGACAACTGATTTATACAGAAAAGCAGATCATCAGTACTTCGAAGAAACAAAGCTGAGATTTAAAATATGGAGTAGCAAATGTCACTTACATGCACAAGTTCTCGTATATTCTGATCTGCAAAAGTGCTTGTGAAAAGCTCATCTGAGGTCAAGTATTATGGAACAGACAAAGAAGTGATACTTACCAAAACTGGAGGTTTCCAAAGTGCATGACCTGTATGCATGTGCCCCTGCAGGTAGGATGCATACACCCAAAGCACTCTGACTCAAACCCTCCTGCCCAGCATCCAGCAGGAAGGCACATGCACTCTGCTGAGTGCAGAAGTGGTGGCATGTGCTTGCCACCTGCTTTCTTCTAACAGCACAGACAGAAAATACCAAGAGCTTGCATACAGAGTGAATGTCCAATGATCACATCAAACATTTTGCCCCTACCTAGGAACTTCTCCAATTTTCAGTGCACACCTTTATGCACCTTTGCTGCTGTCAGACATCTACAACAGCACCTAATTCAATTACACAAAGGCCAAAGGGAATAACCACATGGACCATTTTACCAACTAAAATACTCTTCCAAAAATCTCCCCCTTGGAAGTGGCATCCCACTCTATAGGGATGTGCATCCAGGTCTCATTGAGAGCTTGGAAATGGTCAGGAATACTGGCTGAGTTGTGAAGGCAGTACTGAGCTCCATTCACTGTCAGAAATTAAACACCAGCAAGACTAATTCACCCTTTAGTAGCCAAGGACCTGTGAAACAGGTCTAAGGTGTTTTATGATAGCAGAGAGAACGTGCTCTTGTATCAAGTTTGTGTGGCAAAGACAGAGATTTCAAGGAATGAAATGTTGAAAAGGAAGAGAAATCTCACCTGAAATAAAATTTCACCAGTTAACCTCAGGTAAGATCTGGGGTGAGTTTACACTAGGACAGCTGGATATGAGGTGGTAGAGAGGAGCAAATACTCCTCACACCCACGAATTGTCTCACTGCTCAGCAGGAGTTACATATGGGTAATGTACAGCCAGCTGCCTGAGTAAAGGATGTAGGTCTCCCAGGATAAAACACTGTCACCGTAAGGATTTTGGTGAAGATTACTGGGGCAGCTGAGAAGTCAACACAGTATCAGCACCTTGAGCTTACTGGTAAACTGTGATTTAAGTGAAATTTTGCAAAGGCTGTTAAAATTTTTTAAAGTATGTAGAGTGATGGGAATATTTTATAGAAATAACACTGATCCCACTCTATGCTAACATGAGATTAGATCTGCAGGTAACCTGTCAAATGTGCTTAGGGTACAAGCACATCAGCTAACAAGGCTTGTGTTCCAAGTGCAGTAACAACTGAGGTAAAGGTAAGATCAGAGGGAACAGCAACAAATGACATGTGGCTGTTAGGGAGAAAGTGGGGTACCTGATGATGCAGTGGCTTGATATCTAGTGGAACTTGTTACATTCTTGATTTATGCAAGTCCTTTTACAGGAGAAAGGCCTCTAAAAATAGAGTACTGACAAAGACGAGCTGAAGTTGGCTCTGCCATCAGACATAACCACGGCGCACTAAATGGAGATGAGACTATTGCCTCTGTCCCTAGAGAAAAACACATTACAGAAAACTAGATTTTACACTAAACTTGAGTTCTGCCTGACATTCCAGGGACCTCAGCAAAAGAAGCCTCACAGGAATACTCACACTAGTGTTATGGTCTGGCCAGGAAAAAAACAAGAGAGAAAAATATAATTACAGAAAATGCTGTCTGAAACCTCCTACTTATGGCCTGAATGACCCTCCTGGGTCTGCATACTCTGCACATGGCAGGACAGACAGTGAAGGGTCTGAGTTCCAAGCATAGCATCTCCCATGCTACCTTGTTTTCTACAGATGCCCCAAGGGTGACAAGTAAGAACTTGGAGTTTACATCTAATATGCTATTTGTGTCTACAAGACAGAAATTTCACAAGATTGTGTCAGGTAATGGTAGAAATAGCTCACAGATGGGGTTTATTACCAACAAAGATGCATGTAGCAAATAGATAAAAAAGGTCAAAAATGCAGATTCTGAAGATGCAAAGTATTGTTCAATTTACTTGGTGTATGGGGGAAAAAAGACTGGAACTGATAAACTTATTTTTGCAATGAAGTGACTCCTCCAAAGTGAAAAAAAAAATGACATAAAGGACTCTCCCATTAATTGAGTGTGTCCGTTTTCAGCAAGAAAATCTAGAAAAATGCTGGACCAAGATGCCATGGGGAAAACATCTTGGAAGCTGAAGGAAATGCATGAGGTTGTGGTACAGAAACAGGGTCTCCTTGTCTCCAGAAACTTGCAAGGCACAGAGAACAAGAACCTCTGGTCTTGTTGAAAAAGGATTCCAGCAGTGAGAAAACAATGGAGAGGGAGGCAGAAGAAACAGAACTGCTGAAGGAAAAGCGTAAGGAAAACGTGACTGGCAGCAGGTCAAAGGACGCTTGGATCAGACTGGAGACACAGTCCTGAATGGCTGGAGCCAGGTGTGGGAAGCACACACCACCCTTCACTTCTTAGCCTAAAGTACATGAGGGACTGAAAACAGAAACTGCATAGCTGTTGCTTGGACAAAGAGTCCCCAGACTTTGGAGTGCTTGCTCTAGATGCACTTTCCCTGGGCACAACCTCTCCTGGGAGCACACACAGAGGGCAGAGCAATTTCTACTCTACAGAGCAATTTCTACAAATTCTACAATTTCCACTCCCCATGGTGGGGAAACCCCATCAGATTTTTTCAACTCATTTTAGTAGATTCCTTTTTTTAAATGACCGTTTTGTTTCAATAATTTTTAAAATCAGTTCTTCCATTTTAGCTATTTTTTCCCACAGCTGCAATAATGGCAGTTCTGCTCTGTTCTAAAACCATCCCTTCTGAGAAAAAGCTTAAAGTTAATACTGTAAAGCTAAAACTGTGCTCTGCAGTGATGAGCAGTGCCTGAAATGTACATTGGACAAGTGCAGCTTGGTGTCTGGTCTCTCAGATGAGCCATGGCCTGCTCTTGGATAGTGTCCCACTGCTTGGTGTGGTATGTATGAGCTCCAGCAGGGATATTAAAAAAAGATTTTTTTGGCTACTGGACTGTACAATTACATTTTCCATCTGCTGTCCTGCTAACCTATAAAAGGACCATGGTTATCTTGGATTACTTGCATCCTTTATTTGCTATGTTTTCCATTCAAAAATAGCATTGCTTTCTTAACCCTCTCCTTTTCTCAAATAGAAGACAGAGCTTCCTGGACAAGGTTTTCCCAGGAGACCAAATCCTAATGATGAGGGTGGTCCAATGTCCCTCTAGAGTCACTGGAAGATGGTCACAGCTGCTTTTCAAAAAGCTCTGAATAGTAGCTCAAGGTGACCCCCTCAATTTGTCTCATTTCCAGGAATCTGTGTCTACTGAGCCTTCCTTCTATTTAGGGACAAATTAATAGGAAACAACTTAGAAAAGGAATTTCAGGAGCAACAAGTGATAACTTGTTGGTGATAACTTACAGACGCCTTTCAGTTTGGAGTTGATTTCTTGTTTTTGTTTGTTTGCTTTTGGTGGGTATTTTTGTTTGTTTTTTGGTTATTTCTATTTAAGGTCTGATTTGGAAGCACTTATTAATTTCAATGAAAACCTGAATAGCTGTAACAATATATTTCCCCTATTCTAACTTGCAGCTATTTCAAAGCAATGGAATCTCCTCAAAAGCAAAATCTTTCCAGACTTATAGCATTCTAACAATAAAGATTTATCTCTCTGCTGCCTGGAAGTGCATCAACATTTTTGTCTTCAATTGCTTCTTTCTCTCTGTTGGCTTTCATCTCCAGGAAGTCACAAGCAGCCTATAAACTGCTGTTCACTTAAAATCCAGTGGATCCTACTATTACCATCCCCAGAATCAAACATCACTATACTACAATCACATCATTTGATCACAGGTACTCCCAGGCCTCAGTTTGTCTACTGCATAGGGAAATGTGTGGGTTTAGCAGCCCTGGTCACATCCAATGTCCATCCCTCCAAAAGCCACTCCGTGCTCCCAGTAGGTCTGTCAGAAGGGCTCTGCCCTAACATGGCAAGGGCAACGCTGGCCATGGCTGACCTTACATCCAGCATTTAAAGAAACTGTTCCACTCCCAAAAGAGAGCTGTGATGCTTTTCCAGCTGTTCAGCTAAGCCCAAATGTACCTATTCAAGTATGATTAAAGCCTTTTACAGTGACCTTCCCACACGAACAGCCACATGCTACACTTTTACTCCAGCAATGCTGCAGAAAGGTGATCCTCACACATCAGCAAAAGGGAAGAGTCTGTTTTTATAATTGCTCTTTTTCATATCTTCTATGCAAAGTGTGATAACTGTAAAGACTTACTACTCTCACTAACAATTACAGGCTGAAAAGCAGTCTTCATTTTGTCAGACATCTGTCCTCTGGTATAGCCTGCATCTTGTTCCAATCTCCACTTACTCTTTGCTTGAGATTCCCACCAACTCCTCACTCCCCATAAGTGCTTTGAGGAAATTCAGTTTAATTTTCTGTGATGCTTGTCTAAAATGTAGGCAAACTTACATACCTAGTAGCTTCACACAGCTCATATACTCACACTGCTAAAATATGGGAATTTTACATCACCCCTTTCTACTTTTTTTTTCCTAAAACTCATTATTAAATGAAAAGGGCTTTGTTGATCCAACATATGCCACAGCATGTAGCTAGCAAGCATCATCAAACTGTCCACCTGCACAAGATATACAGCTTTTAATTTCCTTTGTTGGTTCCAGAGCTTGCTTTTCTGCCTCCTCAGTGTCACTACTAGAAACAATGGCATCAGTGTTTGAGACAGAGCAGCAGCCTCCTCCCCGCCCAGCACCGATGCTCGAAGCACAGCCCCACAGGGAGATCTGTCAGTTGGTTAGAGACACACAACACGGGGTAACGCTGCCCACTGAACAGCTGCTGGTCAGCTCACAGTCACACTTATCTGTCAGCACAACACACACAATTTACTTAGTGCTGAACATATAAAGCAAGACACTTAAGCAAAGATGAAGCAGCCAGGCAATGATCTGTTACCTTTTCCTGTGCGTAAAGGTAAACAGAACCAGAGACATACAGAGCACATACCTATTTGTTATACCAACACACTACATTTGTCACGCTGCTGCAGCCTTCTATTGCTCATGAATAGCTCAAGTGATGCTTGGATCAGTTTGCAACCTTATGGATAGTTTCTAAAATGAAGTGAAAGTGTATGAACTTAGCTGGTGTAAATCAGCGTGACTCCTGCCAACTTTCAGGATGTTCTGCCACCTGATACCAGCCTAAGTTCTCTCCTCTGCTTAACAGGTGAATTTGCAAAGGGAGGTGTTGGTTTTTTTCATGCTAAGAGCAATTGCAAAGTTACATCCTTGTCTGCAAAAACAGCATCATCATGTGGATTACTGCCCTTTTATGCAGGTGCAGTGGATATAATGAAAACCAAAGATGATGCTATCATGTGCAACTGATGTATCTATCTTAAAAGTCAACTTCCTTACCTTGTTACTATTCCAGTTTACTTTATTATTGCTCATTTACTTTTTTGCATTTCACTTAGGTTAGCCATAGCCAATCTAAACAAAACATTCATTTTATTAGTGTGCACAAAGTTCTTCAGGATATCATCAATAAAAAAAAGCTGATGTGTCCATACTGGGGACAGAAAAGTTATCTTTTGAAAAGAAAGCATTTCTATTAAAAGGAAAGAAGTAAATATATTTTAAAACCACTGAGCTTCCCTTGAAAACATGTTCCAAGCCTAAATGAACCAGTGATGTTTTCGTTGATACCTTAAAAATTTCTCTAAGGGTACTACTTACTAAATGTTCTGCAAAATGCAAGGGTCTGTGTGCTATCAAAGGTGGTCTAGAGCAGTTTACATGGGCAAGTGACGCTTGATAACCACTAACACTTGCTGACTAGGAGGATTAACACTCCCAAACCATGCCTACAAATCTACCTACTCCCTAACATGTAAAAAGGAGTGCAACTACATTTTTAATGTAAAAGTCAATCTTCTCCAGTGACCTCAGGGTGTATTAAAGTGAGTAATACTCAACAATAGGGTATTAGGTTCACTTCAGTTTGCAGCTAAAATTTTTGATGGGATTTATAACATGAGAAGAAAATTCAGCCTTGTTTAAAAATATTACAGTTGCTGTGTGATTTCTTAAAAAAAAAAGAAGCAAAGAGAATTCTTTGTTGGTGGTGGAATATACAGGCCATGGAGCATTGCACACCTCTGCCTCCAGATGGCCAGCAAGTTTTCAGAGGAATGATGTCATGAACAAATAGAGTAGCAGCTTCCTTCTGCAGACCCAAAAATGCTCAGGGAAAAGTTTTGCTTGTATTTGTAGTGAAATCCTCTTAGTGTGACTGGCTTCAGGATGTTATCATGTATTACTATACATACTCCTTTCTTATGAGTTCCATAAAGAATTAAGAACACCTCTCATTTTCATGCAGAAACCTTATTTCTGCGAGGTGCTCAACTGAGAGTCCAAAATTCAAGTCTATCCACACAAATGGGTGTCATAAAAATGGCAAAACCAATTCCATATGAAAATGCTGGTAGCATTTAGAGTATCGCAGATCCTTTGCAGGGCAGGAACACAAAAAGCCTCTCTGATGCCAAAGCCACTAGTATCAGTACTATGGCTGTCAAAACACTGTTCTGGCATCAATATTTGCCCATTAAACAGCAAAGAGCCACCAGATATTAACCACTAGTAACCTGTGCAGGATATTACGTGGTAATCTCAGTGGGTAAAGTGAATATTCTTCCCTCCTACAACATGGGACTTCTTGCTCTTTGTTGTCTGTATTTATCTGAAAGTTAGGCATCTAGGCTCCCTCCAGGGCCAGAGGGAAAACTAAATCACCCAAGAGCGACTCATCCCTATCTTCAGTGCTAACTGCAAGAGCAGCATAAATCACTCCAGCTAGAGGCCCAACTTTTGGATAAATGAAATGCACTGAGATAAACCTCAATGTTTAAACTGACTCAAGGTACCCCAAAATCACATCAGTCCTTTTTCTGAAAGGTGAGCTAAGTTACAGAATCCAGCTCACGCTCAGGTTTTTGTTCTCATGCTTGCACGTACCTGGTTAGGTGCTTCTGGTGGCATGGGGGATGGCGATTTGGACTGGAAAGCATCCTGGGACATGAATCCAGAATCATGGGAGGACACACTGGACAGCCTCATGGGTGCCTGCTGAGGCAGATTGGAGCTGCGATAGCGATAGTGTGAACTAGGTGAGTGCGAGTGCGAGCCACTGGACCGGGAATCACTACTGTTAACGCTGTTCAGACTGCTGTGAGAGACAAAAGGAGCAGAGAAAGGAAAGGGGAGAGGAAAATACACAAGGGAGGGGTGGGGAGAGACCCATATACAGTACAATTAACATTCCACATGTCTCTAGCAACAGGCAGCATAAACCGGAAAAGAAAAATGTTGACAAATTAAATATATATATATATATGCACATATATATCAGTAAAGAACCATAAGCAGCTGCAGTATCCCTGGTGACCAGAGAGAAAATGGCATTTCATCCTGAGTGTCACTCACATGATCAAATCTTAACCACTCAGACTTCAAACTCAGGTTAGGGATGAAAGAATTGCTACATGCTCTCCCTAGGATTTGCACAGCACTTGCTCAAAGAGTGTCTGCTGATGGTTCTCTCCTATTTCTGACTTACACTTGGTCCAGATATTCAATGGGATTTCTAGCAGGGGGACCAAAGATATTGGAGTACATCTAAAAGTCTGCCTCTAGGCATGCTGCTGCAGACAGCCAGCAGGACAATGTGTGAGACTTCTGAAAGTATCACCAAACCCCTACACTTCAGAGTACCTGGGACTCGTTTTGCTCAATTGAAGGTTTCCTACTAGATAAAAACATGTGACAGCACACAGAGTGAAGCCAAGCTGCTGGGTATGGAGCTGTAGTTAATAACAAGGACAATCATAGAATTAAACCCCCAAATTAATATCCATACAAAAAAACCCAACATGATTTTTCAAAGAAAGAGATTGATTTTTAATCCTCAGTATCCATCCATGACAGTAAGGACATGCCAGCCACAATGTGGGAGCTTTTGGAATTTCCTGCTGGGGTGGCTGAGCAGGACTAGCAGGATGCACCAAACTGAAGGCAGCTTCCTGCTCCACTGGCAGGAGCCTGGCCTGAGGGATGGCTCTGAAGGATATGTGGGTGAGGCCTGCACCTTCTGTACACAAATGCCATGTACAAAGGAGATGTACAAGTCAGTGTGGAGCAGAGGAAGAGGTGCTCTGCTGTATTTTACCCACACACCAGTCTGTGCCATACAGGTTTTACCATACAAGATGATGAAATTGATTAGGAAGAGATGATGAATTTTGGGAATTTTTTTGCCATTTTCTTTTATAGCTTCAGGATATTGCATCTTTAAGGCTGTGCTCATTGCTCTAAATACGCACGTTTTGACACACATATATATAAAAGTACTGACTTTTTTTATATATATCTGCATGCAGAGACAAGTAGGTACATAGAAGTCATGTTCACTTGCTCTGACATGCTGTAGGTAACTTTGCTCATACACAGGGAACCTGCAGTACATTATTCATAAAGCAAACTGAAAGGTAATCATTTGAGAGCAGCTAGAGAGGTGTTGAGCAGAATACACAACAGGGTATCTTCCTTTTCAGTAAAAGGAAAGAGTAAATGTAGACACCAGGATATGGGGGCAACATGCTAATAAACTGTTTTATGAGAGAAAACAGTTTTTACAGAGAAAGGATAGACAGAATCCAGTGTTTCAACATATTTCAGGACAGCATTAGACAGCATTAAACAGTAAAAAAAACTTGTATCAAAAAAGCATTTCCATCTACCAGACTGATAGAGCAACTGCCAAGGATGTTTCCCCTTTTCAAACAGTTTAACTTACTGATTAGTAACAGCTACTTAGAATAATCTAAAAAGTCACATGAAAAACAGAAAGGGAAATTATGAATGGACAATTTCAGATCTTAGATTGGTACAGTCTGCTTTTTGATCCAAAATGGATTCAAGAGGACTGAATCAAAAGCATCTTCAAGTTGTCTTGAGTTCAAAAGTTGTTCAGTCATGCCCATCCTCTTTAATATTCCCAGCACACACTTAAATGAATAAAGATCATGAGGGACTGTTTCAGTAAGATTTGTTATTTAAGGTTTAAGAATGCATACAAATCCATTTCACAGCTTGAACTTGCCTCCCTTTGCCCTCAAACAGGTTAAAAAGAAATATTATCAATTCACTTACCTGCAAACACTGGATTTTCTGGACATGGTAGTACTGGGAGAGGATGGAGGAGTCTGGTAAGACCAGCTGTAATCAGAACCTTTCAAATCTAAAATTACCTGATGAAAGACAATCAATAGCATCAAGGATGTGGAAAACTTTTCCCCCTATTAACAGAAAGCATCTGCTTGTCATACAACATTCATCCCTCCTACAAACTTTCAGTGCCAATTGACTCAGTCTCAGTTCTCTCCCAAAACTATGCTGTATCACAGGAGAGTCAGTTTCATCCTTGGCCTTTCTGGTACTATCATACTCCAACACTAGGGCTGCCATCACAGAAGGAAAGTTCAGATTTGAATGGAAAAAAGTCTAAAAAAAAGTAAATTGGAGATTTATTTTTTGCATTAAGGAAGATTGTCTGGTTTTTGTTTCTTCTATTTTGACTTAAAAAATTATTACAGCCTTTGAGTTGAAGTACTGTAACATTTTAAACAGCTAACTGAAGATTCAGTATTCAACCACAACAGAGCTTTACACTTCTAGGGCTATGATAAGGTGGTTAAAGTATGATAAAAAAGCTGAGTTCACACAGCAGGGTTGGAGAAAAATGTCCTATTTGGATTCATTTAATGACACACATTTTCCTATGCATTTTAAGGACAGCATGGAAAAATGCTCAAGTGTCAGACTCCATCAAGGTACACAAGGTACACAACCCCAGCAATTGTGTGACTACAAAAAGACAGGGATGCTCAAATGTAGGACAAGGAGATGACACTCATTTCTCATATACTCTCTGCAGAAATTGGGCATCTTCATACCCTTCAGAGTGTTACTGGTACCACTTCATTCTGGTCTCACCAATTATTACAGCCTCTGAACACAAATTTTCAAAACAAAACAATTTTTTAAAAATTGCTCGTGTTAAAAATGACCTTCCTGCAGTAAAGCTTGTACAAAACATCACAGTAAGCCACTAGATGCTAGCAGTCAATATTCCTCGCAACACAAAAGGAAAAGTGGTGCAAGCCACAAATAAAATGTTTTCCAGGTAACAAGAGCTAACCTGTTCACTCGAGGATGGCAATTTGTGTGGATCCATAGTGAGACTTTTCAGGTCATCTGATATGGTTTGTAAATGGGTTATTTCTCCTAGCATTGATATTTCTTCTTCCTGAAAAGAAAAACGAGCAAGGCTAACCACAGCCTTGGTTTTAAAAATCAGACCTGAAACACAACCTTTTTCATTTTGCTGGTAACTGTGGGGATGCCCAGTGGAGCTGCTTTTTCTTTGCACATTAAGTAATTATGTAAGGTGGAAATATTAATTTAGAATTTTGTAACAACCTTAAGATTGCTATAAATTCTGAGGCCCGGGAGTCTTTTCTGTCATCAATTAGTTAAGTAAGTCTCAGCCTTCTTTTTGTGACATCTTCAGAAAAAGAGTGTCAGTTCTACTGCACTTGACAAATACCTAACTTTTCTATATATACTCACTAATGTGCCCTAACAATTTTAAGCTTGAGTCTAAACAGGGGTTAAATTCATTGTTTCTGATAAAGTTAAAGGAATTATACATGTACAGAACACCAATACATCTATGACTGATTTTGCCTCAAATTATATTGGCAGCTAACTCAGATGATGATTTCTGCACTGTAAAACTACCACAGTAATTCCTTAGCTACCACTTCTTCCATGTCCTCTGAGTCTGGAATTCACCTCCTCCTGCTCAGCCATGACTTTCCTACTTCTCTAACTAAGGCTTTCTGTTGAGACTGATGCTCTTTGTAAACAAGCACTGGGAACATTTTCCCAGTACACTGGCGACCCTACAGAAACACACCTCGCTTGCACAGAGCCCTGAACAACTCCTTTCAGGGAGGAGGAAGCCTCCTGTCAGGCTTCAGACAACCTGAGATGATCAAAATTTACTCAAACCTTTCCAATGAGCTGAAAAACTGTCATGTAGAAGGAAAGGAGCTATCAGAAAACTGCATGGAAGCAGCCTGCAATTTGTCAGATAATGTCGTTATATACACAGGGGAGGTCTTGAAACATTTATCAGTGCTAGCACTGGAGTAGGAGTAAGGAGGATTTATATTAAAATGTGATGTTAAGAAGAAAAGCAGTGGAAAAAACTGCATTTGCAATGTCTCAGGCTGGAATGCATAGAGAACACAAACTGACTGCCCATTGTTTACCCATCAGTCACCTTGAAGGTATTCAGTGTTTTCCATTGCTGAATTTCTCCAAATGCCTAAAAGAAAGAACCCTACTCTCACCACTTGCTAGACAGAGATACAGGCTGAATTTTGGCACTAGAAATTCATTCCTAAGATATAATGAGATACTCTCTTCAGAGGCTTTTGGCCACTTATCTAATCTGTGAATTGTACTGACTGAAAACGAAGAGCTCTTACGATCACAGGGCGCAGCATGGAGATGAAAGCACAGAATCGACCACGCTCCTCGATCAGAGCCTTTCTGACAGCTTGCTTCTCGGTTTCTTCAAGCAGCAGGTACTTATCATTGACATCTTGTAAAGCACTATCCAGCTGGGGCTGAATGTCACCCCGTCCTGTATGCAGGAAACAATCAAGAGTACATTTTGTCAAACTCTGCCTCTCCACAGAAGACAACATTATTTTCAGCCAGCACTGCTGCTGGATTGTGCTTTTGCAATTCAAGCCTTAACCAGCATTTTCCCTTAATTCAAACTTGGAAGGACTCCCCCACCCCCACCCCCCCAATCAAATCAAGCATTTCAAAGCACTTATTTTTTCCCCTTCTGCACAGAATTGAAAACCAGCTCAATTCAAAAAGTTTAAACAAGCCAAAGACAGCATTTAAAGTAAGGACTTTCTTAAAGCATTAGCTGTACAAACTCTTCACGTCATCCTTGCTGAAAACCAACATCTTACTCTAACTGGGAGAGTATTAATCATTTGCCCGGGTATATTCCTCTTCCTTCTTGCATTTGTGCTTAACAAGGCCTTAATGAGAGTTCTGTGGAGCCACTAAATGAATGAATCAACCTCCTATACAAGATGCTATTAAGGACATGTTACTGATTATTGGACCGCTGGGTCCAGTACTCTGCACAAACCAACCACTGAAAGTTTTCTTCATTCCAGAGTCCAAACCTAACCAAACTTCTCAACATAGGTTATTAATATATATATAAATGTCCAATATATGTTGATGGAAATAATAAAATACCAGTGTTTTGCAATTGAAAAGCTTCTCTGTGTTAATCACAGTCAACGCATAACACCAAAACTTTCTGTGACAGCTAAGTACCTTATTCTGCACTGACTGCTTACACTGCATCATGCCAAAAAAATATTCCTCTAGGAATGAAGAGCTGCTGCTTAAACATACTGTAACCAATAATGTAGCTGTTGCAAGATGTTTTCATGCAGCTTACACCCCTAAATATCTTAAAGTACCTCAGTTGTATAAATTTGTTGCAAATCTCCCAGAAATGCCATCACATACAATTTAAGTACCCAGGTACACATCCATGCCATTGTTACCGACTACCAGGGAGATAACATTGAAAAGAAGGTGGGTGAGTTACAAGCAGCTACCCAAAATCCCTTTTTTTGGACAATAACCTTTCTGCATGGAGGATTTAAAGCTATGAGCAAGAGGAAAAAAGAAGTCTCTTGGTGTGCGTAGTATGCAATGCAGATGACTCAACGTCAGGGTTACAAAGGAAAAACCTTTGCCTTATTATCACATGTATTTCCTTAATACTCCAGAGCAAGGCAAAGCCAAGAGCTCCCCTGCACTGATACAGCCAGAGCTGCAGGGAAAGAGAGCAGCCATGGAAGCAAAGAGAATCACACTCTCTTAGTGGCATTACAGGCTGGATACATCCAAATCTCCTCTGTACAGTGTCAGACACAGTCCAGATAAAACTGCACTGACACCCCACATGCAGAGCTCTACTCCGGATCCTGGAAGAATCACACGCAGTGTAACATGGACACGGCCACCGCCGAGGCCACTGGTACCAAACTTCCAGCAGTGTCTGATCCTGCAGATCAGTCTGGCTGCTCTAAAGTGGTCATAAAACTGTTTTGGAAGTAAATAACTCTGAAGAAGTTATGCACTGCACTGAAGGTGCAGTCACCTGCTTCCTCCACCAAAATTAGCATTTCCAGAAACAAGTTATAGGAGAGCTTTGGGTACCTCTCTGGAGGTCTTGTGCCTTTTTGTCTGTCACCCTCAGGAGACAAACTGGGCCTTCCTGCTTCAAGACTATTCTAACATTTCAGGCCCTCCCCACACTCTGCCATCAGATGCAGTGATTAAACATTTTATACTTCTCTGGAGTTGTTCTTTCAAATTCTTTATGAAACAGAAACTTGCATCATTTCTCAGGCCCTCTTTGAGTGCTGCCTGGAATTACAGTGAGTACAATAATCCCCTGTTCAAGCCTAGATACTGGCTCACTACCACGGATGTACCAAATGCAAACTATATTAGCTGCAAACTAAAGCACACATTCATAAGTTCAGCTCTGGAGAACTGCTATAAATGTTCAGCTGCTCCACCACATGACCATGAACATAATGCAGTAAATCCTTGTTAAATGCATTTGCTTATGCAGTGAGCGTACACACACTTAAAAAGCAACTGGACTCCATTGCCAAAGTGGGTTCAGCTACAGTGAATTTTTCTACTTCATGTGGACCTCAGAGCATCACATCTTGGACCAGAGAAACGAGAGCAGCCAAAACCTGGGGCAAGAATAAAACTAATTTACATCTCTGTAATTCACTCAATTCAACAAAGTTATGAGGATAATGTTCAGGCTGGTATTTTAACCCTTTGGCCAAAGCAAGTGTAAAACTGCACCACTCTCCAACATCCTCTGTACCTCTACAAAGTTCCCATTTTACTTCTTCCAGTGAGTCAGTACAGTAACAGACACACCACCTCCTCACCAGTATTTTCACAGATCATTTTTATGCTCAGGGCATTTGGACACAAGCTGTCTTGGGTATAATTCAGAGCAGGAAACAAGCTTAGGTGAATCACTTAGATGAGGCTCTGAAGTCAGATGTTTACTGATGAATACAGCTCTCTCCTGGTTACTTCTCGTAAGTCATCTTTTAGGAGGAGGATTTATCAACATCCTTTGAAAGCTTCACAATGCAAACATCAATCTAGCAAATCTTCTGAAAGCACACATAGCTCTTCCCACTCCCTGAATCACCAGCTGCACTCAGCTCAGGAATTCGAGGGATGAGATCTCTGCCTAATTGAACCAGTTTCCTTTGCTAAGCAGAGCAGAGCAGAGCACATCCCCCTGACAGCAGTGCTACACCCAGACAACACCAAAGGTGTGAGGGCCAACTGCTGACTACCTCTGCTCCTCAGCCTCCTTGGGTCTCCACTGATTTAAATCTGCTACTTTTCTCAGAAGGAAATATCAACCACGGGAGAGCAATGCAGTTCTTTTCTCCCTTGAATTACAAGGAGAAGGTTAATTGGCCAAGGCAGTATTTTTGATTGCAGCATTTTTGCTGTGGTCATAAGAGACACATTCTTAAGGAACATCGGCAAGTGATTATTTCCTCCAGCCCACATTCTCTGGCCTTTAGTTATGCATTCCAAAACACTTCCAAACCAGCACAACTACCACAATGACACAAGATAGTTCCAGAACAGTCTTATCATGGAGCAGCTGTAAAAGTGCACCTGGAAGGACACTCCTCCTGCAGCTGCAGGCAGGTTTGAGTGACCCACCACAGCAATCAGCAACAGCGATGGTCAAAAGCATCCAATGTAGTCACAGGTCGCTGGTCTGCAACCAGCAGGACATGAACAGGATGTAGGGATGGTTCTGCAGAGCATGTCCAGCTGCACCCAGAACAAGTCAACAACCTGAACACTGAGGAGGAATTCAAATCCAGCCTTTCTCAGAGTGGAGCTCTGGTGATGCAGAGAGGAACAAAAATGCAAGAGCAGAAGTTGTGGACTGAATTCTCCAAGAGCACCATGCTCCAACAGCCTGGTGACCTGTGGCTGGATAGAAGCGAGAGCCAATCATGTGCACGGAGCTGAACTGCTTCTCATCAAAAGTAGCATGAATCTGCTGCTACTTCAGGGACAGTCTTATTATGTTACCCTCAGAGCAGGTGCTTTACATCATTACCATGACATGCAAGAGCTTTAAAGGACCAACATGCAATAGAACTTGCATTTTACAGTGTTTTGTGTGAATCCTGGCTGAACGCCTCATGCAATTTTATAAATAACTATTGTTCAAGAAGAATTTCAGTAAAGGAAAAATATTAGGGAAAAAGGAAAAGGCAAATCAAATTTTCAACCCAATTTCAAGCCTATATTTTCTAAGACAATTTAAGCTAGCAAAACTCTCAGCAACACCAAAGTAGAATAATAAATTCTCTCTATGCAAGTCAGAGTGCTAAAGTTAATGCTGTTATTTGCAATGCAATGCAGCAAATATTGGTGAATTCACTATTTTCCATGTTCTCACACAAAGACTGTTCCACTTTTTTAAACATCTGCACAGAACTTGAATATTCAATATTGGACACTTGACAGAGTGGCAGAATTTACACTGTATGAGACAATGCTGAGTCCACCTCTACTTGTACAAACCAAAGCAGGCTCCAAGTCAGTCATTCCCAAACCACCTTCTTTACAAAGCACACCTGCTCCAGCTGCCAGGATGAACGACTCCTTTGAGTTCTGCACAGTAAAGCCAAAAAATTAACTAATACGGATCTCTGCTGAGAACAGAAGAATTCTGCCACCATTATGGAAAAGTGAAAAACCTCGTAAATGGGATTTAACTTCAGACTCCTTCAGAAACCAAATCCAAGCCCTTCCATTGGTTATTGGAGATCTGAGTCAGCTGCTCATGTTCAAAAGTGCAAAGTTTTCTCTTAACAGAAAAGCTACAAGATGCCAAATGACATTTCTAGATTGAATTACAAACCAGGAAAACTACAATGTGTGGTTTAAAAAACTGGGGACAAGCAGCAGGTTCAACAAGGCCCAGCTCCAAGAGCACAGTGGAGGTGCCTTGTTCAAGAGGTTCCCAATTTAACCAATCCAGGCTTCTCCCAAAGGCAACACCTACATACAACACTACAGTTACAAGTGCAGGTATGAGTACTTTGCTCAGATTCAGAAACACCATGCTTCATTCACAACGAGATCTCAAGGCAGCTACTTTAAATTTGCAGAACAGCTGAAACAGCATCTCAATTTAAACACATTTGAGACGTGATCAGGCAACAAGAGACAACTGTGATGCTGAATTCCAGCCCTTTTCCCAGCATGAAGTAAATATAGTGATTTCTTATCTATCGGGTAAGAAAGATGCATGCAATTTTCCGAAAAAAGGGAATTTGGGTCACAAGTTACAAAGACCAACATTAAGGACTTTAGGCTCTAGACTTTAAAAGTCATATTAACAATAAGATACTTAATTATTTTAACATCACCTTGATGACATGTCTATTCCATTTAACTTCTCCCACAACTGTGACAAGACATATCTGTTCATGTTAATCCCTTTCTAAAATAAACCAGGTTTATCCACAGTACTGGTTTTCTTCTTTTATAGTGCTCCAATTAGATGCCAAAATAAAATAAATCAAAAGATGGTTTGTTCATTAGGACTAGACAGTATTTTAGTTCCATTAGAAATTAAAGTCTAGGCAGTTAGTGGAGACCGGACACCATAAAGAGGCCACAGCAAGGGCTACAATAAACCAGCCACCAGGGTCACAGCATGGCACAGACTTACCCAGAGCCTCAGCTGTCAGGCAGGTACGCATGGTGAGAAATTGCAGGACACAAAATTGACACAGAAAGGAAAATAAAAAAAGTCAAACTGGTATTCCAGCATTCCTAAGGTTTAGACATTATCATCAGCGCCACGACAAGAGCAAGCAGTTTGGACTAGACTATTTTGACTTCTGCTGCTGCTGATAAACACATTAGTTTTGCATCCTGGTGAGCGGCTGCAAATTAAACCCCTGGTTATTTACCATATACTTTTACTTTAAGAGACTTAAACCAGTTTAGACTCCTCAGTAAGAACATGTTAACCTGTGCTTCAGAGAAAGTGCACAACATGGATAACCAAACCCTGGTCAAGTGGCACAAAGCTCATGCCCTTGCAGGGAAGAGGGAACTCAAACCTGCAGAACTCCAGGCGAGTTCTGTGTGAGTAACCACACCACTTTCTGATGTCCTCTGCTGCAATTACATTAATAGATTGTTAATGAAATGAAAAGCTAATTGCTGATGCAATGTGGAAGAACATCAGAACCAAAAAGATTAACTATGATATGTGTATTTTAATTTTAAAAAATTATATAATAAAATTTTGTAATAAAGCTGGCCTGCTGTCAAAAAGAGGGGAACTATCAAGAAGCCTTCAAAACTCAAGGAACGAAAGCGAATCAAAGAAATGTCTTCAGTCACCAATTTACCAACATACCTTCACTGCATTTTTGTGAAGAAGAGCTCGCATTATAAGCTTGCAGGGAAAAAAACCCAGAACAACAAAACACACCAAAAAGCCCTGCAGACACCATGGCCTCATCCACACAGGATTTTTTCCCTGCAACAGATAATTTGCTCACTAGATTTCCTCCTTCTGAGCTGCACCTTATTGACTCCACAGAGTTTTGGCTCTCAGTTCAGGCATTGTGCCACATTTGATCAATTTAGAGGAATGAGGCTCCCTCCAGGGGGAGGAAGGCTCCAGCCAGGGATTCTCCCTCTGCAGCCTGCCACTCCAGATGGGCCAAGTGCTACAGAAAGAGTGCAAAGTGCTTCAGTGAGAAGGTCAGCACTTGTTTTAAGAACTGAGACATTCTTCCGTTTTAATTACATTGAAGAGCTTTATGCTTTTCAGTTTAGAGTCACGGGGTTTGCACAACCACCCTTGAGAGCAGTGTAACAATATTACAAAGACCAGAGGATACACAAAACCAGCTAAAAAGGTTCTAGAACACAAAGAGGTCATCTTTGCTAACCAGGAGGAGGAAGAAAATGAACTTTTGGCAGTATTACTGTAAATTAATAATCATTAATAATGTACTGTTCTACAGTACATTAAAAATCATGTTCTATTCTCTGAATTTCATTAGAATCATAGAATACTTTTCGAAACTCCTGCATACTCAAAAGGAGAAACTGTCAGTTTGGATACTAAACATTGATGAGACACAAGAAGAAATGTACTGAATGTTAAGGGAACTCTGCAGAAACTTCTACACATATCTGAGAGATAAAACTCAGTTTTCATATTAACAGGTGTTATATTATTGGGAGCATTACATTCAACAACTTCTTATATATCCAGTTGGATTTACACATTTTCCTCAAAGCTCACACACTGTCACATGAAGAACCTGAAAATGAAACCTACCAGTCATGTTATTATATGCAGAAGGGAAACCTGTCCATTTATTCATTAATAGCCAAGCTGAAATACAGAAAACAGACCCAACATGCCCTCCAGAATTTACACATACATTCAGATATATTTTAATTTAGTCACTTGATCATTTTTTCTTCAAGAATCATGCCCTCTGTTAACCTTCCCAAATGGTTACATGCAGAGGCACAGCTGCTGACTCTCTCCTGATTCAATATAGCATCAACAGCTTCTAGCAGCTATGGATCCACTTATGAAGCCCTGACTCAGCAGAAACCTAAACATGGAATTTATTTTGAGTATATGCATAATTATTCTGCTGACTCAGGTTAGCTGGGCTGACTTCTGATGGCCAACGTTTGCCTTGAAAACAGAGCAATTTAGAAGATGTCTGCAATCCCATGCACTACACAACTTCATTTTTTCAGACAAGAGACAAGTGTCAATGCTGGGGTGGGCAACAAGCCTTAGGGGCCTGTTGCCCATGGGAACAAGGGTGTAAGGAAAACAATGAACCACGAAGATCACCATGACATCCTCAGGGACTGCATGGATCTGGGAGGTGCACCAGGATCCTATTTAAGACTACACAGATTTAGCTTCAGGTGGATTCTTTTTTTTTTTTTGTATAGTTAAAGACAACAAAT
Source organism: Erpornis zantholeuca (assembly GCA_013400515.1). Classification (NCBI taxonomy): domain Eukaryota; kingdom Metazoa; phylum Chordata; class Aves; order Passeriformes; family Timaliidae; genus Erpornis; species Erpornis zantholeuca. The sequence continues at coordinate 342,015 of VZTN01028284.1, forward strand.
AGAGTGAAAATTTTCTCTGTGAGATCTTTTGAAATGCAAGACCTTCATTTCACAGTCGTGTCACTTTACTAAAAGTATCCTAGCAAATGTCCACAAAGACCATGGACTTCCTTTTGTTTTGTTTGGAAAGCTTGGTGTTTTCCCCATCACTTCAAGCTTTCAAAACACCCTTATTACAATTAACATACTCTGCAAACATAGTTTCTAATACATGATCTTAAATGCCCAGCCTGAACTTTCAACTTGGCCACATGGAATGAGAACAAACAGACCACGCACAAGCCATGGAAGAGGCAAACCCCTGTGTAGTTCAGCCCCTCAGAACCAAGGCAGGGAGCCCAACCTGCAGCTCTCCTGCCAGAACAAGCCACACAGCCCACGACCCTCCTTCCTAAACATGACCCTCCTTGGGATGCACACAAGGAGCAAGGAGCTGCTGTGCAGAAACAAGCATCAGCTGAGAGACAGCCTCTGCAGCATGACACATCAGGGCCAGGGGACGCCACTGCCATGACACAAACGAGGAAAGTGAAGGGTTATAATATTTGAGTTCCTACATCTGGAGCTGCCCAAAGCAGAAGAAAACCACTTTCCCATAAAGTCAGATGGGAAATAACAGAATAAGCCTCAAGGACCTTTTTAGTAGCATGCACAGTATTGAAGCAAATCCAGAATTCACCAAACATCCCGCTTGCCCACAGATGACCATAAGGTTAATTCAAAAGTATTCTTACAAGTGCTAGGAAGGGAATGAATTGGTTGCTTTATAGTTTCCATAGGTGAGTCAGTAACTTTACAGAGAAATCAAAGGGACAGGTCCTGCTTGAGGAAGAACAGAACACAAATATAACTCTGAAAAACAGAGAGACAAGACAGTTGAAGACACAGGAAGACATTTGTTCTCTCAGCCACATGCCTGCCAGCACCACTGTCCCATAGTTCAAACCTCATTTGTGTCCTAAAGCAGAATCACTTCTGCAGCTTTATCATGTTATAAAATAAACGCCTTCTTGATTTTTTTATTCCTCAGTAGCAGCAAAAGCAACATACTTCACAACACAGGACATTGAACAGATCTCTCAAGATGGGTACATACAATAACGTTTTCACAACAACATTTGACATTGCAGTCAGACTAAGGCTTTATTTCCTCAAGATAGGAATCAAAACAACAAGGAGGGGAAAAGTCATCTGCTCCTGTTTTTTTCTTCTACATTTAAGCAACTATGATATATATATTTTAATTAAAAAAATTATATAATAAAGTTTTGTAATAAAACCTGCTTGCTGTCAAAGTAGTTGCAAGATAACTTGCAAGAAGGCAGGGAGACCTTCCTTCCCTCTCCTGTCCACTCGTGCTGGGGCCAACAGCTTTGGGCATTCACATGCACAGGCATATAAGCCAAGGCCTCCCTGCATCTCTCCTCCCCAGGGGCCATGAGAACAACTCTCAGCTCCTCAAAAATATTGCAGCTCCTCCTTTTCCCTGTACTGGCTATCTGTGAGTCCTCAGCTCTTCCACCTGCCCTATACACTCAAACCCCTCCTGACTCCTATTGGTTTTGTGCTCTGGACCAAACACCATGTATCTGACAGCAATTCCAAGGGAGACAGCACAGAAATACAGCACCTTCACCACAACTCCAAAAGAATATCGTAACAGCAAAATTAAGCAAGGGAATTACATTAAAAAAAAAAAAAAGAAACAAAATGTCAATCACATCATGGCTGCTATAACAATGATGGCAAAATGAGGCCTGTTCCACTCCTTGCTCAAGGATGTTTAATCCTGAAGGAGGACAAAACACCAGTTTCCTGACTCTCATCACGAGACTTGGCTCATGCTTGAGGAGGGGGATATGAAACCAGAAAATCCAAGGACCAAGTCTGCTTGCTTTACCACTGCTCACAGATGCAGGTGGCATCTGCAATATGAGAACAGTGGGTTGGTTTTTTTCCAGCAGCTTTTAAGTACTTCTCTTTCCTCTTCACACTTTATAGAAAATGATGTCTCCTCCTTCAATACTGCATACTGATTTATTGAACACCCAGAAGCAGGATAAAGAGGAGATGGAGCCAGACAGCTGTCAATCAATCCAAAGAGGCTAAAAAATGGCTCCTTCTTCATGGATCCCAGACATCTATCCAAACCTTTCCATGCTTTTTTCTCAGTGCTCACCTACCATCCACTGATGGGTTGCTTGTATCACACAAGGACAAGAAGAAATACGACTAGAAAGAGAAGGTGGGGAGACAGGAGGAGACACGGAAGGAATATCACAAACTCTCAAAACCTGTTGGCCTGAAGTCAAACATTTCATCACACAAAATGAGAAACATGTTTACGCATCACCCAAAAGTAAAATCTTATCTCAAAAAATCGCATTCCCCTAATGCTCACCATTCTCATTTAGAACACTAAACTGACAAACAGACACACAGAACCTTCTGAGCTAAGTTCCCTCTTGCTGGTTTTATCTCTCCTATTCTCATCTCTTATCTAAAGTCAGCTAAAATTCAAGAGCAGTTTTCCAGTCATGTGGCTTTCTACCTTTCTAATTATTGACTGACCTATCAGGAAGGACAGAGACAGCTCACCTGTTCTGGGTTACACTTACACAATTTCAAAATTTCAAGAAACGCCCCACCCCAGCATCTATTTTTTCCTGTCCCTGGGATCACAGGTTTCAGGCAGGAGGGGAAGGACAAGCTGCAACCTGCAGATTAAGAGCTGCTGACACACTTCTGACCCAGCTGAGAAGAGCCCAGGGCAGAAAAGGGAACCAGGAAGTCTTCTGCACAAGCTCCCTATTACTGTTCGAAAGCCTGGTGGGGTTTGCACATGGCCAAGTAAAACCCTTAGTGATGGCAAAGCTGCACCTAACCGTGCTGCAGTGATGAAACCCCTGTGACAAGGTGGTGGTGGGAGAGCAACAGGAGCATGAGATACAGATGCTAAAAGAAACAATCTGCCTTTCAGGAAACATCTCTTCTCACTCATCTTTAGTTTTCTGTGACTGCCAAGTGCCCTCCCCCTGACAACAACCCATGCCATCTTTTCACACTCTGATCAATAAAGTAAGGTTTAGAAGATTACAGGCTGTTAAAAATAAAGTCAAAAGAAGAAAAGTGGCAAAAAGGGAGAACAGTGAGAAATGTTAATAGTTAGGGAACATTTGCAGAATGGCTTTTTTGTATTATTCCAAAAGATTCTAGAAATTTTTATGGGTATCTGCACTAGTCATGTTAAGAGTATCAGTATTCCTAAAAAGAAAAAGTTAGCAGTAAGGGCTCTATTTTAAAACATGATTGACTTTGTACAAACAGTTTTAAGGCCTTTGTATAAGAACATTAGAGGCAGCTTCAAAACATGATTTAAATGATTTAAATTATATCCTGGTACCCAAGTATGTACCAGGAATACATTAGAAAGGCAGAATTATTACAGTACAAAGTTCAATTGCTATTCAATCTTTGTCAATGAGCACAGCTCAGAAGATTAACAATACAGTATGATGCAAGTTACCTTTCTTTGCTTTCTTCTGTAACTTCAGTGTATCAGATGATTTCTTTTTTATCTCTTGGCGGGCTTTTTTGTATTCTAAAAAACACACACAATCTCCATTATCAATATAATCAATGTCAAAATGAATGTTTTTCACAGAAAAGGCTACATTTAGACATTAGACTACACACTTTTAGAGAACAGCTACTCTTAAACAAAGCGGCTTAGAACTCACATTTTGTAAAGCCTATACATTTGGCTTAATGTAACATTTTAGGGTGTGAGCACATTCACATACCAAAATCTTTCCCAAATAAACAAAGCCTTTACAGAAATAACAACTGAGAACACAGTACGAAATTAGAGTGCTTTTCATTTCAGAGACTCATCCACTCTCAGGAATGGAAAACAGAGAGATGACAGGTTTCTCGAAACATCTGTGTTCAAAAAACAAGTATCCAGAAATGGCAAGGCAGAGAATATCCTGTGATCCCTCTCCAGTATGAGAATCAGGCAGAGGAAGAGAGTGCTAAAACTCTGCCCAAGGAAGGGTCACATTGCCAGATCCTTCTGATGAAGTGGAGCACACTGCACTTGTCCTCATTTTCAGACAAGCTGCAAATCCCAGGAGAATTAAAATCCCAGGACAAAATACTCAACCTCTAGTGCAAGAACATTAAAAGTACCAGATATGAAAACTGATACTTAAAAAAAAAAAAGATAAAAGGCATGTATGCATGTATATACATATACACATACACTTTAACAAAGGAGAGCAGTGTTACTACTCTTCTGCAGATGGAAAAACAGAAGCAGATTGATGGCAGGCACAGGACCTGTACTGAGGCCAACTGCACTCCCAAGTCTGCCCAGCAAACTCTAAATCTTGCAGTCACTTTGGCCTGGGTCATCCCCACCTGCATAACCCCATGAGATTCCTCTCTCCTGCTCACTACACGCTTAACACTCTCTGCAACACAAGGCAGGAAGTTTGTCAAGAGCTGCTGATTCAATTGCTTCTATTTGACCACAGTAATAATAGGGCAAGAAGGAAGTCCTCTTTTGGAGGTCAAGCCCACTCCTTCCCATCCGTTCTCACCATCCCTAATATAAATTATGCTGCTGCTGCTTCTTTCAGACATAACAAAAGTCTTAAATTTTGAAGGGTCAGTCAGTGGCAAGCTGCAATCTGCTTTCAGCACTTGTGCTAGAGGGCCAGCATTCCCAGTACAAGTTTCGAACAGCCAAAGGCATCTGCCAACATGCACTTGCTGTGCAAGACTTGGCTGCCTGCTGCTCATTCCCCCAGGAAAGCCTCTGGAGCCATCAACACCACTGCAGCCCTGGGCATCCCATGTCCAATAGCAGAGCTCTCCTGTTCCCCAGGTGCACCTTCTGTATGGCATCAGGTATAAAATAACGATGCTCTATGTTTTACAGGGCTGTGCAGTCTCTGGAGGCTGCTATGGCTGAGGCATAACATGATCTTACAAGCTGCTTTTAACGACACCCCAGAGCTCTGCAGGGATAGATGCAGCATCTCCAATTCTCAGCACATACAGGGAGAGAGGGCTAAGAGAGTTACACCACTGCTTATCAGTCGAGAAGAACAACCCATCCCCGGGGGTCCTGCAAACTAAACCTTCGAAATGCATATGGCAAGGGTTAAAATTTTGTTAAGCATTTTGGGAGAGGAGTATTTTAAAAGAGAAAAACTGCTATACATATTTAAGCATGTTATTCAATTCCCCAGTACAAACACGAAAAGAGGAAGAAAAACTGATATTACAATCTTACTCCTATTAAAAGATTCTTCCTCCGTAACTACCTTTTGCATGGTCTTTATCCAGCTGATTGGCCACTTTCTTCCACTCTTCCATCTGTTCTTGAAGTGGGTTTATCAGACAGTCAATTAAAGCACTAATTTTGTTGAAAAAACACAAAGAGCAATCAAATCCTGCAGATGCCCCTATTCTTACAGAGAGAGCCAAGGTCAATATTGGAGTATTTTTACTTTTTGCTGTGACAGCTACCAGTGTCACAATGTAAATATCAGAAGATAAAAATGTTTACATTAGAGAAAGCAAAAGAAAGAAGTAGATTTAAAAAAATTAAAAATCAAAAAACCACATCACAAGATAACCAGAATTACAGAAGCTCAGGACAGTGAGGAACAGAGGGTAAAGCAGTGGAGCGACCCGAAACAGTTCAGTGTAAACAGATCCTACTCAACTATCACACAATTTAAATGGGAACTCTGGAGACCAGAAAGGTTCATGCAACCATGGAGAATATAAACTTAAGTAGCACATGTATATACACAAGAAGACAGAGCAGTTGTACAAGAGAACAATACCCTGCCCACTGATGTGCCTCACCTCACACTGGTGGAGTCCATGATACACAACCAGTAAGGCTCCACTAATTAATGAGACTGGGATCAAACCATTTAAACAGCTGAGTCTGTGGTAACTGGAGACTGAAATGGTCTCCTCACAGCCAATTTCATAAATAAGTTTATTTTAAAATAAACACAGAATAATAATAGAATGTTTTTGATTAGAAGGGACCTTAAAGGTCATCTGGTTCCAACTGCCTTGCCATGGTCAAGGACACCTTCCACTAGACCAGGCTGCTTACAGCCCCATTTAACCTGGCTTTGAACACTTCCACAGATGTGGGGAAAAGGGAAAAGACAAATCTTTTTATTTTCATTCAAATATGACTTTTAGGTCTGGTTAAAAAAGGCACACATGTAAACTACTACTTACTACAGAAGGTTTCACATGAGTTAATTCTCTCTCTTTACCTCTACAGTCTAACTTTGACTGCAAAAACAGGATGAGAGAATTTGCATTTCCTATACTGCCCTGCTGAAGGTTTTTCTCTTAGCAGCAAGCTATTTGGGCTCTGCAGTAAGCTGAGGAAGCAGCACAATGCTGCCGCTGCTGCTTGTTTAAAACTCAGAGAAAAAGCTTGAAGTTCTGAAACAAAGACAGGTCAGTTGCTCACATCAGCAGCTGCCTGCTCAGCACTGAGCAACAGGAACTGACAGTGAGGATTTGCACCATTCAGAGGTGATTTGATGTGAACTGGCCCAGCCCCATGAACGTGAAGTGAAACCCTGCAAGTTCACAGCACCTAATGTGCTGTAGGGAGAAAACAACTCCTGCTCTCAGTGACATGGGCAGAGGTTAGCAGAGAAGACAATGCTGATGAACAGCTTTAGATGTTCCCCAGCTGCACATGAAGGAGGAACCTCCAGTGCCGGGCCAGGTAAGGAGCCACTCACCTTGAGAACTGACGGAGTTTGGACTCTATACTTCTGTGCCTCATACACATCCTGGTGAGAGCAGACCCAATCTCTCTGGTACCACCTGAGAAACAAAAACAAAAAGGCAGGTGAGACCCCTGATGAGATTCCTGCCTGTGGTGTAGAGGCATAACAACCAGGATGGAGGTGCCGAGTCTTCCAGAGCAATTGTAAAACAGATTAATAGTAACCAGAGAATCAACCAGACTATTAACGAGGCAGATCTCAGTGGCATCTGCCACTCCAGATTAATTCCTGTTCACCTAGAGACCAGAACCAAGCAACCAAACACAATTAAAACACAGTCCTTCCAGGCAGTTTTCTGTGCCATGAAGCCCAACCCGGTGGCAGAAGACTTGAAACAAAAAGGTTTGAGATGTCAAAAGCCAAGTAACACAGCTGTCAAGGGAGTGGGCAACTGCGAACAGATTATTTCCACATTTTATTAATAAACCGAGCGGATTCGATCCCATTTTCCCACCCCTAGATTCTTCAGACCCCATGCCTCGCAGGGGTTTTGCTGCCGCAGGGCCCGGCCCCGGCGCGCTCCGGGCATGGCCAGGAGGTGCCGCTGTTCGCCGCCGCCCCCCGCCCGTCCCCCCGGGGGCACAAAGCCACCGCCTTCCCGAGGGTCCCGCGGCTCCTGCCAGCCTTCCCTTCTCACAGCACACAGCCCTTCCTTCCCCGCTTCAGCCAGCAATACTGCTGGTGGCTCCCACCACCCTATTAAATTGCGATGTAACTTTGTTTCGGTTGGTGTTAGTTTTGGTACTTGCTTAGTTTCCATTTGCAAGTCAAATCTACTATTTCAGGATACAAACATCAACCTTCTTATGAACTGTTTCCAAACTGCAGTGCTCTCTGGAGCAGTGAATATATCAGCATCTATTTAAAAGTCTTATTTGATTATTAGAATAACCTTAGACTTGTATCATAGAGTAAAATCTTCCCTAGGCTTTAAAAATAGCATTGCTCAAGTTAAAAAAAAAAAAAAATCTTCCTAGGAAACTTTAACATTTTGATTTTTTATACATGGAAACAAATCACCATCTTCCTGCATTCCTCCAGAATTAAATCCCGTGCCCACTAAATGGCTCTGGAACAAAGACACCAAGTAACTGGAACAAATTGTGGCTATTTGGTATTGTTCAAAAAGACAAACAGAAAGTCCTTTGTCACTTGCCTGATTACTCATGTTTTTATAAGAAGCTTTTAAAATAATATTATTTGGTAACATCAAAGAGCTGTAGCCTCATTGCGTACAGGTGGGAAAAGCACACGGACCCCAGGCTGGGTCCAGACCTGTCTGTTCTGGCGATGCTGGACTTGCATGAGCTGAGACAAACTCCAGTAACTCAAAAAAGCAGTACAGAATATGGGGAGAGGTGTCACAGAGAGAAAGCAAGTGGAGAAAGAGGACAACATCCACAACAAAGAGTGGAACTGTGCCCCAAAACGTGGACATTTTTCTCTGGATACATTACCAAATAAAAGTAATTTTACTTCAGAGCCTAATGTGGCACAACTGCAATGGCTGAGAAGAACAAACGAACCAAAAATTTCCCTGGCTACCCTCAGAGCAATTCTGAATGAAGTTTAAGCAAAAGGGAGGTTTTTCAGGTTGAAAACTCACTGAAATGCCGGAATGTTACGGATCATCAATGGTTAAGTGACACTGCTTTCCNACCAAAAAAAAAAAAAAAAAAAAAAAAAGGCCACAACAAAATAAATTAAGGCGGGAATAAAGAGATTTTTCCATGGAAAAAAACCAAATGCAACTGGTTGGTGACGAGTGGGTTACTGGTTCTTCCACCTTTTGAAACTTCATGTTATCCGTAAGTGATTAAAGAACATCAAAGGATAAGGTGTTAATTTTATTCTGTAGATGAAGACTACTCTAATTAAGTGAAAGTAAAAGGAAAAGAAATGGTTTTGAGCAATTTTTGATGCCCCTTCTGGAAACATGGTGTTGCAGAAGATGTGTTTAGGATTCTGCTTGGGAAGAAGAATGAGGGGTGCTGCTGAAAAGTTTGGGAGGGCAAGCCAGAACCTCTGCTTGGTCAGCACAGACCCAGGGAGGGGTGCAGGGAGTGGGTCAAGGTTGGCAAGGCTCACCAGACTGAACAAAGGACAGTACCAGCCCATCTTCTCCCACACCTGAATCCTACCTCTTCTCAATGTATGAAGGACTCCAACAGCACTGGGGTTAAACAGAGCTTTATTTCCCAGTTCCCAACTATACTAGCTGTCAAGAATACAAATGCTTCCTGAGAAAGAAAAAAAAAAAAAAAAATACAGGCCTCTCGCCACCCCCTGATTTATTGAGCTGGAGGACCATGGCCATCACCAATGCATTCAGCTGTTCTTCCAGGAACATCTGCAGTGCAAAGGGTTTATCTCAGCTTTCAGCAGGTTATTGTAAAGGCTGGTTCCTACTGGCAGAACTGCACTGATGCTCCTGTTTCCAAAGGCTTGGGTTCAGCTGGCTACACAAACTGGCAGAAGGGAACCATTTTGTACCACTGCAGTGGTTTGAAAATATCCAAACATAACAACGGATGGTAATTCGCATTTCTTTCTTTTATTCAATCTCAGCTGCAGTGAACAAGACCAACATATGCTTTACGTAAGTTACAGTTTGATGAGCAGCTAACTCACAGCCAGAGTGGGCAGCCAATGAGTATGCTGTGCACACAGAGATAGACCTTACAAGCAACATTAATGTGTGCACAAGTCCTGCTACCGGCTATGCACCTGAATAATTAAAATCTAGTAAAAATTTATTGCAGTGGTCAATGCCAGAGCCATACAAAACCTGTTTTAGCTTTCAAATTAATTTATGGTTTATCTTTTCAAAAACCTGCTCCATAAGTGACCGACTGCCTACTGACTCAAGGACAGAGCCATGAGCCTGATAGGCAGAAGACCAGTGGAGGCGATTTCTTCTTCACTGCTATCACCACACAGATGTGGTGGCAAAAAGAGCATCTGACAGAGAAGTGTGTCAGGAATATGCCGAATGCACTGTCCATCTCCACTTCACTTACAAGCAGGTCCCTGTAAGAAAGTATCCTCCAGCAGCTGTCATTTCCCAAACAGAAATAGTGAGGCCCCACTAGCAAACTTTTCACCAAACCATGTATGTATGCTGGGTGGATGACCCAGGCTCCATCCAATGCCATGCAGCTACGCAAGTCAAACTGCTGTGCCTTGGGCTCTCAGTTTATAAAATGAGGCTGTGAATTATCTGCTTCTCTGACACACTATAATAATTCATCCATTCAGGCAAACAATGCCTGGGAACGGCGTAAAGTAATACTTCGAAACCAGAGACGAGAGGTGTATTCAATAGAATTCCCACTCAGAGAAAGTGTCTTAACAAAATGCTCCTGTCAAATTTGATTAGAAAGTGGGTGATAGCATCAGCCTAATTTCTCATAAGTAAAAGGCAACTCTGCAAGGCAAAACATGCCTTCACTCTCACCTTCCCTGCTTTTCCCTTTCCTGCCTCAGCCTATAAAAGACCACAAAAATTTTTCATGTGAGATAATTAAACAAAAGTCTGTGGACCACAACACTACAATGAGTCCACTATAAAGGCATAAATGATTTCTTTCGATGCTTGCTTGTCATTCAGCATCACAGAGAGACAACAGGGAGAGACTGCAGGAAAGAGACTCAATTGTTTTATGGGAGTCATTATGTTTGTATTTACTGATGATCATATATAAAGGAAATGATTATGTGATGAAATGGGCAGCTGTACAACTGCATGGCCTCTATATACTCCAAACAACTCACTACAATCAACCTCTTATCTTCGTCTTCTCACTTCACTGTTGAGCAACCCCAGCAGGCTCAGAAGTTGCTGCCTTTCAGGAAGTGCCTCTAAGGTTCCAACTTATTAACAAGCTCTTTATCTTCAAGAGCCTAGTCCAAATGTGCCAGCCACTTTCCTCTTTCCCAAAAGGGAGAGAATGATGAAAAATGGGTGTAATATTTTCATAATTTCAAAGTTATCAGAAGAGGCTTCCATTTTTGAGTAAAGATTAAAGCAGAAGCAGAAAGGAGGCTGGATTATTAAATGCAGTTCTGAACATGGAGGCTCTGACAAATAACTAACAGCAGGACATTTTAAGTTAATGGCCATTACTCAACCCTTATCCAAACTCATGCTGCTACAAGAGCAAGCAGCTTCCATCACTGATTACCTGGGGCATGGAGCTTGATCTTGCCAAACTTTTTATGTGGATATCTCTGTGAAACTCAAGGATGATGGGATCAGTTCCAGGGTGTTACAGTAGACACAGAAAAAAATGGATTTGCTTAAAAGTGACCAGCACAGGTATTACTACTGGGGCAGAAACCTGAAAGTGGAGCTATGGCAGCTCTCTATGTTCAGAGTGTCAGTAGGCTCCAGGTAAGGCTTCTAAGCTGGAAAAACACATCAAAAGCTGCAGACGACAGACAGATGTTGTTCAGCATCCACCCGGCAGGAAAAGAAAACAGGACACCCTTATTCCTCACAGCTGCTGTGAGCCTTTCTGAGCAGCACTTAGTGAAGTCTCTGAAAGCTTCTGCTAAAACCAGAGAAAAAAAATTTCCTGAGTTTTTGGGGTTGTTTTGTTAAATTTAATTTAGACACCTTTCAGTGAAGAATGGACCAACAAATGCAGATTCAAGGTCAAACTCACCTATGAATTTCAGATTAACCAAATTTAATAAAACAGCTCTGGCAGGCCATTGTCATATACCGCACCTCTGCAGTTGTCATTGCAAAGGAACAGACTGCGCAATGTTTGGTCAAGTGCCCTTTTGGGAAAATTACTCAGAAAACATTTACAAATATTTACAGAGGCCTGCTATGAAGTCCTCTATCACATTTGCCAGAGCCCCACAGAGTCCAGAGGAGAGGAAAATGCAGTGGGTAGTTTATCTTCTCGTTTGCAGAAGAAACTAGCATTTGTTCACAGATGGAACTAGCAGGCTCTCAAACTGCATTTTCATTGATCTTAGATAAGAAAGGAGTTGAGGAGAAGAGTGACAGCAGCAGCTAGTTAAAGCAGCAAAGAAGCCAAAGGAAGAGGAGACCCGAGCCACCCCTAGCCCACAGCCTGTCCTGGCAACCACCAGCTTTCAGAAGTCCTTGTAACAGACTATGACCATGTTCCAGTCAGTTTGTTAAAGAATATGCAAGAAAGCTCTTGTGACTTCTTCTGATCTTGTTTATTCCTTCAGTGAGCAGCATTTTTGCTTACTTTAGCTGTTCTTCTAGCTTAGCACTGGGCAAAATCTTTACCCCATGGGAGTCAATGTGAGCACTGCCATTAAAGCAGCATGGTCAGAAATTCACCCATGCATCTCTACACAGTGCACGCAACATATAAATACAGTCATGAACCAGTCCTGCTATGATCTCTGGACAGTCTGGGTTTAGTCAGCCTTCAGTGCATTAATGCGAAGTTCACCTGCAGCCCTCTGATTTGAAAGAGAATGTCACACACAGGTGGATAAATGCGTTTTGGGAAGGTTTAAGCCATTGTAGGATGCATCGGTTCATTCTGAGAAACAAAGTCTGTCACTGATTCATGAACTCATAATGAGACACAAAATGCATCACTGAACCACAACATCCTTCAGAGAGCAGCCAAAGTCCAGGTAGAAGTGTTTCCCAGGATCAAAATCCTTAAGTTTTAGGTGTTTGTGTCAGGAGCGCAAGCTGGCTTGCTCCCTCCTCCTCTTGCTTTCACAAATGGTGCTGCCAGCACAGATGGAATTTTGCTTCTGGTGATTTCTTGCAAGAACTAATATCCATCCCTCCTCACAGGTGCCTGTTGTTCATTTCTACGAATCTGGAGTTTTGCATCAAGTTTTTAATGCCACAAAACCAAAGCATGATTAGAAACAGATTTGTTTAGAAGAGCAAATGCCACAATAGCATTTTCCATTATTTATATTTTATTCTGTAGAATACAAATAGTTTCAGTACTGAAAACACACATGGTCTGCGAAATATCTGTACTCACAACCAAGCTGTCCACTAATATTGCCCATACCTTTTCAGATTTATAGCAAAATGTATTTCCAGAAACGGTCTATGCATAGCTCAGTAAACCTAACAGCCTTAATCTGAGCAGATCAAACTGCTTTGCTCCAACTGCTACACCCATCAATGGCTCCAGGAAAGCTGGTGACAAGAATCACCAAGCTCGTGCTCTCAGTAAAAGCCGGAACATGCTAATAAAAAGAACTCTGTAAGGAAAACAATTCCTGAAGCTGAAGAACACCAGGCAAAGCTGGTGTGCTAGTCTGGAGTAACCCCTCACCTGTGCAGAATCGCAGAGCCGAGCTGCCAGCCAACACTTATGTAAAGGCCACCTCCACCAGCCAGGGACACTCGCTGCACTGAGGACCACACTCCACTGCATGCTCCAGACAGTGGAAACATGGAGATCTGGTTCAGGCCTATTTAAACAGCCAGACTCATTGATCTCCATACCTCCATGAATCTGGCTCTAAATGAATATTTAATGTCAGCCCAATGTGTGAAGAAGGCAGTAACTCAAGACACTTATGTTCTTCTGAAGTACCGCTCTTTATTTTGCCTGGGCCCAGCGATGAACTGCAATGTAATCTGATTAGATTACAGCAATATTCAATGAGGAGAAGGGATAATACACTTACAGCAAATGGCTTGGAACACCAACTGCAATTCCACTGAACAACTGGCAAAACACATACTGCTTATTTTGAACTGACAACTTCTACAGAGGCTCTAAAATGCCTATAAGGTCTTTCTCCTCTTTATGTCTAGATACTGGCCTTAGGAACACCACTGGCCCAAAAAGTCAAAAGCCCCTCAACTCAGGTCTCTCAATCATCTGTGTTGCTGATCCCAATCCAGCAAGGATTTCAGCTACCACCAAATGGTTGCTGCCTCCGAAGCACAAAATCAAGCACCGCCAGGACAAGCAGGTGCAAAAAGCAGAAGAAAAGTTTATTTTTAAATCCAAGTCAGCAGATCTAACTGAAACCCCACAGCAAGCAGATCTGCAAAATAAGGCAGTGCTATTTTTACATGCTGTCACTTCATCCAGCAGAGCACACTTCCTTAGTGAACCAAGGCAAAGATCATGAAGGGACGAAGGGAGGTAAAGTCATTCAGACCACTTCAAGAAATTAGCAGTTCAAGAAATGTTGGAGAATGTTTATTATTTTTCAGTTAGTTATACAGAGATACATCATAATCAACCCATCAAAAGGCTCAATGCACACCTAACCAGTGAGTGCAACATCTCAGGCCCTGGGTGCAAGGGAAAGCTCTGTCCCCGCCCTGGGTATTCAGGGACATGGTTTTCTCTCCTGGGTCAATCTCACGCCTTTGCTTAGGGTTAATAATCTCTAATTGCAACTCTTAGAGGGTTAATAATCTCTAATTGCAACTCTACCATATGGGGGGATGCTGGTGGTGCTTCAAAAGGCATCCTCTTTTTGGTACTTTCTCAAGGCAGCTGCTCTGTGTACTCCAAATGCTATTTAAAAATCATCTCAAATATGTATTGAAATACCCATTACTCAACTTCATCCCCACTGACTTACTTACTCTGACTCCAAACTCATTTCAACATGGCTTGGTAGAAGAGATTAAAAACACACTGACTTTGCGGACTTCTTCTCTAAACCCCAGGAGACTCTGAAGGAGACACATGGAGAGCCTGTACAGCTCTTTAATAAAGTGGCAGATAGCAAAAGGGTAGCAGAAATTCAGGGCAGTAGTGTTTAGTTATCCAGACTCCCTCAAAGCTCATATTGCCTGGTGCAAAGACAGCTGAGGGGTTTATCAGGTCAGCTCTCAAACAGTTAACCAGTTTTGTCCTCACTGACAGGCTTCTTTTTTTTTAAATTTGGCTGCATCCTACTAATTTTCAACTTCAGCTTCCTCAGCCCTATTAAAATATAACGAATTTTCACAAAGGCAAAGGAGAATGTCACCACATGGGTTTGACACCAGCTGGCTGTTTGAGCCTGCAGGACAAAGGAATTTGATACAGAACAGTGAACCCAGCTTAAAACAAAGATATATTCCACCTGTTAAAGAAAGTGAAATGAGGACAGCCATTTCCAAGCAGAGGAACTGGAGGTATTTGTGCTTTTGGCCTGAAACTCAATAAACACACGTTCTTAAAAACACAGGAAACTCTGAACTTTTGTATTTAGAAAAGGTACAGACATTTTCTCCTTGTAAGCAGCATGCAGAAGGCTGCATGCAGATCAGGTGAGACATCTTACAAGCACAGGGCTGGGCTCACCAGATCTTTGGCCACTTTGAATGCAGACTCACACGCTCTGCAGGCAAACTCCTTTTTATCCCATGAATCCTTCCAAACAATCTATGCTGTCAGACTGCATTTAAAGTGTACCTGCTTAAACCACAAAGAGTGTAGCAGGAGAAAAGCTTCAATTCTCTGAATCACAAAAAGAAAAAGGCACACCTTGCAGAAAAGCTCAAATGAAGCTGCCTTGGTGCATGGCATTACAAGCACAGCGAACAGCATGACACTCAGCAGAGCTGACTGGCACATGAACACCAAGGACGTGCTTATCTCTTTCTGTGAGGACAGAATAACTGCATTTCTTCTTGCAAACAAGCTCTGTTGAACTGTAGCGAACACACCTCGACCTCTGAAACAGGAGATGCACCTAATCTGGCTATACTTGCCTGCTGTTATCCACACACATGCAATGCACACCAGGTTTGTAAGACGTGGGCACGACGGCCAAGCTTTAAAATATCACTCCACCACCCTTTGCAGTGAGAAGAACTGCAAGAAGCTGCAAGAAGCCAGGATTTGAATTAATGAGAAAGACTAGAAATCAAAAGGCAAAAGGAAAGCAATGATTGGTTAAGAACAGGGCTTTGCAAATCCTGAAATTTAAACCCTGAAAGAAGAGCAGAAGCCATCCTTCTCCATCACTTTATCCATTATCTCACTTTATCTCACTGCAGTACAGAACACCTTTATAACTTCCTCTCACTCAACAGCCCCCAGGTAGAGGAGCAGGAGGGTATTTGTACCTTACACTCCACACAGGACAAACCTTCAGAGCACTGTGTTACTATTCTAGCCAACTCCTGCTCATTTTATAATCCTTGATCACCAAACCAGCTGGGGCTGCAATCCATATACAGGGCGCTGCTAAGGCTTTTGTAGCACTAACATGTAGAATTATGTTAATACCCTTCCTAGGGAATGCTCCTCTTTCCACAGGAGGGAAGTCCCTGCTCCCCTCCAAACACTTATGTAACACATTTGGTTATCAGTCCTTCCTTTCAGTATCTTACTCAGCAAAAACCAGAAAGACAAGACTGGAAGTGACCTCAGGAGGCTGTTTGGGCTGCTCACTGCCCATGAAGGCAGGGCCAGTTTTCATGAGGTTCCTGGGGGTCTGTCCAGTCCAGCTTCGAGTGTCTCTTGGGGTGGAGATTCCTGCGCTTCTCTTCCAGTTGCTGATTAGTGCCACTTTGAAAACTGTTTTCCTTACCTAAAATCCAGAGTCCACTGTCCTAGCAGTGCAAACATACAGTTTTCCAAGCACCCCTGGCACTGCTCCGTCAACACAACACAGCAAATATATGTGGAAAGTGTTTATTTGTTTTATGCAAGTAGAAGCTTTGATATCAAAGGAATTTGAAGATGCACCACATGTACACAAACCAGCATTCTCACAACACAATCTATGAAAAAATGAAGTCTGTGGCATTTTGAAAATGACACAAAACCAATTAAAGTTTACCTCAAAAAAGCAGCCAGACCAATTGCTAATTTGTTTCGTTTTTTCAGGTTTCTCAAAGAAATAATGAACAGTGCTTTACGATTAAGTTGATTTTAGCAAATAAACATTCATCTGGTCATTTGACATATCTGGTAATGCAGGAAATCGATCTAAACCTCACAGCTCCTCACATGCTCTGATGCTCCCTTTTTCTTCTAACAGACCTCATCAACCTGCACCTACAAAACAGCCTGGCTGTGACCTACTGCTATTAATTTGGTCATTAAAGACAAGAGTAGGTGCCAAATTTGGATGGAGGATTTCTGACCTAGGCTTTAAGCACTGTGTAACGCACAGGACTAGCATATAAATTACAAGTTTAGAGAAAGTGCTCAGAAAGGGTCATCTCCTATTTAGAATTTATTAACTATGTTACCCCAGAGACTACCTTGATTTAGCACCATGTAACCCACATTCCAATGTTTCACAGTAATATTGTTACATGAAAGGTTTCCCCTTCCTTGCACCCTGCTCAGCCATGTGAAGCAGGATCAATTCAAACAGCTATTCTCCCAAAGACAGTCAACTGGAGGACAGGTCACTCAGAAATGTGCACACAGTCACACAGAGCCCAGGGAAACCCACATTTGTATTACTGTGCTGGACATGCTGAGAAAAGTCTTGGATCATTCAACTCTTAACATGTGGGCTCAAACACAGTTTGTAACACAAAGAGCCAACAGAAATGATGACATTTTATTTTGCTAACTGAGAGTAACTGTGAGTGAGAACTCGCAGGTTTTGGAAGCTTTAAGTCTTGGGCTCTAGTCCCAAATCATCAAGTGTAAGCTTAACTCAAATCTATCTGCTGCTTGCCAGTTCTGTCCTAGACTGAAAGGTTGAAATCTTGCACGACAATGAAAAATACAGGCTGCAGAATAAGGATGCAGCTACTCTGAAAAGGTGTGCAAGAAAGAGGGAGTTACTGAATTGCCCAACTTCCCCTCATGGACAGCAATGCTTTAAGGCACTGATTCATGAGCAGCGTTTTTCAAGACAATGGTGTGCACCCTACCACAAATCCACAGGCCAGGCAAAGCCCAGGCTGCAACACAATTGTGTCGAAATCGTTGCAACCAAATGCTATACAGAGCAAAGCACTTTTCATCCTGTATCCAGCAACCTCCATGTGAGCTGCTCAACAACACTCCTGTGCCTCTATTTAGCATCTGCATTGAGAAGTAATTTATGATTTTAGTTAAGGAGAGCTTCTCAAAGAGTGCAAAGATGCCTCAAATTGTTTTCCCCAGAGTAAAGTTCATCAGCAGACAGTTCTTGAGGAGCAGCTAACACCCAGGTGTTTATTAACAACACAATGCTCTTCTGGTTTCTTGACAGTCTCCTGGGCATTGCAGGGTCAACACAGGCCAAAACTTTTGCAAATTTAAAGTTGCAGTTAAAAAGAAAAACACACACACTTTTCACATCATTTATAGACTAGACGCAACTTGTTCCAGAAAGAATCAATCTGTTTCTCCTGCTTGCACAAACACCCACCAACTTAACCATGCTGGACAGCCAAACACTTGTGCTGGTAACTAGTTGTGTTACCACAATATGCCAAAGTGAAAATGAACCTTAATGTAACAGAAGCAAGATTTAAAATATATTTTTTTTAATGTGCTCATTTTTCATGTGGTCAACTTCTGCAGTTCCGCTCTGGTAACCGTGTTGTATCATCAGTCTTAACAGACTTCCAATACAGCAGCAGTTTCTGATTTATTCCTCTCCATCCCACATCCTCTTCAGAGTCCATTTCTATTTCAAGCATCAGTACCCAATGCCTGCAACATCTGCAGGTTGCCAAGCCAGTTTAGCTATGGAAAAATGGATACAAACTACTTGCCAACAGAAGAAAATACACTCTGCACTGCAAACTGGCTAGCTTGGGCTTTTTCCATCTATCTATACATAGCGCAATGCCAAATGCTAATTAAAACAGGTTCAAATGGTGAAATGCTGTAATCACAATATGACATGTGTAAGTCGCTAAATATATACTAAAAAATGAGGCTAAAAAGCCCTCCAACCCAAATACTGTAAATGGATAAGCACTCAGAGCTTTTTACACTGCATTAAGGAAAACAGAGAGCTGCTGAAAGAGGCTTCCCTGCACAGAAGGCACAAGATATGCACCAAGAAGCACAGAAAACATAGACCATGAGATCTGTTATAATATGGTACTAAAGCCACGCTCTCCTCAGGCTCCCAACGAGCCCTTGGGCTGCCAGAGTATTGCTCGTGACGTAAGCTGACAGCAACTGCAATGCAGCACTCACACGGGCCACAAGCATCTCTGAATTCCTCTTCTGCAGCAGCAGCACTGCCACTCATCCTGAGTGAACTCAAGGGCATGCCTTCCACAGAAATAATTGCCACATTTAATCTGTTCAGCTGCAATTCATTTCAGATACAACTGCTTGCAGTAAGTGTTAGCCTAAATTTTTTGAACAGTTTGTTTAAAGTAGGTAAAATAAATGATTCAATTAAAAAGATAGCCTCAAAAGAACTGGTTTTTGAAATGGGAGTAAGGACAGTATAATTGGGTCTTGATGTAAGGAGTGTTTCTCTGCTTAAGAAAAAATCCTGTTCAAAGAAAGTAGTTAGTCTCATTAATCTGCCATTCCCAACAGGATCAAAGGCCATGAAAAGCACTGCTTGCAGGTCAGACAATAATAAAACAAGAAAAAGGTACCTCAGTTGCCAACCCAGGATAAATCACCAATACTCACAGGGCATGTAATATTTTCCTCTATAGAAGATATGGAAAAACCCTATGGCAGCAGAGGTGGGAAGCACTAAAAAATCCTGTGGCAGACCCCTGAACTGTAAACATTAGTAAGAACAGAATCACACTGAAGAAGCTCAGTTTATCTATTAACAAAGCTTTATACCAGGTCTGCTAAAATGCAGGTGAGCTAAGGGCAGATCTAGGCATGAAGCAATTAAAATATGCATTAAGCTCCCAAGAGAGACAGGGCCAGTTATCTGCTATGAAAACAAAAGTAAGCCTAAGACTATTTTTAAAGCACTTAAGAATGTGACTTAAGAGAAAACAGGTATAAATCAGCATCAGCAATTACCCATCCAATGACTGCCCCTTACTAGAGGCAGCTCTTGCAAGTCAAATCAGCAGTCACAATGGGCAAGGAAGAGGGAGAGGATCCCCATGGACACTTTTTTCTAGCTGTAACCAAATGAAATGAAGACTCCACTTTAAACCTAAAGTGCATGCAGAACATGGTATGATATGGTTTCCTTTGAAGTTTGACTGCCTTTTGCAAAAGGAAGAAAAAACAACATCGAAATAAATCAGTTTGCCAAAAAAAAAGGTGAAGAGACTTTTCAGGAGAAGCTATTTTCCAAGAGGGCACCACCTTCCTTCAGCATGATCCCTGTCTGGAGTCACCTCCACAGAGTAACATGGACAGGTGCTCCTCAGCCAAATGTGGCTGTTGACTATTAAAAATGCACCTTTGCTTTAAGGTGTTGTTAACAGAGTTGCACTGGACATATTTCAAACAACTTTAATGCTCTCGGGCTTTGTCAGTGTGAAACACTGACCTATTTCTGAATTGGGGGTACCTCAAATGCTTGAGGCAGGATAAGCACCTCAGTCATCTCTCTGCCAAGGCCTACCTCAAAAAAAAAAAAAAATCCTGACAAGCAGGCAAAGACCAAAAGAACAATCTGCTTATTTAAAAATACATCACCATCAATTTATTCTGCCATCTGTTAGCGAGGTCAAAGGTCAATCCAAAATCTGCACAAGCCAGCAGCCCTCATAAGTGAGGGGCCCTTTGTCGTGCAGCCAGCAGCACATGTTTGACAGGCTCAGGATCTCAGCCAGCTCTTTGACTCTTTGGCCAAAGTGATGTGGTACACTGCAAGCAAGACTGGTCAGGCACACTGCAAATCCAGGTACAAATGGGGATCTCTGGATGTACCGCAGCATCCACCCTATTTCTTTAGAAGTTTTGGGCCCTTCTCTTTGTTACTTGCATTAATGTCTCCCAAGAGCAGTTCTGCAACCCTGGAAAAGGCAACTAGTGCATTCAAGGATCCCTCCTAAAAATAAGAACCATTATAGATGTGAACACCCACTAGAAAGATGGGCATAAAGACAGAAACCAACACAAAGCATCTCCCAACACCTCACCAGATGTCAGACCAAGGTCCATCTTCCCTCAGCTCACAAGATTGCTTCGCATTGTTGTTGGGCACCAAGGTATGACAGAATCTTAGTTTGGAAAAGATGCCCAAGATCACTGAGTCCAACCTTAGACGAAACAACAACTTGGCAACTAAACCCTAGCACTGAGTGCCATGTGCAGTCGTTTCTTGAACATTTCCAGGGATGGTAACTCCTCCACCTCCCTGAGAAGCCTGTATCCATGTTTAACCTAAAATGATTCTTCCTGATGTCCAACCTGAACCTCCCCTAGCACAATCTGAGGTCATTTCCTCTTGCCCTTTCACTTGTTTGCTGGGAGAAGAAATCAAGACGAAGCCAAGCCCCCACCTGGCTACAGCCACCTTTCAGTGAGCTCTCCTTGTAGAGAGCTCTAAAGTCCCCCTGAGCCTCCTTTTCTCCAGGCTAAACACCCCTGCTCCCTCAGCCACTCCTCTTACAACTTGTGCTCCAGTCCCTTCCCCAGCTCCACTGCCTTTCTTTGGACATGTTCCAGCACCTGAGTGTCTTTCTTGTAATGAGGGGCCCAAAATCGGATACAGAACTTCAGCTGTGGCCTTGCCAGTGCTGAGTACAAGAGCACAATCACTGCCCTGGTCCATAATCCCCACATCCATTTCTGCTGGGCAGCTTTCCAGCCCCTCTTCCCCCAAGCCTCTAGCATTGCAGGAGGTTGTTGTGACCAAAGTACAGTACCCAGCACTTCACCTTGTTGAACCTCATACCACTGGCCCATTGATTCAGCTTGTCCAGATCATTCTACAAGAACAAAAACCTGGCAGCTGATAGGAAACATGTTTTTCTGACACCATGCTCTCTCCAGCCCAGTCCAAAAGTAAGGCAATGGTCAAGCTTAAAACATGCTAGTGGTCTATCAATTTAGTACAGCCAACACTGCTGAAAGGAAAAACTTCCAGGCTTAAGTCACACACAGTCTCTAATGCAGCCTCTCAGAGTAATTTACAGCAGGATACGCTTCCTGCCATAAAACATCCATATGCAGAAAATATTACAAACCTCCTTCAAAAATCTATTTTTAAATTGGAGTTATAACACTCCGCAGAAAATATTACAAACCTCCTTCAAAATCTATTTTTAAATTGGAGTTATAACACTCCGCTGATGTCGCTGGTGATAGCCACTGGACTCACGGACTTTTGAAGTGACCTAGAGGTTTAGATGCTTTAGCACGGCTTGCTATTATTTTATCTGCAAGTTTTCCTCCACCACCATCCCAATGCTTCTCCAGGAGAGCAGACAAGGCAGACAGCACCTGTCCTGGTGACTCACAGCAGTGAACTGGATGCGATCTAAGGAGCATGAATCACTTAGAAGAACTATACCAGCATTTTGATAGAAAAGTGTATCACCTTCATCAGCCTGGAAGTCTCTTTTACAGCAGAGAGCATGGGAAGATCCACCAGACAAGGAGCCAAGTCCTCTCTCTATAACCTTCCTGACAACTGCTTCAATGACTGCTGCAACTGGGGACAACTGCAGGGACAGTAATGATAGTTCTGTCCAAGAAACACAGTTCCTCTGCTCAGCCACACAGAGAAGTTAATGCCAGAAAGAAAACAGTCTACTCTTTTCTCAGCCAACTAGAGAGGTCTACAGCCTCTTCAGGGAGAACCAAGAAAACTCAATCTTCTTTAAGATGCTCTTGGCCCAGTGAACAATGAAGTACTATTAATCTGAAAATACTGGACTTGCCTGGCTGTGGGAATAGGGACCTGAGCTCCAGTTTTACTCCTGGAATTCCCTGTGATGAAGAAGAACGAACCCCATAATATCTATGATTTACAATTTAGGGTAATTTGATTCTCCAGAGAGCACCAATGCCATACTGGTGATGTTTTGTGGAAATTTGTGGAGAGAAAATGCAACATCTTTTAGCATGGCCTCTCTCATAAATGAATGCACAGAGGTCCTCAGTGTGAATCTGAAAGATAAGAATGCCAAGTTCCATCTTCAGAACACAGATCTCCAGAGTATCTGCTTGATTTCCTGTAGTAAATTCAGGCATTACAGGGTTGGGGGAGGAAAGAGGGAAAGCAACACATACAACTTCTAAGACTATATGACCTTTAAATGTTTAACTAGCAATCTATTCTTTGTAGTCAAGACAAAATGGCAGGTAATTAGCCTCACTATGAGTCACTATGCTCCTGTAGTGCCATAATTCAATGAGACATTTTAACAGCCTTCAATTCTGTTTGGGATCTGCTTACTAGAGCCATCGTCCCCTAGCTACAATTTTGTTTTGCCTCAAAAGCTAAGCAGGGCCAGTCCAGGTCAGTGCTGGACTGAAGAAGCACTCGTAGAAAATCCCAGATGCTCCAAGAAATGGGCCTGTTTCTGGAGGAGGCACTGTGAATCTGGGAGAAGGTCTGGAGCTTGTGCATGAATATAAGCTGCAAACTTTCAGCGAGCTACAACTGAGAGCCTGACCACTCTTTTTCACTGACCTCAGGATGCATGTACTTCACATGCTCAGGCTATCTGCTATCCTCCAGCTACATTGGACACACCATTCTTAATTTTCTGCTGTAGCTGCTGCAAATATACTCTTAAGGAGCTCTATCTCATCTCCAGAAATGCCTTTAATGTGGCAGTGTAGGAACACCTACCCACCCTCACCTTCTGCCTGATCCAATTCTCAGCTGCTGTTATGGTATTAGGAGATTGCTAGAGAAGCTGAATAAAAGTTTCCCATGTAATATTTAACACATAACTTCATTGTCTTTCAACCACACCTGGATTTCAGAAGTTATACAGGAAATGATATGCAAGCTCAAACTGCCTTCTCAACAAACAAAGCTTTTTCCACTTCTCCAGAGCAGTTTCTTTTTCCCCACCAGCTTGATAAGCAATTCTGAAAACAAAAAACATACATCCCTCCTCCCCATAGCTGAGTCAGCAACAGCAAACTCCCAAAGCATGCATGTACCCTGCTGGCCTCTGGACCCTGGAATTGTTTCACTTTCCCCCAGCACTTGAGTTCACCAAGTCCAGGCACAGCACAGTGTACTTGAGTTGCACTCATGCTTGCAGGACCAGCGCCTATTTCTGCTCACAGTCCAGAGGGTTACCAAAACACAAATATAAATTAGTGGGAAGGGTAAATATTTCTTTCATCAACCCATGGTGAAACATGCTTACCAAGAATTGAACTACGCACAGTATCTCCTGTTCCAAGCCTGCACCACTGGGCACACAGGTTAAGCTTTTACTTTAAAACTACCTTTGGTCACCTGTTACTGACCATTTCATAAGGCTTAGGAATCTCTTCTGGCTGCAAGCTAATAGATAAGTGCTTAACCTTACAAAACATCTGCTCATGGGTTTTGATCCAGAAATCCTGAGTTCAAACTCCACTGTTGAGGTCTGTTCATTTGGGCTGTACAATTGTGACAATTAAAAAAACCCCAAACAAATTACAACTTTCACAGAGTGCAATGAAACATTTTTTTCCACAGGAGGTAGTTTGATCAAAGCCTGTTATTAAATATTCTTCCACTTCTTAAACCAAGTGTTATGCATTATGGAAAGGCTTATTTTTACCTCATACCTACCCTGGTTGTATTTGCAAGGCCACACTGAATATGGTATGTTTTTTTAATCCAGGATTAGACTCACCAATAGACTTACCAGCATATCACTCAGAGTTTGCAAGGAAAATATCTGTACCATAAGCTCCAGCATGCATGAACATAGCTTCATTAACATAAACACTTTCATCCCAGTAAAATTGCATTTTCATTAGCCATTGCACTGCTATTCACAGAGGTGTCAAAGCAGGGTTAGTTCTTAATGGGAATAATATTACTGTGACACAGGGAAGCCCAAATGAGACTTTTGCAACACAGTATTGCAAAAGAGCTCCAGAACCAGTTATGGCAGGAAGATTTATGTCTGAGACATAAATATATATGTCCCACTATACCTATATGAGTGGGAGATGTTTAGTTTTACAGGGGTAAAAAAACTAACAGTACGTCCTTCTAAAAGAAAGTGAATTAAGAGAAAAGAAATTCATTTTACACAGCAAGATATTATGAAAAAAGAAAAAAAAGCAGGTGAAGAGTGAAGTCATGTATCAACCTTATGACTAGAAAGAAAGAAAGATGCAATCTGTTTTGCTTATACTTAAATCCAAAACCTCATATTTCTTTCTAAGAAGGCCTTGAAACATGTCTCTTGTGTGCCATTATAATCTTGTACTTGGGTTTGCACAGTAAGTGTAAAGGTGCAGTATGTAGGCACCACGATCTTTGCTTTCAACTATTCTAAAATCACTTTCAGTGCTTCAACCCCTCAGCACTCCTACAAGAAAAACGTGGTGAGTCACCACAAGCAACAAAAATGCCCAAATACCTGTGACCTGTATAGAGCTGTGAAGCTCCTCCACCTATGAGATTTCATCTCCCCAACAGACACCAGCCAATTCTGAGATGGTTTAAATACCTTCAAAATTTGAACTCATGACTTTGAGAGCTTTCTGCTGAAACGAGGCATGCCACATGCATCACAAGTGGAGGTTTAAGGGGGAAAATGTCTGAATAAAGTGTATGTTTGATAGCTAGGCTAGGAGAGGCCCTAAACTTTTCAGTTTTAAAAGCAGTGCAATCTCTACACCACATCCCATGTCCCAGGAGCACGGTAGCAGATACATCACTGGCCTGGCAGTCTGGGCTCTGCACACTGTAACTTGAGCAGCTCCTGTCGCTGGTGGGTAAAACATAAAAAACACCATCAGCCTGAGAACAGGCATGGGTTGTGCTCATGTATGCTCAGCACAGGCGAGATGGTCCTTCCCTTCATGCAGCACAAGTGACTGACATTTGGTCAATTAGCTCTCTATTAAGATGCAGCCAGGGGCCTGGTAACAAGAACAATTTTTTTTCTTCCTGATTTGATAGAAAAGACATTGAAACACGTTTTGATCTGCAACACAGACTGATAAAACCAGCTGCCCAACAGACAGGCTTAATTCTCCTTGGAGGGCTCGAGAGCAGCTTTACTGCCTGCCGGATAAGTCATGTTTACAGCAGATCCTCCGAGCTGCTTAGCCTCCTGGATGAATTTAAAAATCAGACCAGAGGGTAGATTTGCAGAGCAGTAATTAGCACAGGAGATGATGGAGAAGAGATTGAGAAGAATAACTTAGTCTGTGTCAACACAGAGGGCTTGTCCAAATGTCTGAGTGGCTCATGGAAGAAAGACAGAGAAGGATGAAACAAGGGAGATCTGCAGTCCAAAACTGCTTCCCACAGATCACCTTGAGAAGCCTTAGTCAGAATCAGCTTTGTAACATTCCCTCCTTCCCATTTCAGGTCTTTTTAATTCCTTATTTTAATGTTAAAAAAAACCAAACAAACCAGCAGGCCAAAGGTATCCCTGACAGGCAGCACCACGGTGTTGCCACAGTGACTGTAACAGTACAGGGTCAGTTGGCAGGCAGAGGATTTCCTCACCACTGTATTTTTGCTAGTGAGTCAGCAAGTGCCTTAACGTAAACACACCACCAGCTTGACCAGGCTTGTTACTGTGCAACTGCACCCCAGAGCAGAGCAGATGGAAGAGCTCCTGTTGTACCAGCTGGATTTAACCCTGCTACCCTCTAAACCACTTCCACAAAAAGCCAGTATAAGGAACTCCAGCCACCATTTTCACAGAATTCAGCATCACTGTTTCCATCTCGCATGGATTGCGTCAGCATAGAAACAAAATAGAGAGATCAGCAGAAGAAGTTAAAAAGATATAACTATGAGCTCAAAACCAAAACTCAGGTCAGAGGAGGGCAAGGAATCACCAGGCAGTGCAGCTCCTTCTGGGTTCTCCTGATACAAAATTGAGCCACGGCTGCAAAACTCATACGTTGCCTCTCATGTGCAAAGAGTAGAGAACATGTCATACAAGTATCTGTAGGAAGGGTTGGTTTATTTGCGCTTCTTTCCATTCTCAGGAACTAGAAATCTTTTTTTTTCAAGTCAGTAAGAACCTGTTACTGACATTTCAGCGACAGACAAAAAGCAGAACCAATAGTGTCAATTCCAACACATACTCCTCCAGTTACTCCTAGTATGTTCCTACTCCTGGAATTAAATTTGTTAACAGGTCCCAGAGTACACACAATCACTGCAAACTCAAAAGCATAGAAACAAGAACATTAATATACCTTATGTAAAAGGTTCAAGTACTCATATTCCTTAGACTTTAATATGTAAAACAACAAAAGCAGATTGATAGAAGAGTTAAATACAGAGTCATGGACAAATCAAGTAGGACGTGGACAAGTCTTCTTGTCAGGGGTATTTACTGACTTTCTGAAAATGGCAAATGGACATTAACTCAGAAAGTAAAAAGTGGTTCAAGGAGAGAAGTAACACCACAAGTAAAAGGAGATCAGATCCAGTCCTTTCCATCTTCCAACCTGATTCTGCCCTCCCTCTCATTTTCCAAGGCATTTCCCACCTCTATCTGTGGCTGTGCCTAGTCAAGACAAGCAAATCTGACACAGCAGGAAAGTCTGCTCCTGTTTCATTAAGGAACAGCAATTCCTGAAAAAATCCCCAGGGCTAAGAATAAATCCCAGTGGTCAGTATAAGTACATGAACTAAGTACAAAGCACACATAAGAAGATTTATTAGGTCTCAGGCTGTAACAGCACCATGAATCCTAATGGCACCTTATTTGCTCCATGTATGCCTTTAAATCAATGACAAAAATTCACTTGGCACAATAACATATCATGAAGGGTTTCACCTGTAGTGGTTTACTTCTAGCCCTTCCCCATTCACTTGTGTTAAGCCAAAAACAGGTGGAAAAAGAAAAGTCCCACAGTGCCTACAAGGTGATGAGCACATAGGATTGCCAGGCAATGCAGCAGGCTGGGATTGCTGTACTATGACCAGTAAGCTCAGAATGCACATTAGACATGTGAGTCAGTCAGTGATCATGGGAACACTAACAGCAGGTAATTTTACCTCCAAGGACAGACCCCTTTTTATTTGGAACCTGTGATCTGAACCCTGAAAAATCCAGGCATTGCAGAAATGGATGCTGGTGTTGCTGTTAGAGCCAACCCACAAATGCTGCTGGACAAGGTGTCTTGGAGGGCAACATGGGCTGTTCCAGGCAGTCCTGTTTGCAGGTATGCTAAAAGGGCCATCAAAAAAGTCCACAGACATGATGCCGTGAAGGGCAGGACTGTTATCACTAGTGGTAAATGACCAAAGGAAACATGGAGCAAAGGAGGCAGTGAAAGAAGGGAAAGAAGAGCCTTCAGAACACAAAGTCACCTTTGGTAGGTCTGTTTTTCCTCCTGTTGTCCACATAAAATGACTACACATCTGCCATCACAACCAGACTCCTCTACATGGCAGGATCACCACCTCTCCCCTCTTGAGGCTATAGAAGATTTTCATATCTTACATCACAGAGCATATACAAGTCCTCTGGCACTCAGTATATTGTCCAGGGGACAGTGACCTTCTAAGGATGTCCCATAACCTCTGCCCCACATCCTTTTGTACAACATGGCTTTCAAGACTAAATACAGGCAGTAGCACAAGCTTGTTTGCTGTGGTCCACAAGCCTCTGTATTGCTCATTTGAACCAACGCCATCACATCATCTGACCTAAAATACTAACACCTTCAGTTCACAAGCAGACACTTCCATCTAATACTAACTTTGGTTCTGGCTTCTCTGCTGGGAGCATGTCTCCAGTGCAAAAAGCATAGTAAACACATTTATTTGCACAAGCCTTTGAGAGCTTTGAAGGTGAAGCAATATTCAGTCACAACCAGTGTGCTCCCAGTTAAAGTACAGCTAAATGGCTCTGCAGCCACACACCATCTCTTAAATCACCAATTTCCTGATACATCAATAATGTAAATACAACAAAAGAAAAAATATGAAGTCATAATAATCCTGCCCTTTTAAACACACCCGGTATTTGCTGGTCCTGAATCCCAACTGCAGAAACTTGCCTGGGATTACTGGGGAAACAAATAGATGGAAACGTTAGCTCCAAGGTCTACATATTTTTTCTATGATGAAAAGGGTTCCTCCAGGGCTGGTTCAGACACAAACTCTACAGGAGATGAGGAACGTCCTGGCTAATGCCCAGAGGTCTGTTCACATTCACTGCATGTTCCTTAGTACGTCTGCCTACAGTATCTCTTATTTCACAACAGGTTCTTCTATTTGTACAACCCTCACTGACCCTTCATTTGCTGAAGGACAAACAAAACTTAATGGAACTCCCCAGTGTTCCCAACAAGCCACAGCACAGCCCTTCCTTTATTTCTCTTGTTGTACAAGAGACTTAAGGTGACCAGCTCACATGAGCTGTTTGGGACAATAGTGATCTGCTCTGGCATGCAGTGCAGGCCGCAGGTCTTGGAGGGACCATTTCTGCTAGAAATCTCAGGATGCTCAACCAGGAGAGGCCTCATAGCAAAAGTCTGGAAGGCACTGATGGGATTTTGCAGCAGCTCTGAGCCCTCATCACCAACAGTGGCTCTGCTGTGCATTCAGAATTATTGATTATCCTCTCCTAATCCCATGATTGAATGCCCAGGGCAAAAGGAAAAAAAAAATTGTATTATGTACAGATAGATAGCTATTTAAAATCATTAGCAGAGATTTATATCTCTGAGCTAGTCTTCTGTTCTCTGGGGAAACCAGACAGCTACATAGTAAGAGACTGGAAGCTACAATAAAATGAAAAAATGAGCTTCAATAAATCATTAACCTAAAGCTTATAATGTTTATCTGCAATGTCATGTCCTCAGAATCTACAAAAGCAAATGCGTAACTTTTTTTTTTTTCTTTTATCAACTGTTAAAACTGTCATGTAACTATTACAGAAGATTGAAGCTTTTTTTTTTAAAGCATTGAGCATCAACGACTGCAGTTTCTTGTCATGGAAATGATTCAAGTAGATACTTGGACACCAATCCATATTTTGCAACAGGAACTGGAGATAAAATACATGCAAATAAAGTTTTGAGGGTGAGGCTGTTCACCTTCTGATCATGATCTGGCAATTAGATGTGCCCAAAACTTCATTAACAAGGCAGTTCTGTGAGTTTATTTTTGCCAATTCTGCTCCATCTTCCCTCATTAACTCTTCTTCTGGTACGCTCTATCCCTACATTTCCAAGTATATGATACACACAACAAGGTAAAGGCTGCAGGAGAGCTAGTTTGAGGCTCCACAGCAATGAGGGAAAGTCCTGTGAGCCGTGGCACTCCTGCCATGGGAGGGGAGGACAGCCAGAAAGCCTGGAAGAAGGCAGCCTCATTTCAAGAGCAGAAGGAGCATTTAGGGTCAGAAGTCACTTTCCTACCCCCTCCCTTGCATGCAGCACTGCTTCTTCCCCAGCCAGCCTTGCTCTTCCTCCCCAGCCCCAGAATAGCTGGGAAGATGGGAAGCCCAGGGCTGGGCACTGCTATGCAGGCACAAAGGGTGGAGGAGGATGGCCCTGCAGACATCCCTCTGGGACACATCTGATAACAGATGCAGACAGCTGTGGCCCAGTGTCCTCCCCAACAGGCTGGGGCAGGTGCACAGAGAGGGGCAGCTGCAGCTCGAGGAGACATGTGGCCACATCCCCAAGACTCAACAGTGACCAAGACATGGGGCAGCCAGTGTTGCATCAAGAGCAACATGTCTGCAACATGTCTCTCTCTCTGTTAAAAGCTCAGCTCTTCCCACTCTGGGTAGTTCCATAAACACTGCCCGTATTTTCCAGCCTTGCACTCTCACCATCTACAGGCACAGACCCTTCACCTCTCCCTCTGAATTTCTACTATAGCCACCAGCACAGAGGAAGGAGGAATCAGCCTCAGGTATTTTAGGGATCCAAATAATCATATGAAACCTTGTTTGTTTTTTTAGAAGAAGAATAGAGCAATAAAGCTCTCTGCTCCCTCAGGCTTGACATTCAAAAATTAGCATTTGTTTGTTTTACAGAACAGGACTTGCTCTATTCAATTTAGACCCAATCTGTTAATCTAGAAAGAAAAGCAAAAAAATACTGGAATTATGACTAAGGGGGATTTCAAGAAACCTACACTTTACTGTGTTTTTCTGAGATATTAAGAATAGAATCTTACATTTATTCTACTGTATTTCCTCCTGGCACAAATGCAGAATTCAAAGCTGCTGTGCTGTTTTGTCTGCTGCTGCTGATGTACAGTGTAACTATGTGTTCAATCCAGCCTGGGAGGGCTGCTCTTTAAAGGCTAATTTGAAGCATGATTTCCAACATCTGATCATACGAATCCGTGAACAAATCTCTCAACTGCTCTATGCAACCCACAAATTACTGTTATGCTCAAGTCCTTGAAGTCCACCAAATTAACAAGCTCTAGCCCACATGACTAAGGTTCACAGAAGTTCAACCCCAGCTTATGTAAGAGACAGAATTGGTATGTTTGCCTTTAAAAAAAACCCACCAAGAGAAATACTAGGGTCAGCAAACATGTTGGGCAATATTTAACAAGAAAAAGCTGTGACCTTAACAGAATTTGCAGCCTAAAACTGCTCCTGAAGGCAACAAACATGACATGATCATTCTGACAGCTGTGACAAATTAGGTTTCATTTGCCTGAGAGCCAGCCATGTTCATTTAACTGCAATTACAGGCACATCATGATCCCCATGCTGGGGAATGCACCCAGCCATCCAGCCAGACAGCAGAACAAAGCATCTTCTACAGATCAACCTCTTCAAATGCTTCTTCTTCTGTAAAAACACCAAGTCTTCAAAAACAAACACTTGTTAACATGGACCAGTAGCTTCCCAGGTGTTTATCATGGTCCCTCAGCTCTTTTTCAACCAGTGAAACAACAAAATCTGGTTCAGATGCATTACATTCTGCATCCCCGGTTGTCAAATGCAGTGCTTGCAGGAGAACATGTTATTTATAGGTATTTACTGTCTGGTCAAATCCAGGAGATTGTTTCATCCAGCCTCAAATACTGTTTTGAAAGACTAAACATACAAATAAATTTTTTTTTTTGTAACTTGTCTTTATGCCTGAGAACATATCTGCACCTTGTGATTTTTAGAGCAGAATTCTGCACACTTATCTATAATTTAATGAAAACCTTCTCCTTCAGCCCCACCAAAGAAGAAAGCTTCAATCTATTATAGATGCACCATTTCAATATATTTAGTTGGTAGATTAATTTAAAGGAAAGAAAACCACCTCCGGGATGTGTCCATCAGCTTCCTTGACAATTCCTAGATACAACCACAACGAGTCTAATCCATTTAGACTCAGAAAACATTGTTAATTTTTTCTTTAAGACAACATTTCTTTATTCCCAAGCAGTACTTTACAAGCCTATGCATCCAGTAGGCAGGAACGCAGGAGTCCCAGTCTATCTCTCTGTCCCTGTTTGCTGTTGAGGCACCAGCTGCCAACAGTAACAGGTGTTTTCTGGTTTTCTTCTCAAGAGAAAGTCCTAGGCACTATCTCCAGTGGAATGCAAAACACCAGCGTGGCACGTAGGGCCCAGCACGGAGCCGCATTCCTCTCAGAGCACACAGGCAGCACAACCTCCACCGCAGCACCACTATCTTGGATGCCTTCCTGGGGAGTGAGCTGAGTTTGGGTATATGCACTCATAACATTCAGCCAAATCATCACCTCATGACCACTTTTTTTTGCAAAGAAAAGCTTCCTTATCAACAGCTGTGGAGCACAGTACATTTGCACAGTACGACATTAATTAGCAGGACACAGTCAGCTGTTAGCTCACCAAGGCTAAGGCTCTGCCCTGGCAGTACCTTTGCTGTATTTCCAGTCAATGTTTCTGTGCAGGAAAAACCTTCAGAATTTATTCTCAGTAATAATTTTCTTTCTTTTCAAAAGTCTTCAGTGAGGCAACTGAGCAAAAATTTGAACATAAGATACGCAGGAGAAAAATGCGAACAGCAGAATTAAGGAAAACAAGTGGTGAAGATGAGGAAAAACATGGAAATAGATTTGTGATAAAAACTGCAAAATAACCCATGACCAGAGCAAACAGCCATGCAACACAGCACCAATATCTTCTGAGAAATACTTTCCAGTGAGGCATCACAAATGTAACGCCTATTTCAAATTAAATCAAGTTTTCTTCTGATCTTCAAAGTCTCATAAATGCATTAACTCACTCTGTGTAGTCCTACATATCTACAGTGAATTAAGCTAAAAGAGGGCTTAAATAACTGTAAGATTCCATCTTAGACTGCATGTAGGAGTGATTTTTCTCATCCTGTTGTACACTAAGCATTTTTAGACAGCAGTTTTCTCATGGTAGAGACAGACAACAGCACCCATCATACTCCAAATGAGAATGTGATACAAGCAATAAAGCAGCCACCCAAAATCTAGTCATGCTGTTCATGTTTACAATGTAAAAAGTTATGTTTATACTGATAAACACAGCTTTTGAAAAGGTTATTTCCCTCCTCCTCTGCAAACAGAAAAGGTTAACTTCATCATCTGCTGCCCACATGTCAAACTACTATGCATAGGAAGGAGCTGCAGAGCGCAGCCCCATGTTCCTCTGCACCAAAACACCTTTCCAGAGGATCCCAGCAAAACACCCAGAAAACTATCCTAGTGTTCTACTAACTTGCCTCAAACACCTCTGCCACAGCCTGCTTCTTTAGTAGACTCAATTTTAACATCAAGCCTCCAAGTTACAGTCTATGGACAAGTCCTCAGACCAGTAAATCCAGTGGTAAAACCCAGTTTACCTTTTTGTTTAGTGAAGTCATTAAAAATGAAGTGATGGGAGAGTTCCTTCCTCTGCCTGCTTTCAGATTAACCCCACTGACATAGCAAAATCACAAAAATGTAGTAATTCAGTCATAAATGAGTGCTGTACTGCTGAGAGCCGAGTCCAGGTCAGCTTTACCCTAATTCCTTGAATTGTTTTTATATATATGTTTTGTTGGTTTTTTTTAATTGATAGCACAGGGACATCAGCACTGTAACAGTAAATACCGCAACACCCACAAGCTCAACTGCTGCCTGTGAGGTGTATCAGCAAAGTTCAGAACAACCATTTCATCCAAGGGCAGGCAAGATGCTCAATGTAAGAGGTCATTTCAGCAAAGCCCAGAGATGCAGCAGCTACAGCTCCTTTGACAGTTGCCTGGCAACGCTCTGTTATCTTTTATTCATTTATATTATTTTTAATACTTATACTTATCTCCAGGTCTCACCAAGGGTTCACTCCAAAGTGAATTCAGCATTTTCAGTCATTGGGGGTGCCTCTCTGTTTACTACAGGTTTTCTGGAAACAACCGAGTTCTGACAAAAAGAGCACACAACATGAGGGCTTTGCAAGGATGGATTCTGGAATGAGCTGTTTGCTCCTTCCAGCCTCAGTTCTGTGTCACATTGTGCACTTTGTCAGGATGTTTCTCAGCAAGTACCTCCTAGGACTGCTACCTTTTGTCAGCATCCAGCCAGCCACTCAGTGCATGCCATGAGGACATGAGCTGCACAGATTCTGTGAGCTAAAAATACCAGTTAATGGGAAACTACTGCAACATTAAAAGCATTTTTATTCTTAAAAAAATTCAAGTTTATTCTCTTGTCAATAAAAACAAGGCAAACTTAGCATTCAAGAGGACCTTGACTTGCCACTAGGTTTTCCAAATGAAAGAAAAAAATGTTCAATTATTTATTTCTGGGGAGAGAGATCTCCCCTTGTCCCACTTCCTCATTTAAAGAAAAAGAAAACATAACCAGTGTCCACACAGAAAACACTCTAGGACCCTTTGGGCATGTTTTGAAGAAGCTATTTAGAGTAAGGAACATGGGCATTCTCTATCCTATTTATAATGAGGCTCCACTATCCCCAGGAGCTAAAGCAGAATGAAAATGGGTCACATATCTAATTAGCAGTATTGAAGCATGAAGCCTAAACATCCCTGAAATGTAATAGACTTTTTTTTTTAATAATTTCAGATTCATTAGAATATCCCACAGTCACCTATGTCAGAAGCCAGAAACTTTAAAAAAGGGTACCATAAAGCAGGCACATATCAGGCATCATGCTGCTTTACTGCCGGGGAATGGGAAACAGTGCTTTAGACAAAACTAATCTATTAACTAAAAAAATGAAGCAGTCAGATGGTCTAGTACAGCCTGTTCTTTAATCACTTTTTATTGTAAAAAAAACCCAAACAAAACAAACAAAGTAACATAATCCTCTTGACTACAACAACTATGAAGAACCACTAGCATGGATGTGGATGAAGCACGCTCAAGGAGAGCAGCTTCTAAAGCAAAGACAGAAACGGGTGGCTTCCAACTCTCTCCCATCAAAGATGCCAAGACACCCCATGCTTTGCCCCCTCCTGCATGTT
Organism: Erpornis zantholeuca; assembly: GCA_013400515.1. NCBI lineage: Eukaryota > Metazoa > Chordata > Aves > Passeriformes > Timaliidae > Erpornis > Erpornis zantholeuca. The sequence continues at coordinate 377,250 of VZTN01028284.1, forward strand.
TATTAGGAAGCTGGTGAGAGCCCTGCAGCAAGTCCCCCACAGCTCTGCTCTGGGCTCTGTTCCTCATCCACACCTCTCTCCCACACGGCACCCGAGTGTGAGACAGCGCCAGGCACGTGGGGCTGTCACAGACAGCGTGTTTGAGTTACAGGTGTGTGCACTGGCAGAGAGCACTGGGGAGCTGCTCCTCCTGCTCACCCAGAGCAGGCACAGGGGATTGCACGGGTGGGTGGAGGGGAGGAGAAGCAGCTGCCAACTATTCCTCAGTTTGTTCACAGCACACATGGCTAAAACCCACAAACTGGGCTGCCATACTTCATTTTCCCCTCTGCTTCCATATCCAGCTCCTTGCTTTCGCCTCCCAGGGCTTGCTTTAACTCCAGCAAGCTCAGCCTCCTGCACTCAGTACCCAAAATTTCATGTGCTTTGGGCAAGACAGATGCCAGCGAAGCTGTGGGTACCCAGCAGCTCAGGCCATCCACCCAAAATGACATCCAGTGAAGACTTTCACATGCAAACGCACTCTCTTTGTGAACAGCACTCTGCACTTCAATCAAAGTCAATAAGCCATAAACACCACTCACCCGTGAGGGTTTGGAAGTCACTACAGCCTCCTGGGGAAAAAAAACACTATGAAAAAAATCAGAGGGGTGAATTAATTGAGCCTGCAGCTGTCTGCTCTACATATCAGACGTCACAAAGTTCATGTTGCTGCACAGGATTTTTTTTTAACAAGGGATGAGCAGGCAAAAGCAGTGCAAAAACCAGAACAAAGTGTTTACTCCGCTCATCCGCAACTATGCTTTCACCCCACTGGCAACTATGTTTTTTGCAGGACTTGGCACATGAACACTGTGATGCATCTTTTGCACGATTCTGCAATTCTGTTTATTACAATGAAAAGTTTTTAACTTTTATTATTTTTGTTTAACTTCTTTTGTTACAGTGGAGAACAAGGGACACCACTGCATGGGAATGAAACACACAGTACATTATTTGATTTTACCTAGTAACTTCTTGATCTACAACTGGAAACAAAACAGACTCAGATATAGAGACATATATAGAAATGTGTATTTTTTTTAATTGCACGACATGGTCATTCACAAACCACCAAGCCCTCCAAAAGTGCTTGGGTGCAACCGAAGTTATAGGTAAAGTAGAGCAAACACTGATGGATGATCAGTATCAATGGTAGAGATCAGCAAAGGCTGGAGATCACTGGTCCAGTGTATCAGGACCAGACCTTACATTATCACTTCTAGGGTAATAATCATCATTTTTATCACTTGTTGTTGGTACACTTTCAATTACACTAGGAAAAATATGGCTTATACCAAAACTTATTCTTCACAATTTCCTATGTAACCAGAACTTGCTCTAGCTGCAAGGAGACTAGCCACTAGAAATCTCTAACTTGCTCAAAATGTATAATGTTTGCCGTACTTGCTTATTTTTTTGCCCCAAATTGTCCAGCAATTTCCTTAGGTAGCTCCAGAAGTCCTGACACCACTTCTTGAGAAGCTCACCTTCTACTGAGGCTCTCCCTCACCAGCCTAAGCAATTCACTCCACGCACAGTTCCCAAAATGTGGCCTCCTCCTTAAATATCCAACTGGAAGACAACTATGATGTGCTTCCCACCATGTCTGATACTGGGAGGCCCCAGGCTGTTAAAAGTGCTTTTCAGGGGATCAAACCTATGCACCAAACCAACCTCCTGCAGCCTGAATTGCATGCTTGAGGTTTCCCACACACAGCAATGGACACAGTCTGTGAGGGGCCACGAATAGTGTCCAGAGCCTCCACGACCAGAAAGTCCTATTTACTATGGAACGAGAAATAGCAGAGGGGAGGCTTTCAGTGGAAAATGTGATGAGAATAGAAAGCAAGAGAGTAAAAGCCCTGTCAGCACATTTCATAGACAGGCTTTTTAATGAGGAGATAAACAGATAAAGCTTTCAATCCATGTATGGAAGGTTTTTTTTTTTTTATTTGAAAAGAAGCTAACCAAGCGCACAGGATTCAATATAAAACAAAGGCAGAACAAAACATTTTTTGACAAGGTCTAAACAATATGAAAATTGTCAATTCTAGTGCCATAGAGGAACCAAAGGTCTTCTTCACTCCCTACCCACCCTATTTATTTTCTTTAATTATCTTTTCCTTTCAGGTAGGTGACTGTGCAGTTAACAATTACCTACAAAAACCATCCCCCAGTCCTGTGTGGGCCCCCCAGCTTTGCCGCAGCAGCAATGCAAGTCAGGGCAAAGATTAGGGAGAAGCTAAGCTTCCCTGCTGGAGTCAGCTCCATACCACACAGTGTGGATCCAGACCTCCCCAGTGTCAGAGCTCCACCAGTGTGACAAGACTTTTCTCCCATTACACAGTTCCCAGCTACAGTATCTGCCACCCTCTCCAATCACTTGACATGCAAAGAGGCTGCCCTGCCAATAACTTGCTAACTGTTTCTTAATCTGATGCAACATATTTAAATCTGGTCTGTAAGTAGAAAGTCAATGTTCAAAAACCAGCCTGAAGCTATTAATAAAGAAGAGAGATTTCTTCACATGAAGATGATTTTAAACACAGAATTTAAAAAACATGAGATGGGACCCAGAAAAACCACTTTGCAATGGAAAATCCTCTCTTCACATGCCACACAGCAAAAGAAGAATTCTCTCCACCACAGTTTCTTCCATCATAACCTCGAATAGTAATCTCAGACTGGGAAAGGGGGTGTGTGTGGCAGCTGATCTCCAGTGGCCCCTTCAATGTCCCCTCCCTTGCTGCTGACACTCATCCTTTGGGTGGAGTCTTCAAATAAGTTCTCTCCCATGCACAAAGACATTGAAACCCAGCAGCTTCCAGTGAAAGGCTTTATATCCTCTTTATATCTTCTATGCTGTGCTCTCCTGGGTGGCTTCCAATAACTTCACATTTCCTATGTGACATCTTCAAAGATAAATAATTTAGAGGGGCTTTCTGCACAACCTGCAAGTACCATCACAGCTTTATCCTTGCTCTTCCAAGAAACTCCATGAAAACATATAGCTAAGGACTTTTCCCTAGATGGGTTATATATACCTATCCAAACCCCAAACTTAAAAATGGAAACAAACAAGTTTAATACACAAAATTCAACTGACAGTCATACTCAACAGAAGATAAATATTGTTTGGGGGCGTTATGTTTCAGAGACTGTATTTCAGGTTAGCAGAAAATGACTGTATCCTAAAGAATCAAGCACAGAAATCCATTACAAACATATATACACTTTATGAGACACTGCTCCCAGATATTTTCAACAAACTGCAAATTTTCTGCATATTTAGCTGTCCTGAATAGTCCCCAGGGACCATCTTCTGTGTTTATATCCAGGATTTGGAAGTGTCAGCCTGTAGGAAGCAGCACAGTCCTGTAACCTGTTACCCAGGTTGTACACAACATGCAATTTAAAGCATGTAGGTTTTTATTTGGAAGCAGTAAACTACGGCTAAAAACTGCCTCCTGCAGATAGTTATTAATATAAAAAAGTAAAATTTAATCACTGACTACATGACAGATGAAATAAAGTCTAATGTGGTTTCTAATTTATAACAGGTGGGCCAAAATTATCTCCAGACATTAAGGGTCATGATCAGAGCAGCGACTACACCACTGCAGCCCTCCAGAGGGGTATTTCAGACTTCTGCATGGCAGGGCTGGTGGTCCCTGTCTCCCTGTAGAGCAGAGCCTGTTTTCAGAGCTTCAGGTACAATAGCCTAACACAGAGCTGTGCCTCAGCATGCAGGAAGCCTGGGTTGCTCCTTGTTCTCCTGAAATGAAGATGCTGTGGTATGCAACTTTGTGTGTCCTCCTCACTGTGCAGTGCAGTCAGAAGACATCCACTCCAACTCTCCCCCCTCTCATCTGAGTTTGCTCAAATACTTGTTAGAACTGTGTTCTTCTCAAATGACAGTGTAAACAAACATCTGAGTTAATTTCACAATTTGTTTTCTCGCTTCTATTTAGCTGAAGCGAGCTGGGTCAGAGTGACCAGTGTACCAGGGAAAGCAACAAATTCATCCCCACTCAGGCTTCCAAATCTGAGATTTGAACAGCCTACCCAAATGTTCTAGGCACAACAGCTTCCCATTAAAATCAGGGAGAGCTCATTAGAGGAGTTCCCACGTGAAATTCTGGTCTGAATTGAATAAGAGTTCAGGTAAGATAAAGAGACTGTGTTTTCAAAAACCTCCTCAAAATACACATGCTCTCTGAATACATGCAGAAGTGAATATATCTACTTAGGACTATGGATGGATACATCCAGTGATTGCTCTTGGGATCATGGAGTAAGCCCAGATGAAGGCAAAACTGCAAAATGAAATACTCACTGCAAGGTCAACCATCCTAATTTATTATAATAGTATCCCAATCCAACATGAAGGATGATTGCTCTTTTTCTTGCATCTGAATTCTAACTTTGAAAATACACCCTGTATTGCCTTTCTCCAAAACCTTTTTTTAATTTGTACACTGACTTTGGTATTGAAAAGTCTGCATATGCTACTTAATTTTTAGGAAAGGAATTCCACAGTTAAGCTCTTTTTTTAACTGGGTATTTCAGCTGGTCCAGAGCATTCACCTCTTACTCCCATCAAGAGAGGAACCTTTTCATGGACTGCCTCACTCCCACCCATTTTCATGGTATACATCCACAGCAAAGAAGTTTCTACACACTTGGCAAATTTCCAGCATTTGCTTTCAGGCTGCTTATCACAAAAAATACAGATATATTCCTTAAATATTATATGAATCAGAGCCAGAACTCAAAGCCAGAAATAACTACCTTCTCTAGACAACATTCAGCAACCCATTCCCTTCTTCCCCAGCCTTTCAGCTGTCTTCAGCACAAGCAGCCACCCTCCTTCTTTTAATTGCCCATTTGTTTGTTTCTTGTGGTTTAGTCTTTTCCCATTTTTCTCCCCATCTTTCCTGCTCCAGCTGTTTCCAGGAGTCATACATGGCTCCATCCTGCAGGCTTTTTGCTCTCTGCACTCTGCTCAGCTTCCTCCTGGGGGACCAAGCTCCCACTGAAATACTTTGGTTAAGATCAGCTGGAGTGAAGCATCCTCAACCACTAAAGAAAGTATCAGTGTTTTCAGTATTCTCAAACATAAACATAAAATAAACAACTTAATCTGGGTGACTCAAATTAGCTCTTCTTTTCAGTCTTGTTCCCTGTCTTTAACATCTTGGATTGCTTCCATTTTTTAATTAGCTTCAGGCATTATTTTAAGTGAACCACTGCTGAAAAAAGGTCACAAAGCCCCCCTCTAGCCCCATTTCCTGATTGCTGGAGACAAGACCACCCAGCTGATAGACCCAGCCATGGGGGGGCTGCTTTCTGCTTCTCAACTCTTTCTCCAGATCCTTACTTTCCTTCTGAAAGCAGCAAAGACGGCTCTTCCCATCCATCTCAGCACTGAAGCTTGTAACTAAGTTTGGGCTTTGGTAATACCAATATCTCCTTAACTGACATGTTTCCTATTGCTTTGTTCAGACTTTGCTTTCCTTCCAATAGTCTAACACTACCAATGACTCTTAAAATCATTGCTTGCATTCTGGTTTTCAACTTCTTCTTTCCATTCATCAAGTTTATGCTATTTCAGTTTTCACACACTGATGACACTGAGCTATTGAAGTGTCAGCTACAGTCTCAGGTTGTCCTGTCCAGCTGTCACAGCTAACCCAGTAGGCCACAACATACACCATCAGGATTTTTCTCTAATGAACTCACCATTCATCTGTCACATACAAATACACATCTGTCTGTCCTCACAGCTTTTGCTGTGCTCAAGTTAGCTGTGACCTAACATATCAACACTGTTATCAAGGTTATATATACACGATATATAAATGAACTATTTCCACCATACACACTGCAAGTCTATGGGGGAAAAAAAAAGCTATCACTGGGTTCAGCTCTGTACAATCTTGACTCAGTACAGCTACAAAGAATCCCTACATTTATTAAAAGTAGCCACAAAATAGCTCAAAAATATTCCCAAATATTATTATAACTGAGAATACTCTCAACTATTTCATAAAAAACATTCCCTGTCTAATTGCTGCTTTTTCTTTGGAAGGCAGTCACTAATATCAACACTGATACTAGCATATGGAGTAGACTGCAGCATTTCAAAGTTGCCAACAAGTTTAAACAAACAAATTGCAGAAATTAAAGTTTAAGCAAAACTTTCTTCCCAGAAACAAATACTGACACTGGATACAAAATATGAAAATGTCAAGCCAATACAAACACCAAAGGAGACAAAACAAAACCAGGCAGGAATTCCATTTTGGCGTAAGTGACAGCAGTTTTTTGCCCGGATCACAAAGGAGCGGTTTCACTTCTGAAAAATTAAGTGTCTGTACCCTCAGGTAGGCAGTGAAGCACCTGGCAAGGCTGGGGAGGATGATGCAGAGCCCTGAGCTCCCTCTGCCCAGTGACTCACCAGGGAGACACTTGCCAGATCCTTTCAGTTTCCTAATTGTTTCGCACAGGGCAGACTGGCAGTTCCTGGAGGTAGCTTTTCCTCGTAAATATTATGCCAGGAGATCACAGCCTCCACGAGTGGACAAGCCTTGGAGGCAAAAACCTGAGGAGGCAACTTCAATGACACATTTCTTTTGATGTGACCTACAGGATTAACCATAATCCTGATGTGACTAAATCTGTTATTTGCCACCTTTACTGTCCATGAAAGAAAATTTAAGGACACCCCTACTTCTTTTGCTATTCCAGGCCAGCAAAAGACTGGACTGGAGATAATATGCAATACATTTAGGCCCTATTTCACAATAGCCAGTTACTTTTTTCCCTTGTTTGGACAGATGCTGAAGTAAGTAACTGTCAAGACGTTAAAAAAAAAAGAGTAATTCAACAACCAAAATATTAATAAAAAGCAATCCAGGCATCCTTAGTATTTTCTCCCAACAAAAGGCATTCTGTAGTCCTCAGCTCCAAGTGAACTGCTGCCATGGACTTAAAAAGCATCTCCATTTGCTGATGCAGACACTGCACTTGCAGAAAGGAGCCCTCTTTGCAAGGAGCCCTTTCAGTTACCTAACAGGAGTCATTCGAATTAAAGCACCCATAACAAAAGCACTCCAGTCTCAAAGCATTATCATTAAAGCTCCAAAAAGATGTGAAACATCAAACGAAGGCTGAAATAAACTATTGCTACAAAAGGCTGCTTTAAGAGCATGCTGAGTATAACAGCAAATTTTTTGAATTATTATTTTGCTATAGGACACAATCACTTCAGACAAACATTAAATTTGACCACTGCAAATAAAGAAGCAAGCAATAATGCAGACCACAAATAACCAAATCTTACTGCATGACCTTTTCAATCAGATGGCACATAGCAACTTATCTCTGTGGCAGGTCATTGGTATCATCATGGTTGCTCCATCAGATACTTCCTACAGTCCAGTCTAATATTACATCAGCAAGTCAAGTGAGGACACAGACATTTGACTTTCTCCTTTAATTGAGACTTTGCAAAAGAGGAGCGATTCCTTAGGGCATTTTTCCCTGCTCAAAGGAGGCCATCATATTCACACGTAATTATCTGAAGCACTTAAGAGCCTCAAGTGGTCCAGGACCAGGTTGTCTCCGAGACATTCCCTACGGGCAGTTCTACACTACCTGTGCAAAGTAGGGCCTGGGTATTCAGTGTGGAACCAGCAGCACCTGACCCAGATGTTTTCATTCTAACAGTCAGTACACAACAGGCTGGCTTCAGTTCCTTCTGGCCATATTTTCTAGAAGTAACTTTCAGAACTTTATACATACCCTGGCTTTGCCTCAGCCCAAATGCTACCAGCTGAGAAGCTTTGGTTGCACACAGCTAAGTGGTGGATGTGAAGCCAATCACTTCAGGCAGCACTCCAGCATCACTGAGAAGCCATCCAGATAGCAGTGAAAACCAGGGCTGTAAGAACACACAGGCTCCTGAGCCTGGGTAGATACTGTTCAGCTTAATTGCTTTCTCTGTTCCTCAGATTGCCTCAAAGCCATCTGTCCAGCCTGCATTCCTTCAACTGCTTGCTCATGTTAAGTACCTGCTTACTTAGCTGTCCTCAGTCACGTACACAGCTTGCACAGCTCCCTGCCCACGCTCCGCCTTGCCTGGAAACAAAGCAGCTCCTTCTCGAGCTGAGTTTGAGTAACATTACACTTCACCTCACAGCTGAAAACAAACTCACACAGAAGGTCTGACATGCCACAAGACAGTTTAGTGGAGGGAAAAGAGCACCCAGGGTAAAAAGGCTTCACTGCCCTATAAAACCACTTCACAAACTCATAGGAGCAAACTTCTGTTAAGTATTAGAGGATTTAAGCAATGAGAAGTCACATGCCTAAATAACCCTGTGGAGTTTTACCCTCATGCCGAGGCTTGATGGTTTTAGCCTTACATTACAGCATAGTTGTCTTCTTGCACAACTGCAGGCTGAACCTGGGAAGGAAAATCAGCTGTGCTCTACCCGTATCTAAGAGGAGATGCTGTGTTTACTTGCTCAGGTCCAAACAGCCTCACAGAAGTCCACACTGGTAGCTCCTATCAGGAGCCATAGGATTTCCTCAGTATACACTGATCTATTATCTGTTATAATCAGTAACACGAAATTGGGCATTGTGTTTACAGGACAGATACTGGCTGCACAGCAGGCTGCTCTCCAGTGTTCCCAGCAGTCTGAGCAAGGTATAAAATATCAACTGCTACCCATTTCTATCCCTGCTATAGCTCCCAAGACAGGAAATCAGAGCATCCGTGCCTTTGCACTTGAAAATGGTAGAGGAATGAATCATTCAAATGCATGCAAAAACTTTTTTTTTTTTAAATTATTGGACTCACATGTCCATTTCTGCCAGAGAAACTGGAATAACCCAGATGCACGAATTAAATTCAGTTTCACTTCTCCCTTGCTGTTACTCAACATTAAGTCCTGCTATTAGTCCTATGTAGAAACTTCATTTTTCTTAGAAATGCCTGGATCTTCATGGCCATTTATAGAACCCCAGTGGCCACAGCAGCTAAACAAAGGACCACAGAGAGAGCATAAAAGCAGAGAGAACATAAAACCTTGGTACTGCTAACATAGAGCACATCAGACATTTTAACAAGACTAAACAACAATAGCTACAGCAAAACCCAATCTCGTGCCCATTTATCACTGCCTGTATTGAAGCCTCTTGCAGCCTGTCAAGTATCTGGAAGCTCTTCCTGCCATCTGTTTCATTCCTCCAAGGGTGCTGAAGTTTTCCATGATTACTTGCTCTCTCTCTCTCTCACTCACACACACAAGTCTTTATTTCTGTGAATTGTAAGGATTATTTTTAAGAGGGCTATGAATTTTTAACCTGCCTATGCAGAGTGTCATTTGCTTGGATTGATAAAATTCATGGTTGCCTGTCTCCACCTCCTCAGTAACACCAAAATCTCTTTTCCCCACCCTTTCTTTGTGGACTGGGTAAAGTCAGCCAGTTAAAATGGCAAGAACTTACCAAGCTGTTTCCAGAATGCAGTGGCTTGCTCCTCCCACAGAAAACTGTCACAACAATTACCAAACCAATTAACAACAACTAAGCAAAGGGACAGATTTGTAGAGTTGTTTGAGTTTCAGTGCTGAGTGGGAATCTTATTGCTGCCCTTTGAACACCAGAGTTTACAACAGATTGTAAATGGTAGCTTTTCTGCAGTGCTGAGATTCCAGCAGATGAGCATCTGCCTCCTTTCTGTATGTAAATATTGCCCTTTTCCTCACTTCCTTTAGAAGACACCTATGGATTTTACTGTCTTAGGAAAAAGGTTGCCCTAAATATGTAAGGATCCTTTCAGAGTTTTACAGCAAATAGCCCCTAATTTTCATAAACATGTATTTGTACTTCTAACAAAGTCTAGTTTTACTATAATGCAGAAGTTGTATTACACAGTTATCTGCCCTTACACTAAAAAAAACACCTCAGGACTTTAAATTGTAAGTAATTCTCTAGCAGAAACAGTGAATTAAAATTAAAAACCCTTTAAATAATTTACTTTCTGCAGCTACTAGCTTTGATAACCAAAACCAAGGGATGGGCTGGCTACCTAGCATTCATTTTACTTTTTGTTTTATACTGCAGCTCTCTTGCAGAAGGAGGATGGGATTTCTCATAGGAAACCTTTTTTATTTTGAACCTAAGCCTAAACTTGTAGTGGAACATTTACATTAAGAATACATGGCAAAAGAGTCAGCAGAAATACTCTGGTGTTAATATCAAGCTTCGAAGTAAGGAGTAAAAATCTCTTTAGAGTATACTTTTCAATAGAACTTCAGGAAGCAAAGAGGAACACACACAAAAATGTCCTGCACCAGGTCCATCTCCCACATTTGAGAATTTTAACAGTAATAATAATGTCTTTACATAATCTCACTGGAAAATACCACACCAATCTGACCTATGTGTTTTAAATAACCTGTTGCTTCTACTTTATGGAGAAGGTGGTATTAAACCATTAAGCTAATAGTCAGAGCTGGCTAATGTTTGGGTTTTAATAAGATCTGGTGCAGCTGATAAAACAAGTGAGAGAGTTTTGCAAACGGAAGCTTTGCATGAAAGCCTGGTCATGGTAACACCAACTCAATTTCCCCTCTGAAATGAACAGCCATAAAGCAGCACACTAAATTTCCTTCATCTACAAAATTATATCAATATCCCCCTGTATTCCAACAGAACAAAGATGTTTCTCAGAAGGGTGTATGCTTTGCTGTTCATATAAAGAGAGATGAGCCTTATCCCAACTCCCCATATTTCGAATACTGAAGACCTATTCAGCATGAAGGACCATGGGTAATGCTAAAGCAAAAACCCAGCCACAAAATTCGGCACATCTACCTCCAGACACTGCAGAAGTGCATGTAGAAACCAGTGCTGAAACACTTCTAATTGTGAAATTTTGTAGGAAAACTGGGAGCAGGCTATGTTGTCAGACAAAAGGGAAAAACAAAATCCAAGCATTCTTTGAATTAACTCCAAACTGCCACGCACTGCTTGCCTCCCTTTTTCCATCCTTACAAGCTCCCCACTATGAAAGAGTAGCCCCCACAGAGCCATCCCTCTATGCCTCCCCTCATAGTAGTACCAAGGATGTTTGTATCCTCCAGGTCACCACTCCAGCATCACTTCTTTCCCAAGAACAGAAAACAGCAGCAATGAATAGAATCACTAAATAGAACACTAGGATATGTTGGACAAATGAGCACTGTGAGACTAGGAGTGCTATAGAGTGCAAGATGACCCTCACAATTTGAGCAGAGACCATGGGTCAGGCTAAAGCCGCTGCCTCTGCTTATTCGAGGAAAGGGCTCTGTCTGCTCTCTTCTCAAATTCCCTTCCATCTTCTAGCTGGTCTTTCTCCAAAGCCAACACAATTCTTTCTGAACAGCAATGCCTAAGATGTTTCCCAAGGATTTGTTCCATGGCAATTTCTGTGTGCTGCATCTGCCCAAAGAGAGAGCAAGGCCCAACCTTGCTTATTCCATCATTTTTACAGCAAAGGTTTACCTGTCTACCATGACAGCAGCACAGCCAACATCAATAGTAAAAAGGTACTACAAGTAAAGAAATTGAGCTATCCTCTACCTTTTCAGTGTTTACAGCACATTCAGTTCACTTTTTCACGTTCTCCTGTACTGGAATTCTTTTTATCAAGTATTTAATAAGATTCACCAAAAAAAATTGAAAAACATGGAATCCCATTGTTTGAATACAAGCCCAGTAACACTCCCTATTTGCTACATCCCACAAAGGCCCCTTACAAAAAAAGGACTCTCTAAAATAAAAAGCAAGTAGCATAGCACTTTCAACTCCTTAATGCTACATTTGCTTGGGGTTCAGATGTTTGGTGTGAGCTATGCTGTCTGCACAACCCTAACCATTGCTTGCTGTCTGCATTTCCCTTGAGGAATGTGATTAACATCAAGTTAAAACCCCACCTCCAGCATCAGGGAGATAATTGAAATCTAGGCAGTCCCAAGACTCTTCTCAAATTGAGAAGTTGCTAACCAAAATGTAAAGCTGCAGCAAGATGCTTTTATTAATTATACTAACCAACCACCAAGGGGCTCCTATCTAAGGGCCGTTTTCCATGGATAATTCATGGCAGCTTTTGAATGATGGTCCATTCCTCAGCAAAACAAACAAGCTGTTACAGCTACTTCAGACTTCCAGAATGAAAGTGCAGTGGCTGCAGAACTCCCTGAAGGAACTAATCTCTCAAATACTATCTTTCAGTAACTCCTTTGTCAAAATGGGACATTTCATGGGTTAGTTTCCAGCAAAGTACTGCCTTGTAACATCCTCGAACTTCCACCATTCAATGAAGATACTGTGAGCTGACAGTCTGAAATTTCAGGCAAAAACATCTTTGAACTTGTTTTTAAAAGACACCTCAGTGTTCAAATGCTTTTTGCAGTGCCCTCCCAATTAGGTTTTGGGTTTTCCCCTTGAGGTTCTGCCCACCAAAGCTTTTCACAATTCCTCTACACAAAACTACACACTGAGTTACACTGATAGAGTGGGTAAATATGCCCCCCATATAAATCAATTTAACTGACTAACTACAAATTTAATCAATTAGATTAACGGTTGACCTACTTAAAGATAGGGAAAAGTATTTGATTGCTATTTTCTGGAAAATAACATGCAATAGAGCATCACCATCTAAACACTCAGTCCAGATAAAGCACACTGAAGGTGAAGGACATGCATTGGAAGAACATTGGACTCAAAGGGAGGAAAAGGACTCCATTTTATATTGATGCATTTTCATGATGTTTCAGGGGGAGAAGCAGCAGGACAAAGTTTCTCTGTGATATGTGAAAAGCTATCTTCTCAACACACTGCAATTTTCCCAACAGGTGCAGCTCAGTGATCAAAATGTCCCCTTTTGAATTTTTTCAACCCTCTTCGAAGTCTGTGGCTTAACAAGTAGAAAAGACAGGAAGAAAATGCTACAACTCCCTTTTCCATGGTACCTCTCTCAGACAACACAGGCTCCTGCAAACCCCTGTTTCACTGTTGCATCTATGCCCTAATAAGCCATTTATCCTGCAACAAGCTACAGCAGGAGAGGTTTATCTGCATTCACCCTTAACTGCAGTCAGCAGTTATCTTGCTGCATGTGCTCCCAAGAGCCCCTAGATCTCTTCTGTCTAGAGATCAATTTACTGGACATCTGATTTTCTAACCGACGTTTTCCCACTCAACTGACAGCATTTTGGGGACATACTTTGTAAACATCTGATTCACTCCACTACTACAAACTTACTGTGGGGGAAAGGTGTGGGGCTTTTATTATCGCAGTTTTCGGGTTTGGAATAAAAAGCTTCACTGGGAGAACAGTATTCAGATAAAGGTTACAAGTTCATGCTCCACAACAGAGCGAGCAACAGCAGCTTAGGGGAATCAGCCTCCTCACAACTTTACAGCTCCTCAGTCTGCAGCATGGTTTCACACCTGCATCACTGGATTAAGGCAGTGACTACAGAGCAGAAAGCCCGTTCAAATCATCTCATGAAAGGCTCCTGTGGCAGTGCCATGCTACTCAAAAAGACCCATTTGTACTGAATGCTGGAGCCAGAGCAATCCTAATAAGTCATTCCTTCAGCCATTTATCAATCAATAGAGGGGTACACTGACGAAGGCTGCACTGTCTCCTAGTGAAATGTGCTTTCTTTCTGTGCAGTCAATCTGAAAGTTGTAATTCTAGCTCTTATCAGACTATGTGTAATGTCACTTATAATTAACAAACCTGAAAAGCAGCAAATAATTCTGAGAGACAACTGAACAAATGATGTCAGGTTTTATGACAAGACAGTTGCACCAGAGGCAATGCATCAAACAGCTACATGACATTAAACTTTCTTCTGATGAAACACTCACCTGCTCCCTTTATAATTCACTTACTTGATATTTAAGGACTGACAGTGATGAAAAATGTGTCATTCCATTAGAAAGATAGCTGTCCTGCCTCAGGGGAAATGCCGATAGTGTAATGGAAAGAGTTCCAAGGCTGGTGTGCAGTCAGCCTGGGTCTGCCCTGAGCAGCTGTTCAGAAACCCCACACAACCATTCCTCAGGAAACTACAGACACAACAACACAGCCAAAAGTTTCCATAAAATGAAAAGCATCTCTCATCCCTCAAGAGAGCCTGGGTAAATGGAGAAAAGGACAAACAAGAAGAAGAAGCAGAGGGAATAGTTGGGAGTCAAGGCCTGCTTCTGCTGAATGTCCCTTGAATGAGGCAATTCCAGGCAGAGGACATAGGGAAAAAAACTCTGCTTTGCAAGGTAAATTACGACAATTCACTCATGGTCTTGCTTTGAAGGTAGTCCAGTGTATTTCATCCACTATCTAATACACACAGAAAAAAAAAATTTATTCTTTCTATTCTTATTTACTCCCAAGAGCAAATTGCTCTTATTTTCTTCCAGTTACGTTGTGCTTTGCACTGGTAGCTAGAAAGGTGTTGATAACACACCAGTGTGTCATGTTAGTGACTTATTTTATTCTTTTTTTCCCCACTTTCCCCAGAGGCTTTTCCTGAGAGACAGTCTTACAGACAGTGGGTACTTTCCCTTCAGTCCTGATCTCCTTAGTAAGTTTTAGAGTCTCTTCATGAGATGTTGCCACACAATCAAGTTCCCAGTCATCTGAACAGCAGCATCGTGTAAAGACAGCAGCAGTCCTTGGGACGGATTAATTTCAGCCTCCATCAACAGCAATTTTAATACTCACAATGCAAGACGAAAGGCAAGAAGCAGAAAAAAAACCACTCGGGGAACCCGATTACAGGAGAGTCCAGCAGTAAAGGGAGTCTCCTGCCATTTCCCTTTGTCAATATATTCAGTGATGGCAGATCTCCTCCCGTCCACAGTGAGGGTACTGCTGCTCCCTGCTGAACAGGAAGCATGCAAGATAAGAGATCCTGACTATCTGGTTGCAGGCTGTGCGCTACTCCTTAATCCTTTCAGACAAACTGACTAGGTTGCTGTTTCTCTGCTGCCTGGATATGTTTCCTGGAACATACCTATTTCCTAGCTTAGAGGTGTGAAGAAAGCTGGGTTTGGTATCTTGAAAGCAGCATGCCAGTACTTCTCAGCCCTTCCCGACCCCTGTATCTCAAAAGCAGAGCACTGCTGGTGGAGTGTCACCCCAACCAGCTGGCCCTCTCAGCACTCTACAACTGTCTGTTATCTTAGTGTGACCTTCACAGCTTTAACCAAGTGCAGAGAGGACGAGGCAAACAACTCATGGAAGAACACTAAAAAAATCCTGAACTTGAGTTAGTCACAGGACTGGCCCTGCTGAGAGCACCAGTCACTGCTCAGTTGAGCTGCAGCCCTGCTTTTCCGGCTCAAGGGATCTGCACATCAAGTAAGCTCAAACTCTTTCATTTGGGTTATTTTAAAATGGCAGTGAAGAAACACAGATCTCTACTGCTGAGTTTTGTCCCATGACCAAACCAGAGTATTAGGAGGCAGCTCACTGATCCCAATCAACAGTGGCATAATTTAATGTTCAATAACTTCCTTGTGCCAGTGCACCACCACATCAAAGCTCTGCCACTGTGGGTCATTCTCCTGTGATTTAGTGAAACCAGGCTTCCTCTCACCAGTTTGTCAGAAGACTCGGCAGAGGAAAGTACTTGTTCAGTCCTTAACACAGAAAGAAACTCCCCGCAGACACAGGAACCAAGCCATACAATTTCAACACTGAGCTAGGGAATACCAGGAGCTATTGGGAACAGCCCTCATCAAGTGGATTCAGCTACTTAATTCCCATCTGGCTAAAATAAAATGCAGTGTTTAGGATGGATAGGGGCTAAAAGGAACTTTAAAAAAAAATTGTAAGTTCCCAGGCCAGGCAGGGTTCCAGGGATTAAAGAGCAAGCAAAGCATCTGAGACAGGGAGAATATGACAAATGGATATGAAAGACAGTGTGAAAACCAACTTTTCCACTAATGTGAATGGTCACCTGCAAATGAAACCCTTTCATCACTCACAGAAAAGCTGGCTGTAATAAATAATGCATCTATATTTTCCCCTCAATTTTAAAGCAACCACTCACAGAAACACTGGTGCATTTCCCAAGCACACTAAACTTGGGTGCTCTTTTAATAACCTGCAACAGACTCCCAGCCAGCCAGTGACTCACAGGCAGTTCAGAAGAACAGGAATGTGTGGGTGCAGAGGCTTTTCTCTGTGGCTTCCCCACCAGCTGGTGCTGTGGAAGGGAGGGCTGAGGGCAGCTGCTGTAGGACATAAATAGGCAACAGCTGTTTGGCCATATGCTCAATGGGTTCCAAAGGGTTAAACTTTGTCACCACCCAGAATTACACAGGCCCAAAGCAATATCCTTGCCTCTATCTGCAGGGTCACTGCTTCCACCCTTTGGGGTATGGGAGGGGGAATGAGAAGGAAAAGCGCTGTGTCTCAATTTCTTAATATTTTATTTTGAAGACAAAGGAAAAGTTCTAAGGGAAGTGAAAACTATTAGCAATTGCTCCATGACATGTGTCATGTGAACGCACTGATGCAATGCTGCTCACATCAGTATTATTTCAGACCAACAAACTCAAGTGCATTTTAGTGAATGGTGACAGTCATCTTCAAATACAAGACACTTTTTCCTGCCTATCACTGCACAGCTGGAAGCAGCTCCAAACCCCAGAGCAGCTTGCCACTCCACTGCATGTTCTCCCTCTGTGGGGGGCTGGCAGTGACCTTCCTCTGCCTCCCACCACTGTCCACAACACTCCAGTTTTGGTGGAAACAATCTCCTGTGCTGGGGCACAGCTCTTTTTGGAAACAAGCTGCTCGAGTTGAGAGCAACCACAAACTGCAGCTTCACAACAAAATCTAAAATACAGTCCCAGCATGGCGTTCCTGTCAGCCACAAGCACCAGGAAAGAAGCTTTTTGGGGGAATCCTCTCAGACTGCGATGAGACAGACTGACCCACTGAGTACACAATTATAGCACTGTATGGAGTGTTACACGGGGGCAGAATGGAGCCTAAAGTGGTTTTTAAACCATGAACTTTTAATCATTCTCAAATCCTTCCAACCCTGTTGCAAGGATGGCTTATTTGCTGTTGTTTGTTGAAGGAACTTGCTGAGCTTTGCTATTCCCATGGGGCTGGAATGCAGCAGACTGAGCTGCTGCCACAGCACCCCACATCCAGCCGAGGTCACTTACCATCTCAAATACATAGCATTCTGCCTCTGATGCCAGGAACTCATTTCTCATCACAGCACTCATGCAAGATATAATGAAAACACACACCACACCCGAAAAGAAGTGACTGAAAGAAAGGGATGAATTATTTAAACTCCCAGTGTCTCTCCTTTGCCCATCAAGTGCAATCATACAAATGTCCTCCTCTAATACACACCCTTATCAATTAACCAAGTACCACCTTTCTGGAGCATAGACCAGGAGTGAATTCTGCTTCTACCAAAACTGGTTCTAATATGAACATTAAAAAAACAAGCCACACAACCAGCTGCCTCCCAGAGCACTGGAGCAAGACACATGGACACAACAAACCGCTGCACATTAACAAGAGCTGCTATTTCTGGTACAAGCCTGGGCCTCTCGTTTCCTTTGGCCAATTATGATAATAGTATTTGGCAACAGTACCAAGACTAGTACAAAAACAAGACCAAAATGTTTATATAGAGAATCTGCAGCACATTTGTAACTTCTGCAGATACTGATCTCACCAGGCCAGTAGCATCCCCATCAGAGCTGAGAAACAGAGAGTACAGAAGAAACCCAGGGAAGCAAAGTTAAGGGGTTGCTGGGGCAATGGGCATCATTGTAACCATAGGTTTACACCCAAGCAAAGCAACTCCATCCTGACATTCCCTTACGTGCCAACTTCAGCAGCAGTGAAAACCTTTGATAAAACACCATGCAAAGAAACACACTGAATAATCAGGTGGAAAGTCTGTTTTCCCTGTTTATCACTCCACCTTAACATAAACTCTGGCACGTGGACCAAAACTTCTATTAAAAAAATTATGGTAAATATTAGTACTGTGATGTTTCTGTGAAAGAGGCCATGGGAAAATAGCATGTGTAATGGTTACGATTTGGCTAGGATTTTCCCATTTATTCTAGTGATTTCATCTCTGTGAATGGATCCCATTTATATCTTTGGGCTGTATCAGGAACATCATATCTTGTCATTTCTCATGACAAGCTGTAGTCATAATGTCAAAGACCATAGAAGACAAAATGGTGGTTCCCCCAGAAAAAAGATAAGCAAGCTCCTGTTTTTCAGGTACTGTATGGGAGATTTTAAAGTCACTGGTACAGAGAAACCATTTGCTAAATCTGGTCAAGACAAACTACGCCATTCCTAAGTGTGACTACAAGACAACTTTCAGTCACAAGATTAATGCCTGGATATGAATGAATGAATGAAAACACATATTATAGCATGAGGTGGGGTTCTCATGCAGCAAGTACAATACTTGGGAGAAGAACAAGGATAGTATTGTAGAAATCACCTACTTACAAAAATACTCACTTCCCTGTCACTACTATTTCACACTACTTGCTGTGTTAGCATGACAAACAGAACACAAAGTTCTGCAATAAACACTGGTGCTATTTATTCTGGTGCTTTCTCTATTTTGGATGTAAATACAGCCATGATAGCACGATCACATGACAACTGTCCAGCTTTCTAAGCCTCTTCCCTGTCCCACTGAGGTTACAGGTACCTAGGGCAAATCATTTTGGCAAAACTGGATTGTCAATAAAGCCATGGAACCAAATCTGTTTATCTATAGTCAGGCACTCCACAGGTATTTTTCCCAAAGCCATGTCCTTAATCAAGTGCAGCTCCTTTTAATATCTTTTGGAAGTTAAATGTAATGAAATTAACTGCTGTAAGTGCATGCACCAGGCACACTCACTGCCCCTTACAGAGCAGACAATTATCTTCAGCAAGCAGGTTAAGCAGTGCAAGAAAGAATACTGGGATACATTAATCCATGTAAATTCAAACCCTGCCAGTCCCTAGGAAGCAAACAAGATGGTCAGATACCAAAGCTTTACTCTTGCTATAATAGTGTGAGTTCATACTCCCTCCAGTTTCACTACACATGGTGTTGCTATATTTAAAGGAACTGGGAACTGTGTCACCAGCTAAGAGCCTCCCAGGAGGGGACAAGCCAGGCTGCAGACAGCTGGCATCAGCCACTTGGCAACTGCACATAGGCATTTGGGGGATCCGAAGCTGAGCTTCTTGGAGATAGGCATGGGTTTTCTATGGATTCTTCATGAAGTGATCAGTCTCAGCAAGTCAAGGATGATACACTTTCATGGAAGCCACACAGCCTATTTTAATCCTATTTTAAGAAACCAACAGTATTTCCTTACAGTTGGTTGACATCAACAGGATGCAGCTTTCTGCTAGCAAGTGCAGGTTACCTTTATCCAAGGGATATCTTCCAGAACATGTTTTATGCCATTTATGCACTCACATTTAGATTAATGTATTCTGTGTGTCCCATTGTTTCTCCACAGCTTCCTTCCCAGGAGTTCATTTTCCTCTTAGAAATAGTCACAGGAAAATAAATTGCTCTTTCAGAACTGAAGGGATATTCAGCAATTAATTCAAAGACCAGGAGACCTATTTGAACCCTCCCTTTTTGGTTTCTGAAAATAGTTCTTTTCCTTTCACAAATTAACTTATTGGGCAGTAAAAAAAAAGGGGGGTCTTGTTTTTTCTTTTTAGTAAACTACTACTGAAATAGTTACAACTCTATAAATGGTTATCAAGTGTACCTTTTTATCGCTGTGAAAAAACAGTTCCAAATTCCAGAATTAATGCTGTTATTAGACACTTGTTTGGCTTGAGAATTAAATAAGAAAATGTAAGCTTCCAAATGGTTTTCTATTTGAGGTTTGGGTGACTAATTATGTATTCAGATGCTGCTTGTTTTAATATCTGCTTGATTCCCATTCTCTTTCTGTGGGAAGAAGATTCAAAATACTTTGGAAGAAAGTTTTCCTGACTGTGAAACAGAACTTTCTGATGCAGCATTTAAAAAGGAAAATTTAATTCCACAGTTGGAGCAACATAAACTATCTGCTTCTTGGCAGAGAAAGCCAAAACATTTCTGGTTGCAACATGTGAAAATGGATAATGACAGCAAAAGCTCAACTGCACCCTAATCCTCCCCTTCTTAATAATAACTATGCCACCTCAGCATTACCTTAGCTCTGATAAAATGGATATGAAGAGCAGCAACTGAAAATCAGCTACCTCAAATGCCAAAGTTCCCCTTCACTGAAATATCGAGGATTTCAGAGCTAACAGAATATTGAGGGGGAGGTTAGGAAGTGACCAAGTTCCACAGGATTTGGAAATCCAGTTGATTTGAGTTTACATCCAAGTAGAAGGATTGAACATTCCTTTTATGTGCCTGGGAAGCCTCCAAAGTAATCCCCCAAATCCCGATTCTTTGTCATACAGTATGGTAACAAATACACTCTGCCCTGCATGACTGATGTGAACCTTGGCATCCCCTTCAAGCTCTGGTTTCCAGATGTATCAGAAACTCCAGAAACCTATTTTCAGTTGTTCAACAAGTATTCAAAACTAAAAGGAGACAGCTATTATACCTATGTGGGTGTGCAAATATAGTAAATACACTTTTTTGCAGGGACTTGTCTCTGGAGAAAATGTAACCTAAACATGTCTGTTACTGGTTATTTCACTGCAAATACATTTATTACACTGCTGTAATTAAATGAGTAAGGAAGAATAAACAAGCCATTTAATTCTTTTAAAAACCTGTTGCTACTAAATTCACATATCTGTTTAACTCCTTCTTCTTCCATCCCCACATGAGGTTATATGAAACTTTTCAATCCCTCTTTTCCTCCTCCTTAAAATGTTGATAGTTTTGAGCTTTAACTGTTTTGTGGATGTAGGGAATGAGAAGTCAAAAGAATTTGTGTAGTTTTAATTACACAGTTACAGATTTACATTGTACTTCCACAAAGACAAAATTACAGCATTTCCTCCAAGACCAAAGATACAGGATGTCATATTGGACATCCACGCTGCTTTATGGACTGTCATTTATTGCTAAAAATGGCACCAGCACACACGGGTGCGGCACCAAGGCATGCTCTCAAAGGGGGACTTAGTAAGGCCACATCTCGTATGCAGTGAACTATATCCATTGGCAACAACTGCTGCTTAACCCAAGAAAAGGCAGGTTAAGGCTTGAATTTTAAATCTTATAAACGTTTTCAAAACACATGTAAACCAATTGAGCTAGACTTGATCTTCACAGAATCAACAAAGTTGGAGAGACCTTCAAGATCATGTGCTCCAACTGTCAGCCAGCACCACCACAATCATCCCCTAAACCAATCCCAAGTGTCACATCCAGATGCCTCTTGAGCACTTCCAGAGACGATTACTCCACATACTCCCTGGGTAATTTATTCCAAAGTCTGACCACTCTTACAGTGAAAAAACTTCTTCTAATAAGGAATCTGAACTTTTCCTGCTACAATTTAAGGCAATTTCTCCCCATCCTTTCACCTGAGACATGGCAAAAGAGACAGACCCCCATTTCACTACAACCTCCTTTCAGCTGTAGAGACAGTGAGGTCCCCCTTGAGCTTGCTTTTGTCCAGACTAAACACCCCCAGCTCTCTCAGCCACTTATTTTAAGACTTGTTCTCCAGACCCTTCACCAGCTCTATTGCTCTGCTCTGGACACACTCCAGCACCTTCATATCCTTTCTGAACTGAGGGGCCCAGAACTGGACACAACACTTGAGGTGTAGCTTCACCACTGCCAAGTACAGGGAGACCATCACTGCCCTGGTCCTGCTGGCCACACTACTCCTGATCCAGGCCAGGATGCCATTGGCCTTCTTGGCCACCTGGGCACACACTGGCTTATGTTCAGCTGCTGTTGACCAGCTCCCCAAGTCCTGTTCTGCTGAGCAGCTCTCAAGCTACCTTTCCCCAAGCCTTTAGCAATGCACATGAACTTCCATGAATTTGAAGCTATGAATTTACTGTCAAACTTGCCTGTTTTCAGTGCTGATGGGACTGTGTGATGTTAAATACCCCAGACCATTATAGGCATTACCTATTCCAGTGTTTCCTTCCTTGCAATTTAAAAAAACACCCCACCAAACTAAAAAAAAAAAAACCAACCCCAACTGTAGAAGTATAAAACATTCAAATCCAACTAGAACTTTTTTTTCTTCTTTCAGGCACTCAGGATGAACTTCACACTCAAGGCAAGTCAGTGCTGAGACCTGCAGTGAGGTTGCTGTCACCTTTATTTCTTCAAACTTTCATTCAAAAGTTCACTTGAATCTTGTTTCCTCTTCTATTCAAACACTGGAAATCCTGAAGTCCTCCTCCCAACCTCACCCTACCCCCTCAGACACTGCAAAGACCACAGCAACATTCGCATGAATCTGAGACGCTCATGTCATCTCTTGGCGCACGTTCCCAGGTCAGCTGTGCAATGCTGCTTCCTCTTAGAAGAATGAGGAAACGTTGCCAATCTCTTTTCCTCCTTTCATTTTTAGTTGCTATTTCACAACTAAGCACAACCCTCACGACATTTAAAAATAAAAATGTCCAACCACCAATTTTCTCTTCCTCCCACCCGGAATGTTTGATATGTTTACTCGAATATTTAAATTATTTCTGTGCCTGATGTAGTCATATTTAAGGTATTGCTGGTATTTTTTACGAAATGCAGGTGTAGTCAAATTAGCATTTGAAAACAGATTCATCTTTTACCAATTATTAAGAAACACTGAACAGCGCTATTTAAATAGATAACATCCTGCTACCAAGAAAATAAGATTAAAAATGTATGCTAGTGAAAAGGAGCTGGTATGTCATTACAAAAAAGGAAACAATGGAGACAATAAGCTCTGCAAAATGCTCTTTTTAAAATAGAGACTGTGCTGAATACAATGCAGATTATCTGGGACAATATGCAGATATCACAAAAGAAAGATGAGATAGGAATTTTCACTGTGACAGAGAAGATTTATTGAGAAGTTAAAAAATAAATTCTTTGTCAGTTGAGAGAAAATTGCTTGAACAACTCTGGCATCTGATACCAGTTCAATTCCATCTGCATGCTCTGGATTCTCCTTTTTGCCTTAACTTGGTCTGTTTTAGAGACCACACAAACATTCTCCTGCTAGAAGCATTTGTTTCTTGAAGTTATTACTAGTCATGAAGATCTAAAGCAGATCTGTTCTCAGTTGCATTCATAGCCCAGATGTGGATATTGTGAAGATTCTGCATGAAGAATCAAAGCCAAGATTCCAGAGTCCCATACAAGAGACCCACAGGAGATGAAAAGAAGGCTGTCTTCAGCATTTTCATCCTACAAGCTATTTATGGGACTATGACTTCATACTTTTTTGTTCTCAAGTAGCACAGATGTGCTGTATCAGTTCATAGATTTGGAAAAAGACGTGTAGAATGAGTGTAAAGAAAAAAAAATCACTTTTTGCACCCAAAGTTGCAGTAGTACAAACATGGAGCTGATAGGATGGGGCAGATTGTTTATTCACATAAATACTTACATTATTTTTTGTCTTACCATCATTTGTCTGAAGAGATTCTGAAACCAACAACAGTAAAAACCTATTTTTATTAACCAAACTGAAAAACAAGCTATTTTGCCCCTGTTCTCGGCTTGTTTAATATGCAGGAACAAATCCTGTCTGAATTAGCAGACTGCCTTGCTTTTGACTTGTATTTTATCTGCATGGTAGCCATTTTGTTGAAGGTTTGTTTTATTTTTAAATCAAGAACTGTCACTTTTAAACAACACATCCTGTCTTCAGAACTCAAGAGAGAAAAAAATTTAAACAAAACCTGAACTTTATGTTTGGACTAGACTGTCTAAGATCTTTTCCTGCTTAAATGATTGTATGATTCTGCCTCTCTAAGACTGAAAATATTAGTCGGTCCAGAAAATTGACTTGCTGTGCCATAAAACAACTTCCAAGTATGCTAAAGAAGGTGTAGTAAAATTCCTTATATTGTAGCTGTAAGTTCGCAATTCCTTCTGCCAATAATGTTAATGGGGAAAATACTTTATAAAGCAACGAATGGAGTTTCCCTTGCTATAATTTTTCACTTACATACCACATTACTATTTCCTTTACATACATGAATATTACATTTGCCACCAACTGAAAAACATACAACACCCAAGGACAAAGATCAGAATGGGTGAGGAACTCAAGAATTTGCATTAGGATGTTCCTGAACACCAGGATGCTGCCCCAGAAACCCTCCTGATTTACTTGAGTCTTCTATGGAATATCACACAGCATCACAGAGTCACAAGCAGATATGCAAAACTTTAAGGAATACATTTTCAGTGCACAGCCCTTATTCCACTCAATGGTACAAATTAGCAAGGGAGGTTCCTTAATTAGGAAGTGCTAAATTTAGGATTGCAATATTCATCTCAAAGGGTCACAGCCGTCTGTGTTTATTCCAGCAACTACAAAAATGAACCTTATATATGTACATAATAGTGTATGATTTCCAGCACGTAACTTTAAGGGTTTTGAAAAATATTGGCCCAGCAAATGTGAACATTCTCCCATTTCTTTTTCCTCCCCCAGTCTCCCACTTTCACTCAAATGAGATTAGATAAGAAAACCCCTATTCCTAGGAATTGAGAGCTAAATATCCAATCTACTCTCGCAATTTAACAAGTAGCCTAAGTCAGTGTCTGTGCCATAAACCTGGCTCTGGAGGTTTATAAATGGGCCCCTGTATATTTTAATTTCAATGGAATATGTCTGAGCTATTAGAGATGCTCATAACATTAAGAGCTATTCAAAGTGTTTTGCATTGCATTAACAGAACCAAAACAGTGATGCTTTAAAAGACATGGATTAAAGGAAATCATGGTCTGGACTAAATTCCTACACTTTTGATTACTTCTGTGGTGTAAATGTCTCAGGAATTGGAGGAGTTAACAGTTCTCAAGCTGTTATTCTGCTGGTACCAGGCACAAAAAGCTCTCCTGCCTCCAAGACAAGCCCAGTCACATGCAGTGCTGAGGATGCAATCATGATGTTTCTTAGGTCTTGCAATCAGAAAGTTCATTAAAAATACTGTTAACTGTTAACCTGCAGTTATTGACCTACAATTGCATTGTCACTCAGATGCCATGCTCCTCATCTAGCTCTGAATACAGTTTAAGCCTCATCTTGTTTTCAGGACATTTGGAAACTGACAAGGTCAGTGCCTTGTCAGTGCTCAAAGCAGGGCAGAGGTATGGGTCTAGCACTAACTCTTCCTGCAGAGCATCCCATTTAAAGCAAAACACTGAGCCTCAATCCTGAGACAAACCTCCATAGATCTGTGCAACTCCATCTTAGACCAACTAGCTGCTCTTACCCCTAGGATGACCACAGTTTACTGCCAAAGAAGCCCCTGCCTGCCAGAAGCAGCTTATTATGGAGGAGGACCATACTTCCTACTTGTCTCCTCAAACCTTGCACACAGAGAAAGACAATAGTTGGATAATGGGTATGCTGCAATCCTCCACATTTTACATACTGTCTTTGTCCACCATTTTTTCCTGCTTATTACAGTAATTAATCCAGCAGATCCATGAAGGCACCACTCCGGTCATATCCATCTGCTTACTTGTAGGAGCTATACATCCTTTCAACAAAGCCTTGGAAGAGCTCATTTCCACTCCCTTTACAGCTGATGCCAGGTCATAGCACCTGCAGGTTTACGACCCTTCGGAGACGTATGACCAAAGACACTTCAAGGCTGCAGCCTGTGGTACATACAGACTAACTGCCCAGGTCACAGCAACTGGATGCAAACCAGAGATCTACTGTCGAAGCTGTTACTGTTTTAACACCAAAAATATGATGCTTACCACTCAAAGACAGGCTCTAAAGAGAATAAATGTGAGACTAGTATGCAGGAGAAACAAGTAACCTTAAGATACTATTGCAAATGTCATATAACAGAAGTATTCCCTGCCAGTCTGGCAGCTGGGTGGAAGCACTAGCAAATCTGCAAAGGCTAAGACTGTTTACTCCAGATATAGTGGACAAATCCAATTGAAGTGGTCTGGAGTGCAAATCAAAATTCCACATAACAAGCTGCTGGATAGCTGTTGCAAAATCATCTGTTAATTCTTTCAAGTCTTGTCAAACAGAAGAACTCTCAGCCTCTACCAAAAGAAAAATCATCTATCAGTAGTTGATATAATTAAATTTAATGCAATAAAAAAATTACCCAAACTCTAAGACCAGCTCATAAATATGTAAATTTCATTGTTATGAAAAGACTAGTCAATCAACTCCATGAAGAGATAGCGAGATATTAACTTCTTTATATTGTTAAGTGTCCATCACTTTTGCCCAGATAGTTGAAATTGCAATTTGCAAGTACACAAAGCTAGCTGAATAAAGATCAGCATCTCATTTCTCTCCGGCTAAAAAAAGAAATTGCTGAATGTAATCAGCACATTTTCTCTCTAGATGAGAATGACAAATACAGTCGCTAATGCATTGTGCTGCATTTCTGGTCTTACAGCTGCTTAAAGCCTCTCCTTCCAAAAAATAGTGTCTCAAAAGTAGACAGCTGTGAATATAACTTGCCCTATGCAAATGTTTTCAACTTCAAAAGAAAACCAGTTTCCTCACTGCCTAACTCCTTCTTGTAGTGCAAATCAGGAGGAAAAGAGAGGAGAGACAACATGCTTAGATTTCTTCTTTCTGTTATTCCAGGAAGCTGTTTGGGAAAATAACTGCTCAGGCTCTGCATTTCCGAATAGCCTCAACTCCCCCAGCCACCAGCCAAGGGCTTCCCCTCGGCCAAAGATCATGCTGCACCCACGCACTCTTCAAAGCTCCTCCTGCTGATCCTCATGACCATTCCTGGAAACTGTTATTTGTGCAATCCAAAGCACAGCTCCAAGTACATCTCCCTGGTCAGAACAACACATACCTAACTGTTATAAACCACTCTGCACGCAGTGCGAGGAAATCCATGCAGCTCCAAGGCATTTTGTAAACAAGCAGACAGGCTGCATACCAGACAAAAAAGTTTAACAGCATAAGGTGACCAGGAATTTAAAATGCATACAGGACATCACTGGCTTAATCATGGCAACCATCACATTTTATATTTCTTTTTTTAAATGCTTAAGATGACTTGCTGGACTATCTAGCTTTAAAAAGTCAGAGCACAAAAATGGGTATTAACCACAAAGGTAAGCAATGCAATATTCTGCTGCTTTTCTTCTCTTTATACATTTTATCCAAGTAACACCTGCAACTTTTCTTCTATTTTTCCACATCTTCTAGACACCAGAGGACAAACCTGCTTAAAGCAACAGGGGAAGAAAGTACCTAAAAGATTTAACATGCTGGCAGGGAACCATCTACATTCATCCCTTAAGCCTGATGCAATTTCAACGCTTACAGTTTTGCAGACTTCTGGCTAAGCAGCAAGGTGGCAGAAACTGGAGGAAAACTATCTTCAGTGACCCCTGTTATTTTGTATTCTTGATCTCATTTCTAGGCAAATGGCCTGCAAAACAACCTCCACAAAACCTCACCACAGATGGCAGTTTGGCATTCTCCAGCCAAGCTCACACCTGCAGCTCCCATGACTGCTGCTGCAGCTGGGCTTTTTGTCTCCTCTCACTGACAAAAACTGCAAAATACACAAGTGTTAAGTGACCCGCTACCACCATCCATTTCCTTAATAAAGTAAGTCCATAAGAAATCAAGATGCAAGCTTCCACTCCTGGCTCTGCTCCCAGCAACACAGCCCTGCTTTTCCACAGGAAGGGGTAATCTTTGAGCAGTTTGGGCATAGAATCATTTGCCATGGGGAAATTTCAATCCACAAGAAGAAGGAAAAAAGGAAAGCATACAGGACTGACAGTTCTAAAGAGGACTTCAGTCATCAATACGAGCATGAGCCAAGGGAGCTCTGTGCTGAACAGGTGTCATGAGCCCTGCAAGGGCAAAGGCAGATCTCTTCACAGCAGTTTCACTTGAACTCTTTCAGCCAACCACCCCCAAATGGGGTCTCTCCACAGCACCTTACTTTCTCCTGGCCATGACATTTCATTCCAGGCCATGGCTCGACACAGTCCATGAGCACCAGGACAGTGATATTATGGAAGGCAGTATGTTTTCTTGCACACTCTTGAGTTGTGGCAAGACAATCTCTCCCTGGTCTGTGAATTTTATGCCAAATCCACAGATGACAGACACAACCAAACCCAAAGTCTGTACTTCCTTCAGAAATCCAAGCAAAACTTCTTATGGGTACTAGTTTGGTTAGATTTTTTTCTATATATACATTTATAGAAAAAGATGCACCCAGAGCATTTTCCAGCACGCCTGCCACTCCAGAAACACCGCCTGTTCCCACGCCTCTCTGTGCTGGAGGGCTCCAGCCACAGCTGTGTCCAGCATAAGGCCTGCAGCAGACTAAGCCCTGACCAGCCCTCCAGAGATAATCAGGTTAGATGATCTAATGGTCCTCCTGGTCCTTAAAAAGAAAATGAGCTGTGAATCACTTTGATGCTTTGAAGCCCTGGGTCCAGTTTCTCCCACAGACAGAGACCAGCCACTGCAAGATGAAACTCAAATCAAAGCCAAGTTTTACTTCTGTGGTCAGCAGCGCAGACATATTTCAAAACCAAGGTGAAGCAGATGACCAGGGAAGAAAGGTGAAGCCAGACAGGGAGGCATTCAGCTGGCTAACAAACAAAAGGGTAGAGACAAAAAGCCTGAGAGACTTTCTGGCCTGATGCTTTCCATATCCAAATCGTAAAATGGCATCCTCACTACTCATTCACTCACTCATACTTATCAAAGAACAGTTCTCACAGCAGCTGGGCAAAATTTTGCCTCTTGCACAGGTAACAGTGAATAATCCTCTAAGCAGGCTTCACCCTAATCCTTTATAAAAGACTAAAAAAAAATTTCTGAATTATACACTAGATGGCTATTAACAAGCATAACCCAAGAAGCTTTCTTCTAAGCTTAGAAGCTACTTTTTCTCCAAGACTGAACTGTCCAGTTGTCCATACTAAAGCAGCTCACAGATATTTAAATCGTGCAAGGCCATCACTGTTTAGTGCTTCCACAGCAACCTTCCCAAACAGAATTAATTGATACATTATATTGAGAACATATTCATCAACCTCGGGGTGCTGTTCCTCATGTTTGTGCCAAAGCAACTCTACTCCTACTCTTCCATCAGCATAAATTAGTCTAAAAATAGCCTTATAAAAATATTAAAATGCGTTTCATTATAGCTTAAACGAGTGAGAAGACTTTGACAACTATTCTTACAAAACAAACTCCCCATAGACCCTTTTTAAATATCCTAAAAAGAGCTGCAGCTCTACCTACAGAATTGAAATCAAAAACAAGTTAACAGAAAACAAAAGAGAAGGTAAGTTAGTACAAACAAAGTGTTCATTGCTGCATGGCAAGGTCTTTGTTCAAATATATTGCATGCAAGAAATCTTAATATTTTGTAATTAAACCCTGAACTAATATGGCCAGGGAAGTGGAGCTTTAAAAACAAGGCTTTCAGGATTGTCTAGTTTGACACCTTCTTTATAAGGTAGAAACGAGTTTGTCTGCCTTAATCCTTCCTCTGCAACCAAGAAAGGTCTGTATGTGCTGCAAGAAGAGCCCTTGAAGTTTCCAGGGATTAAGAAAAGAGTAACATAACTTCAGCTGGGCCTAATCCCATTCAACCAATCAATACTGCATCTTGCTTATCTCTTGTTATTATCAATCCTCTTCTGAAATGAGGCTGTTCTACAAATATATTTTAAAGTCATCCATCTTAATGCAAATATGTTGAAAATGCAGAAGGAAACATGCAGGGCCACAGTCAGAAAGGAAAAAGCACAGAAACCCACAGAAGCTGAAAACAAAAAACCACAGGTAAACCTCTTTCCAATAAAAACAAATAATGCCCTCTGCAAAGCAGAATTAAGTGAACCAGAGAGAGAAATCCACACAAAACCACAAAACACCAGAAAACAAGTTACCCCATACTTTTTTTAAAAAAAAAGGAGAAAGAAAAGAAAGCTGCCCTACATATTCTGGGAACAGTTATCCACCTGTATCCACCTGGTCCAGTCCCAGTAATGCTCTGGGATAGTTCTGGGCATGTAAAGCAGAATATCTAGGATCCTAAATAACATTACTGAAGGAATTAGATACCAGGAAATACAGACCCTACATTTTTGATGTAGTCATTTTGCAGGAATTACATGGCATTTCACATTGATCTCCAAGTAACTTGGACAAACTTCGCAGATCTTAGGACCAAAAGAAATTTTCATTGCTATAGATAGGTCATACAAAATAGATGTGCCTGGCAATGTTTGACATCCAAGTCTTGGAGTCAAACTACTACTTCACACCTCCATCCCAGAGGATGTCAAAACCTCTACAACCCAGGATTATTCCTGGAAGCCTTTATTTTATTCTTCCTTTAAACACAACTAAGATCTCCCTTTAACTAGAAGTCATCGCAATTACGTAAATTGCATTGCCTGCTTTTAAAAAGAAATTATAAATTTTATAAATCATAAATTTTGTGCATTTACTTACTGAAACTATTGTTTGAGGAAAAATATGTCCTCAAACATATTACATATTTTTTCATATGTAAGAAAAAGCTAAAGGAAGAGACTCCTGTTTGCCTTGTGTCCCTTCAACCTTTCCTAACGGTTGGAAGCAGTGAATCAAAGGTAAAATGAACTGACTTGCCCCAGTTTGTTTCCAGGCAACTTAAACCTGAATCATTAATGTTTAATGTTTACTCCCATTGGTCACAAGAAGCTTTTTACATGCTGAATATGTTTCATCTAAGAGATCTTTTCTCTTAAAGAAAGCTGTTCATACATCTTTCAGCTTATGGATGCACTTAGAGGGCATAAATTTTGAGTCCTTTTTTGACAAAAAAAAAATCACGTGTGAAAATAAGTTGGAACAAAACTACAACTAATTTGAAGTAAACAAAAGTTAAGCATTAACAAGAAAACATACATTGCTTTATCCATGACGATCATGACCTCAAAAATTGAACTCTAGAGAGGCTGAAATTCTGATCAATTTGAACAGATTAGGCAACAGTCAAAACACTGGAGACAAGGAGCTTTGGAAAGGATATTGAATAGATGAATTTTTTAACCTGACAAAGCTTTAGCCTTCATTAGCCAACCTAAGAGGGCAGGACAGACTTCTTGCCACTTAGGCTCAAAAATCCCTTAGCAATATTCACGATGAGCAGATGGGTGATTGTATGCACTTCTGAAGACATTAGTTTTTTTCTTGTGAGAGAACCCATTAACCCTAACACAAAGCCTTAACAAGAAGGCTTATTTCTAACAAGTACATTTGTTTTAAAATACAGAGATCTAAACTTGAAGCTTAATTACACTGTGCATAAAGTCACCCTAGAGTAACATCTCAACCAGCTTCTTCATTGTCTATAGATTCACACAAGTTCAGCACTTTCACCCTAGCTGGGAACACACATGAACAAGGCTTTTTTCTCCCACTCCTAATTTTGAAAGCCATGTTAAATTAGCAGGGTTGCCAACAAAGAAAACATGTTGTGAAGAACAAAGAGTTGCTGAAAACAGGTAGCCACTTCAGAGAGAACAGCTAAAACCATTCTTGTGAAAGTGCAGCTTGAGAAACA
This sequence comes from Erpornis zantholeuca, assembly GCA_013400515.1. Taxonomy (NCBI): domain Eukaryota; kingdom Metazoa; phylum Chordata; class Aves; order Passeriformes; family Timaliidae; genus Erpornis; species Erpornis zantholeuca. Next base: position 409,117 of record VZTN01028284.1, read on the forward strand.
TGGACTTTATAGCTCTGAGTGAAGCCAGCCTCAAGCTTACAATGAAAGATTAAAATCTGTTTGTCTAAATCAATTATCTGTCCTGAGCACACATTGTGCACTTGAACCCAACAGTCTGGGGAGGGCTTTGCATCATGGTACACACTCACTGACAACACTAATTTCCCCAGCAGCAAGCTACATTTCAGCTTAATAGCTAAAACATTCCCCTGACTATATTACCAAGGCTCCTGCCTCTGCAGCGGCTCCATAAGAGCTACACATGAACTCTTTACCTTTGAACCAAAGTGACTAACACTCACACAGAGCTGCTAGTCTCCCTGCAAGACAACCTAGATTTAAAATGGATACACATTCACAAGAGCATCCAACAGAAATGCACTCTATTGAACTCCAGTGATTTTGCAAACCAGCAGAAAATGAACAAGCATTAAACACATGGATAATCCATCACAATACGCACTTTAAGTATTTACTAAATGTACTTTAGATTTAATTTATTTATAACAACTCAGTGTTCTGGACTTCCATCACTATATTGTGTAAATATAACAAAATCTTACTCTAAGATTCTCATTTCAGCATTCTACTTAATACCTGCTTGAAGGAAAGGGAGATTTTTTTTTTGCTTCTTCACAAGTACAAAGGTGAGGACAATTTCTCAGCAACGTAAGTCATTATATTCTTAAATTGTAGTTTCCAATCCTACTTCTGAAACTGTTAATCTGGTCATATCTCAGTGCCAAATTATCTCAGATTATTCAAATGCATCATTACTCTCTTGACGCAAATAGTTTAATCCAGTAATTTTTTGGGTTTTTTTAAATCACTGCAATGCTTTTACTTTGGCCTTGCACACGTAAACAGTGAATATAAAAGATGACCTGCCTGAACAGATTTTTTTTTTTAAATAAAACCCCTCACTTCCTCATGGACATGTACCAGATGTTCCCTAAATATTCCCAGCACAACACATCCAGGTCCTCTTTGTCCACCATACATTTCTTCCTCTCTACACTCACTTTCCTCAGCCCACTCCAGCACCCCCAAATACCAAATGAGAAAGAGGCTGCTTTGAGGTGGCCAACTCAAGGCTTCCCTTGCACTGGCTGAGCAAATGGCACTCCTTGTAATTGAGTCCATGCCTACAAGTACACAGGATATACAACTTCACCCTCTCCTCAGAGATGCGAGGCTTCTGCAGGGACAGGGCTCAGAAGACAAGCACATCTGGTACACATCTCCTTTTCTTGCACAGCCAGGACAACCGACCTTCAGTCATACAAAAGGACATCTTTACACTTTAGACTTCCATCAATGCCCCAAGTTTACTTTAGAGAGCCTGGCCTCATCATAATTTGGGGAACTACTGGGGTGGGAAAAAAAGAGACCAAACCACTGCTGCCTGCCTATGTCCGATTTCTGTACTTCGAGGACTTGTCTGCACAGCAAGCACTGTTCTGCATTTCCTTCCCACCTCCATCACATGATTCAAGTTTTTAAAGTGACCCTAAAGAGAAGATTCAGTTTCATTTTCATGTACCTGACCCCACTACGCCTTTCTAGACTAATTTTAAATTATGCAAACCAAGCTTTGCATATTGCCCAGCATCCTGAAAGCCTACAGTCCATACAAGCCAAGCTTTAACACTCCAACCCCTGCTTAACCCTGCAAAACCAAATACACTCAGCAGGTGTGTCTGGGCCTGAGTAAGAGCAGAAGCTCCTCCTGCAGATGAAAACACATTAACAATGCTATTTATCATGCTCAGCAGAACAAACACCAGCTCTACTTCAAAACAGAACAGTGGCAACACCAATGGCTGTTACTCTCAGGAGAAAATGGACACTGTTCCCAGGCATATCTTTAACTTCAGAGTGGGATGAAGTGGCTCCAGGACAAACACTCATTGATGTATTCTTCAGTGGTTCCATTTGGCAGCTGTACCAAGGGAGGGGAGTGGTGTTAGAGAAAAAGACATCCACGCTCCTCACTTCCAAATCCATTTTGCAATAAGCCTAATTTTAGCTCTCAGCAAAGATACCGAGGTGCACAGCACTACTACTGTAGTAATGGCAGCCACAAACCCGACTGCTTGTTTGTCGTCCATCAAGTACTCGCACAGGGTTGCATCGAACTGCAAAATAGGCTCCAATACAGCTCCAAACTGAAGTGCCAGCCAGCTCCTTGATATTAGTTACTATAGAAACCAGTCCCTCGGCACAGGCGTTCACAGCAGGAAATCATGCAGATTTCAATTTTACATAGTAATAAATGCTGTGGGAGAGCAGAATTTCACAACAATTGCAGGGGCTGATTGTACAAACCCAGACCTCTCCTACCCCACAACACTGCGGATGAGCGTACCCACGCACACAACTGCTCCTAGTTTTGAAGTGGTTTCCACAAAGCTTGAGTTGGGATGGCTGCTGGAAAGGTGGCAGCATTTTTCAATGGCTTCATTTGATTGGAAAACATACTTGTTTTCACATGCAAGAAGCCCATATGAAAACAACAAAAAAAGCACCAGCTACAAAGCAGTAGGAGGATTTAAGCATATATATAACTACGGAGAGCCCTAACATTTTACAGGAAGTACTGTCAGGTCACAACCCAGGGCTCCTTTGGAAACAGCCCATCTTCCTTTCCTTCTCCACCCTGTCCAAAAACACAAGCTGAATGGAGGGCAGGTCCCAGATTAAGTTGTAGAAAAAAACTGTTGTAGAAAGCACAAAGACAAGAGAAAGGACTCTGAGCCCTGAAATGAAACAGTGAGGTAATTATATTATTTTAACTGTTCAGAAGTAGTTTTACAGGTTGGACTCCATCCTGCATGGGAGTGGAAGAGGAAGACACACAATCCACCTCTTGTACCAGGCAGATCTTAATTTTCTACCGAAATTCAAGATCCAGTGGGGACTCTTCCCCACCTCTCTAAATGAGCCCATAAGCCTGAACAGTGCAGGTTTTACTACATCAACCAGGGAAGAAAAGAGCAGGGAACTGCTCCACTGAAGAAAACTAACGTGAAGGGAGGAGGGAAGGGGTGAACAGCTTGCACAGCAACAGGGACAAACATTTGTGCTGGCAATACCCGACAAATCATCAGCAAACAGAAGGACAAGAAAACGAAGGAAGCTGGTCTATTTTTAAGCAAGACCTCATTATTACCATGAACATGCACTGCTTCCCGGGAAGCAGCAGGTATGCAAATATGAGATGAATCATATCACCTGGCAGCATGCACTAGTTTGCATGGACACACACAGAGTGAACGAATACGATCTACGGTCCTGACACCTACAAAAACGTGTGGAAGAGCATCCTTCTGGGAGGCAGCCTGAATTATTAAGAGCAAAAAAAAAAACCTGTTAGACAACGCAAATGTCACTGCTGCTGCCGAAAATTACTTTTGTTATTGCTTTTGTCAATGATTAGATGGAGCTCCCTTATTATGGACACTCCACTCGCAATTAGTCTGCTGCAGCTTGTAATTTCACTTTTTGTGTATCTCTCTTATGTCATTAGAAACAAACACAATCTTTGTCTAGCCAGAGTGGAATAGACAGAGGGAACTGGAGAAGACATCCCAAATGAAAGCACGCGTTTTATACCACAGCCTTTGCACAAATTGCCTGATACAAAGGAACTTCACAAGTGGTTCAAGGATGTGTGGATTGGGGTGCAATGAGGTTGAGTTAACTGCAGGATTCTGGTTAGGTCCACACTCACACCCCTAGAGTCTTGTGAGTTTACAAGAAGCCAGCTGACAGCACCAATCTGATACTTCACCAACACATGTCTTCTTGGAAGCCACCAGTGGAGATGACCAACAAAAGGACAACCCCCAAACCTGCAGCTCCAGATGGCGGTGAGGCACAAAGAATGAGGCTGCAGAAGCTCAGCAATTGCTCTGTGGCCTCCACAGTTTGTTATAGGCAAGGTCCAAGAGGCAAGAAGCACCATCCTACTTCACAGAAATCTTGCTTAGTCTGAACTGATTTTCTAATTCTCTTCCCACACCACACAGAACCTCCCTCTCTGTCGTATGGCAAATAAAAAATATACTAAATAAAACTCAATGGGAACAGATCTTCAGCTACCTTTGCTACCCAGCTGATGACAGATTAAAAATAAATAAGAGCTGCAAGAACTCTCTTGTTGTGGTTACTACAGGATTGTAACTATGTGCCAACTAGCAATTTATCACATCAAAAGGCTGCCTGAATTAGCCTGAAAGGGGATCTCCCACCACAGAAACATGTGCTACACTGGGAACACCAACCACCAACCAAAACCTCAGCCTCCACTTTCAAATCCACATCCCATCATCAAAAGGAGATGCTTTTGCATCTTTGATTCTAACCTAATAAATTATCTGAAGGAAATCCTCAGAGCCATTTATGATTTGACCTCATTACATCCCAAACTGGATGTTTAAGACATCGAAAGTCTGCTGCCTTTAAGAGCTGAAAATTCTTTACAGCTACAGAACCAGTATTTAGTTACTGAAGTATAGGTGCTTGGCGTGAAGATGCTTAGAGAGATATAAATTCATCAGGTAGCTGGAAACAACCCATCCATCCCAGGCCTGCAGAAATAAACAGGATCTGATAGTCTATCCTCCTAAAAGCAACACAGCTGTATAAGTAAGGAGGGAGGAAGAACCACAACTAACTGTATGAAAAATTAACTCTCAGCTGTTCCCCCTCCCCATAACCCCAAAGATTTCCAATTCAGATGATAGTGAGCAGACTTACATTCAGTCATGTGAAAGAAGTCCAGCCACTCCTATCTTAACACACCTGCCCACTCTTTGGACAAAGTATTAAAGAAGATTGTTTGCTTCTTGCTCCCTCACCCTTCTTTTTTTCTCCCTCATAGAAGCTGGCCTTGCATTCAAGTTTTCTGTTTAGCACACACAATCACCTGGTAGCTTTACTCCATTTCCTAACAACATTTTATTCTCTTAGCAAGCACCTTAGCAAGCTCAAAAAAACACTGGGTTGTAGGGCAAATGCAAACACTGCTGTGTCACTCTGCACTGTACCAAGGGGCAGCTGACTAAGTTATTATAGCAATTATTTTTGTCTATTGCCCTGAATATTTCTCCTTAGGTAGGAGAAAGCAATACAAATGTTGTCAATGACCCTGAGCTAGATTTCATCTTGACGTCAAGGAAAAAAATAAGGCATAAATAAATAATACTTCTTTATGCTGAAATGCCTGCACTCACCCAAAGAAAGGAAAATGGCCATGTGTTTCTTACCTGCAGAGTAGCCCTTTCAAGCTCCAAAGTATAAAATTAATATTGGTAATTAATAACCAAACTACTTGTCTTGTGTTTGAGTATTTAAGATGTTCATCCCATTTTGACTGCTCCAGCCAAACAGGCTCACATCAGAAGCAGAGTTCTCAGGGCGACACACTTGTTGAAAGACATGGACTGACATTTGCTACTTGTCTAGAGAAAGACAGGAACAGGGAAACAGCGAATAACACAGCACAGCCTTTGTGATTTGAAGTTTTAGCTGTTGTAAAACAGAATATCAAAGTCCCACTTACCCAGAGGCAACAGATATGTAATATGCATCCAGCTTCAAAATTATCTGCCAATGATTCTGAATTTGGTCCTATGTTTTGCATCATCTTTGTGAAAACATAATGGAAGACGGAATGGTTCATTTAAATAATTTTCTTCCTGATTATTTTATATATGAAAATCCACAAGGAAAAAATCTGGACTGCATTATTTTACTTCAAAGACTCCATAGGAGGAATAAGTACTTATTACAAAGTCTTATCTTAACTGACAGGAAGCTCAAACAAAGGTTTTGCTATGAGTATGAGCATCTGAAATTAAAGAGGAGTCAGAAAGACAAAGGAATTGGAAAAGAAGAATGCCTTTCCTCTTATGACCAGCTTTGTTTTCACTCTGAAATTAGGCACAGATCACCACCACAACTCCCCAATCCATAGCCAGGAGCAAAGCAGTTTATTTCAGAAATGTTATACAGCTTTTAGGTCTACTGCTGTAGATTGTGGTGTCTGTCTTTCTCCTCCCCAAGCTTCACTTCTGTGTTTCTTTTTTTTCCCCTCCATGTAAATTAATAAATAAATAAAAACCACCTTTTGGTACTGTCCATTACATTTTGCTGTGGCACCCAGGTTTTATGATACCCTGGGTCACACTGTGCTATTTGCAGTGAGCAAGAAACTGGTTCAGGAGGCCTAAGCACAGTTACTTGGGAGATAACAGATGCTAATTCCAGCTCTGTGACTCTTTGAGCAGCTTGTCACCTTGGAAAACCACTTCAATACATACCATATAGATTCTGGCTAAAATAAAAATGGATCACCCAGAGTAAGGACTATCTGAAGGGGTACTCACCCAGTACCTGGAGCAACATGGTTGCAGAGTCTGCCCAGGAACACTGATCTGCAGCAAAGGTACTATTTTAAGCAGCCTTATTAAATATGAAGAGCAGCCACTGAGTAGTGCCATAGAAGAGCTACCTGATGCAGATATAACAAATATTAATCAAATTTAATTTTCTAAGTGAAAGTGTTAAACCGTATTTACATTTTTGTGTGCTGTTGAAGTTTAATGAGGCCTGAAAAAAGTACAGGCACTTTAATGTAGCACTTCTACACTGATATATGCTGCCCCTCAAATAGGTAACATTAAAATTACTATGCTGATTTTGGGTACCCTGCTGCTGCATGCCATGCGTCTGCAACACAGGCTGAGTTTTGCTTCCAGGTCTACTCAGTGTCCCTTGGTAGCTGGCTGACTATCCACACCGACCTCAGACCCCTAAGTCCAGCAGAGAGGGTGTCCCTCTCAAGTGGAATTTCCTGAAACTCTTGTAAGTAGCTCTGCATTGCCTTAAAATCCTCTCAGACATCTGTAAAATGGAAGAGATGGAAAACGTAATAGATGTCAGAATTACCAAAGGCAGGGAAAACATACCTCTAGTAGCACTTGCCAAGAGGCAACTTCAAACAGTATTAAAATCCATGGAATCCAACTGGCCAGAGAAAGCTGTGTGATATGCTGACACCCTCTTGAAGTGATTTAACTAATCTGCTAATATCAAACACACCTATGTATATGCAAAACCCTTCAATATGAATGAAAAACAAAAAACCACAAGAGTTGAGTATCAGCTACCTCATTAACAATCTCACTTTGAAGATCAATTTTAAGCTTGGGTAAATCAAAGCTTTTAGATCATCTTTCCATAAATTTTAATTTACACCTGTGCAGATGCAGGTAGGCAAGACTGGGGCAGGGTTTTATCCACGGAAGCTGCCGATGGTGTATTAAGTGGATAGAGAAGAAGCGTGCATGTCTTCACATTAATCTCCCTCATAACACGAGGAGGATAGTTACTTTTCACACCTACTTTTTCAAGTCCTGAGCTCTAGTACTTATCTACAAAGGACATTCAAATGCAGCAGAGGCAGAAGAAGACTAGAATACAAAAAGCAAAGCAATTTACACACATCCTTTTACATACTGTGGAAACCTCACTTATAAACATATATCACATTTAAACATACAGTATTTGGGAGGTGCAGTTCTTGCCTTCATAAGAGAATATTATCAGGTAAATAGCTATTAAATTAAATTAGATTTCAGTTTCTTCCATGCTTCAGAACTTATTCTGATTCAGAATTATTTATTGATGCAGGTAAAAACATTCAGAATCTCAAATATCGAAAGAAATAAGCCATGTGAGAAAAGTCCAAACTAGAACTCATAAGCACACATCTCCTCAAAAGGAAACTCCACTTTTAAGGTATTCCACAGTTGTTGTTATTATTATACTAGATAAGGTATATTAAGGATTTAAAGGTACCCTGAAGTACTTCATTCATTTAATATTTTGTGAGCATTTTCTTTAATAATCATAGTGAGAGATAATACAGATTCCACTGCAGACTACTGAGTTCTGCTGGGCTTTATGCCAAACAGATGCAGCTTGAATAACACAAACTACTACATAATATCTCTATTTTGTCAGAGCTCAAAAATCAAAACATCTGAAGGAATTTTGTTTTCAAAAATCTCTGATACCAGCAAAACCAGCTGCTGTACACTGCTATACAGCTAGCATTACTAGAGAATTAGCAACGTAACTTGACAATCTCCACCATTCAAATGATGCTTCTCAGATGACCAGACCCACAGAAATCCAACATTTCAGTGATACATGCATCAGAACCACTTTCCCTGTGTTTTCCCTTGTCTGGCTAAAATCAAAAAGCATTGAACTGAGGGAACAAAACTGAGGAAAAAAGAGACTGAACTTTGGGTTGATACACTAAACGGACAGACAGCAAAGGAGGAAGCAAAATGAAATGAGCTGGTTGGAAAATTAATTTGTGTATTGAGTCACCACAAAACATCAGGTACTTCATATTCAGGGCTTTTCCTACTTAAGAAGCTACAATGTGAAGAAAATACAGCAAAGTCCAGGTTATCTGACTCATCCAATCATAGGTTTTACCATAGGCAGAGCTCCAATTACACCTTCTATCTGAGGTCCAGATGGGAACGTGAAGATTAACATCACTACCATTGCAGAATTAGAAGGAAGTAAATGGCATGAAGAGAATGATGCACCAGAACAAGAAAGACAGTGCATGGGAACAGCAGTAATGGCACACAAGGTAAAGACACCAGTTGGAACACAGACTGGCAATGATGGATGTAAGCTCTCATTCTTGAACACTCAGTGACTGCAAAGGAGATTGTCTCCCCTTTTGTGCGTGTAGACATGTACATCCATGCAAACACTTTTTCTTCTTTCAAAGCTAATGCTGATGGCAAACAGATTAAAGAGTATCCAGAGTGCTTCGGCTGACTGATAAAATACTTTCATCAGCTAGATCAGTGAGTCTTAAAATAACAGGCCACTTTCTGTAGAACTATAAGCAATTACAAATTAAAGGCAGCAGCCAGCTTCACAACACTTCAGTCATCCTACAAGGAACTAACGCCGTCCCTCTAGAGCAGGCACCTGCTTCAGCATTTTCATATACAGTTAGTTCCCAGAAGAAGCATTTGGCTCATGCAATGATGAACCAGCCTTATGATGTAAAACATACCAACCTCCCTGCCTTTGTCATGGGAAGTGGTACGTGAGTCTCATCTATCCCCAGCAACTGAGCATGAACTTGTCTGACTTTGGTTAATCTGTTAACTGTAAACTTTGCTTTATCTGTTAACCCTCTAAACAGTGTGAAACAGAGCCAGGTGTTTGATTAGACAATCAAATATGTAATTTTATAAACTGGGTAAGTAACAGGCAAATTTAACCAAGATTTTTTCACGTTAGGTAACCTCTCCAAGGGAAAACTGAGAGCCTGTTAAAATTTCAGAGAAGAAAAAGAGTAAGTTTGTTCTGTTTCAGTTTTGGAATAGAATACCTTATACTAGTGGCAAAATTTTTATTGAATTGTGCCCTCATAAGTCATAGGGATTTTTGCCATCACCTTCCATACGGCCAGGTGTTATCCCTGTCCACAGCAAGGTAGAACAATCTGAATTTGTTAAAGGACCAAGGTGCAACCTCAGAGAAAAACTTGAATGTGCACAAATTGAAGTTGGGTTGGGAGGAAGATCAAAACCACCAACTAACTTGGAGTTTTGATTCTTTGCCCAGAACATCACTTTCTAAAAATAAAACCAAAATTCCCTTCTATCCTTTTAGTCAGGGAAGGCAGAAGATAGAACAGAGGAGCTATACAAATTTGGCATGCCTGGATTCACAGAGCTCCTTTTGTAAAGGATGTGTTCGAAGAGATAAGAGACAAGACACGACACTTGTTGGACATGGTCCAAATAATACAGCAGAAAGTGTAAAATAGCCTTCAAAACCCCACACAAGCCATTTTTGTTTGAGAGTGGGAAAGTTTCAGTCATTCTGAAAGGCATTCTCAATGCCAGTCCTATAAGCTTGCCAGCACAGCTAGAAGACAAGTCTCAAGCATTTTGGTAGTTTACTTTGTTTCCCCTTGGGGAAGGCAGAGGAAATAGAAGAGAACATGCTTAAAGGAAAGACATGTTAGCAACCCAAGTTAAGTTCTGCCTTGGGTCTCATCCTTAGTTTATTCCAAGTTCTGTCATGTTTATTATTTTATGTGAGTAGATTACCTATAATTTACAGTAGGTATGCATATAATAAGGAACTTCTTATCAGAATGTAAATATTAGCTTTAGACAGGAAAAAAGAATTCCCTCTTGCCATTCTATGACTTGGTACTCATTCCAGCAGCTGCTACTACTCCTGCAAGCCAGAAGTGAAGGGAAGAGGAAGTCTGGCTGAGCTTGCACTCAGCTAATGGGAATGAACACTCTTCATGTCAGCAATATTACTTCTCTCCAAGTCAAATGCCAAGGGCACACTAGGACTTTAAAAGAATGCTACAAAACCCTTAAGGTTAGAGGTGACCAAAAGCTGCTCCCTCAGCAGTGATTTATATGCATTTTGGATTTACTCTTCGGCAGCAGTCCAAGGACAGCAACCATTGGTCACTGGGCATCCAGCATCACAGAGAAGCAGCCTTTGTCTCCTTCCAACTCAGCAGCCCAGAAAGAATGTCAGATGCCCTATTCCAGCTCACCATACTCACCAGCAAGCTTAGACTGCTCCCCAGAGAAGCCCACAGCCCAGGAAAATTCATTTTGACCAAGAATGTCAGACTTAAGGGAGAAGGACAAGTGAAGTCTTTGTTCAAAGATATAAGTACAGGTCACTGTCATCATTACTGGCAGACCCCAAAGGCTGTATCTTCAGCCAGTATCTGCTCTGTCTCCAGCAGCCCTATAGTTACTTATTCCAGCTGAGTATCAAGCCTTTTACATTTACACAAGGTACAGAAGAGTCAGTGAATACAGATTTCCGTAAATCTTGCTTTCTAAAATATTATTCATAAACATATAATTCAAATGGTAATTAAGAAGTGTTCACATGATTGATGACACATTTAAATTACAGGTTTCCAGCGTATTTTTTTTCAGTAAAGACAACTTCCTTTTTCACGTGCCACTTTTTCAAAGTGCAAGTCCATCTAACAGATGTCTCACAGATCTGCTTGTCAATGTAACAAATTAAAACTTCTTTTTATTACAACAAATGGTATAAACCACACAGCATTCTGTTAAACTCAATATTGACACATCTGCTTACCACGTGTATTAGTAGCCATGTCAGCCACTTTCTGAAAGGCATCCAAAAAGGCAGCAGCTGCTACTACTGTAGTCCTGAAATGCATACAGATAACAAAACATTAGCAGTGTCTCATTGATGCCTATTTAATTACTGCCAAAAACATTTAGGCTTGTAAAGAATAACACAGTGAACTTGCAGAGGCCACAAAAGGTATTCTCTTTTATATCTGAACTTAGCCTTTTCCCTCCTTCATTTCTTAATCCCTTCCTTGCTTTGTGTTAGCACTATGGACTTGGAGGCAGCCACGCAAATTCCATGCTGAGAATTGCACAGGACAGGTGCTGTTTCAAAAGAGCACAGCCACCCTCCTTCTAGCTGATTTCCTCTGATGAACTAATATTAAGCAGTCAAACATGAAAAACAAATCTAACACACATTATACTTCACCCATTAGTGAACAAATTACAGCCACTGCTATTTTCAGGGAACACGTGTATTTTAAGAACAAACATGCAGAAACTTCCTTTTATCTAGGATCCTGGCCAAACAATTTCCTGCATTTTTCATCTGGTGAGCATAAGCATCCCTTGAAACAGAAAATTTCTTGGAAATCAGGCTGGTCTGGAGTTCTTGGAGAAATTGAAAAGTGTGAAAAGAAGAAAAAAAACCCTGAATTTCAAGAAAAAGTCACAAAACTCAAACCCACAAAAAACACCAATCCCCAAATGCCCAAAATAAACAAAACCCCTTTCTGATCCAGTGGTCCTCCAAGCAGGACCCTTCCTGAGAGGTATACCAGCAAGTGTCAACTTAACTAGCCCAATCTCCCTCCACGTTTGGAAACCACACACAGACCACACATCTGTTCAAGAGGACAGCAAATGTGAGTTACAATTTTCCAGACACGTTTGTTCCAGATAAGCAGGCCCCAGAGCCCTGAACACCTCAGGTCAGTCCAGTTTTCTGAAGGTTTATAGTCTGGTTGACCCAATTAAAGCGAAAGTAGGCCAGGGCTCTATAGTAAAGCACAATTGTGCCCTCTCCAGAGTTACCCCATGGTTCTGTTTCTGCACATCTTTTCTAAAAGTAACTCTGATTTTCTCTCCTTATGGTGTCAGTCAGCCTTTTCAAGCAAAATCCAGAACAGGGACTATCAACTCCACTTTGTTTCAAGAGCTCCTTGCTTGCCTCAAAAAACCCCAGCAGACCTGCAGGGAAGCTGATCCTCGGCCAGAAAGACCACAGGACTGCTTAATTAGGTCAGATTTTATGCAAGTCTCACTCCAAATATGCTCAAGGTACAGAGGACATAACTGGCAGCGTAGTAAATGGCCTACTGACAGCACAAAAGATTTGAACACACACAGAGAAAAGAACACCCCAGGCATGAGAGGACCAAGCAAATGCATAAGGACTCTCCACATGCCCGGGAGATTAAAGGGAGGGCAAAGCCCCCCAACCCTGACCGCTAGCTAGCAATACTGGGCCCTGGAACCAGAAAATCTTTTCTGGGATTTTCCTTAACAGTGTTTGTGATGTTCAGCTTTCAGACTTGTGGGTCACACTGTTATTCATGTACCATGTTGTTAATTATTAATTATATTGCTAATAACAAAGTTCCATTTCCCCAGTAACAAGATCCAGGAAGACCTGGCTCCAGCTCAAATGACATCTGCTGTCCTTTATCAGAGCACACAGAAATGAAACAACAGCAAAAGGCTCACATTTGCTAGAAACAAACAGCAAATCCTCGAACACAGGCTTTCAAGCTGCCTGCTTGCATGTTCCTGTAGCACTGCACTGATTAAATGCAACACCACAGGAATGGGAAATAAACAAAACTATCCCTTCATGCCATCTCAGAAAGCCTGTGTTTGAAGAGTACAAAAGGCTAGGAAAGTTCTCCATTTCTCTCCTTTCTCTACATCTTCCATACTCCACTGATCGTTGGAAAAGGAAAAAAATCAAATGCAAGTGTGGCATTTTAGGCAGGGTGTAGCAGAACAGCATATCCCAGCTGTTTAGGGCAAATGAAGCTAACCCCCAGCTTCTTCAGGAATGGTTCATAATCCAACACAGAACCACAAACCAGACTGCCAATACCCTCCTGCCACTATAGCTGCTGGGGAAAAAAACTGATGCTTTGGAGAACAGAGAGGAGACTATGGTTTGGGGAAATTTGTGAGGAAATGGAGCTTGTATTCATATTAACAGAAACAAATTTTACAAATGAATGAATTCTAGAGGTAGATTTGTTCTGAGTGTGATACTTCTGCCATATATTAAAAAATCCAGAATGCCATTTTCAAAGTAGACCTCAAATCCTCAAGTTTTAATAATCACCAATGTATGATCCAGCAAAGCAATTCCCTTCATTTTTAAGTCAGAAGAAAATGCTGTTAAGGCTACCAAAGATTTTTTTAGTATTTTGAGCCCTCTTGTAACATAACCCCTCTGTATTCTACACTAATGAAAGGGCAGCATAGATCTAACTCCAAATGTGTGCTCACTAAAGAACAATAAACTATCTTTCCAATTTTTTATGAAAATCCATGAAATTCATCTCATTTTATGTTTATTATGTATAGCTGGTGGTAGATTATGAATTTTCCTAAATATATTAAAACACCAGTTGGAGTATTTAAAAAATTACATGCAGCTGCTGACTATGAAATATGCGCAATTTTACTAGGACCTGCTTAGAAAATTATCCTTGCAAAATCTGCATTTAATCTTAATGTTAGCACATCCAAGGAACTGTAGGGGATCTTGACTGTGTTAACATCAAACTTACCGAAGCTGAGACTGCAGTTTCCCAGCTTTATTTATAAAATCCTCCCACACCGGGTAACTTCCCTGCAAGAAAAACAAAACACAATAATGAACACTTAATTTGAGCATTCTGATTTTAATACTATACACCAAATTAAACTAGATGTAAAGCAATAACTAAGACTGTACTAAATCCTAATCTGTGAACACCAAAAACTATTAATTCTGAATCCAGATGAAACAGTAGGTCCTCTGATGAGGCTTCACAGTTTTTCTGAATAGAAACCCCGGGCAAGAGGGATTTCAACTGAAGCAGCAAAAACAAATGCCTTGCTTTGGCTGGATACAGCAGAAACCAAGCCCTTTCGAAGCAGGGTACTAGGATATTGCAACAGAATGTACAGAGAAGCTCCCAAAACCAAAGGCAGCATCACAGTTGTTCTTCTCTACCAATTGATCATCTGTGCTTCTACCAGGTTGAAAGCCTGTACAATAAAAGTGTGACTTGACCAAGAGACGACAAGCACTGCCTTAAGATAACTCTGTAATCAGACACAGAAAAGCAGCGACAGCTCAAGACAACCAACTTTCCCAACAGCTGCCTTGCCACGGCAAGACCTGTTTCCAAAACAGTCATAAGCCTTGGAGACCATTTCTGAATTGAAGCTGATAAAGCAGAGGGCACTGAGTGTATAATAAGTGCTTAAGAGGGTTTAATTTTTCTTGACCTCAAGTTTCCTGTACAATTTTCCCCGTTTTTAAAATTGGATTAAAAGCCCAGGTTTTACTCAGAATATGGACACCAAGCATTCTTGCAAGTCCTGATCTTTATTTTCCAAAGTTAAAAAAAAAAAAAAAAATTAGACCAAAATTGCTCTCTGCAGAGCAAGTACAAATTCTCCACTAACAGCAAGTGTGGTAGAAAGAAACCTCAAAATTTCCCTTTGATTGGAGTCTAGAGAATAAAATAAAATATCCCTGCTTCCTTTAATAAAGGTATAAGACTTGCTGTTACCAGAGCAACAACACAATAAAACCCAGATAAGGCAGATCCTTAAGGCTAACATTACCCCAGCTCTGACTGGAAGAGGTTGCATGCAAGTGCAGTTGCTTGTAGCAAACTCAATCCACCCTTATAAACTGGTCTGCTTTTTGTAAGTAAACAAAAATCCACTGCCCACACCACCGTGAGAGACAGTGTTTTGTTTTCAGGGCAAAGACAGGACCTTCCCCAAAAGCTGGCAGACAAATTCCAGCTCCTCAGTACACCCTGGCAAAGCAGCTCCCAGACACCTGCTCAGAAGCCTGTTGGTACTCTACTCCCTGTATTTTTCTGCCAGGCAGAGGAGGTTCCCACAACTTGTGGGTTTTTTGCTAAAAGAAAAAGGGAAAAGACCCCAAACAACGCAAAGCACGTGTTCATAAAACCTTGTTATACCTACACATGACAGAGCCAGTGGCAAATACAGAAGGGGAAAGAGAAAATAGCAGTTATTTGGGTGGCAAGACCTAGAATATAAAGTGCTTTGTGCTAAGCAAAAAACTGTCAGACATTTTAAAAATGAAAGAAACCCACCAATTATTTAAAAGAGGCAAAAAATGCTATTTTCTTAAACCTATTAGTCTTACTCCAATCCCTCTTCTGAACCCTGTCTCTCAATGTCACCTGCACGCCGTTCATGCATTATGGATGTGTATGCCAAGAGCCCTGAAAGCCCTGACAATCACCAGCAGGGCCCAAAGCTTTACAGGATTCTTCAGCAAAATGCAAGCCAGCAAGCAGAGGGTACCAAAGCAGCCTGATTCTGTTTCCATCTCGTTGGTGTATTATTCAGCTAAACACACCTGATGGCTCCCAGGAGATTGACACCAGCCCTGAATTAAGCTGCTTAAGACACTCCTATCAAAGCACAGCTCAGGAAAAAAAACCTTCTTTTTTTTTTTTTATTTTGTGGTCAGCCTGGCGAGCAAAATTGGAGAAGTCAAACATTTCCACAATTATTTAGTCCTTGTCTATAAAAATGCTGGTTTTTTCAAACCAAGCCTGCTCAAGTAAGCTGTAACAGCTCACTTTATTAAATAGTTTGCTATATTTGTTTGGTTGAAATTGATGCAATTTGTTTACCTGGGCTCCCCATATACTGGGCAATAGCACCTGATCTCATTTCAGACAGTAGAAAAATTGAGCTTTTCATGGGTTTTAATGTCACTGCATTAATACCTTGGCTAATGGATTTTGCTGCTTGTTTTTACATTTTTAAAGAAAACCTTTCAGCAGCTTTACGTTGGTCATATGAAGTCCTGCATTATCTGTTCAGCTTGCCATATCTTCATCTCTGTAATAAACTAATTTGAAAATAGGAGGCACGTACTTCATCTGGGTTCCAGAATAATTTTCTCTCACTTTTCCCTGCTGAAGCCAGATCCACAAGCTCATCTCTCCCTCAGATCATGAAGTCACACACTAAATTGTGTCATTCCTTTGAGCTTTTCCAAAGAACATTTCCAGCACCACATCCCTGCTGAAACCAAATCCCCCTTCATTCCCACCTACAGCAAAAGTGTACACCATCTACCACCTCACAAGACCAAATAACCAGGGGTTTATCCCATCTCCAGCACCGAGGAAGCAAGGAAGCCATTTAGTGATGCCTGTGGGGACAAACGAAGGAGATGGCAGGAATCAAACTAGTGCTATAAATCCGCACAGTGCCAATACCCTGGGCAGCAATTCCTTCTCCAAGATCTCCTCCTGTGCCACCTGGAGCACAGCAGCCCCACTGTGTCTCACCTCCAGCAACAGTTCTTGCTTTTGTCAAAGTGGCGTCAAGAGAAATGTTAACAGTAGTGAAAAACACACACATCCTTGATTCAACATGTATTACTTTCTCAATTTAAACACAAAGAAACAGCAGGTCGAATTCAGTGTCTTTGTCCAAGATGTGCTTTTGCAACATAAAGCCACTTTTGAAGAATAATAACACAGTATTTTTAATGCTGCCTCTCCCACAGGTTCCTCTGCTCCCTCTGCAATTTCCAATTTCAGCTGGCTGATAAAGTAAATAATTTTTCCCCCTTTTAAATGTCAGGGTTACTCAGGCCTGGTGTTATCTGTGAAAGCAGGAGGCCTCCTCCAGGTCCAGCCACGCTTAGGGAAGAGCCACAGCAGGATTCTGGGTCACAAATTCCCATTTAGCTCCTCATGGATTAAACCAGGGATCAATTACAGTGAGGGTTTGTTTAAATAATTTTCTTAAAAATTGGTACAGTATTAATCCAAGGACTATTTTCCCCAAAATAACTTTGAGCCCAATTATTTCTTCATCACTGAATGAAGAAATGTGACCTGTCCTCACCGGAATGGGTGTTTCCCACTGCCATATGACACACCACGGCGTCAGGGCCTCTGGAGCTCCCCAGTGGGGCTCGGCTGCCTGCCCAGCGTGCCACCAGTAAGCTGTAGCATGCTATTATCCTACCCCATTGCTTAATTAGTGGGCTTATAGGTGATTAGTCACCTGATCCCACGGCCCAGCTCCAGCTAATCTATGCTAAACACCGGCAGGGAAAACACGGAAAACACCTTTCTGCCTCAGGGCTGAGAAACAAACTGGTGCCTCGTGCCTGTCGCTCAGGTAGCCGGTCCGCAATTAGGGACATGAAACAACTTCCCCTCAGGGACAGCGAGTGTATCTGGAAGTGCCAGACAGCAACACCCAGACTGGGCAGAGTCCTCCAAAGTCACAGCTCCTGGACTGCCACGGGGAAAAGGGTGGACCATCATCATTCAGTGAAATCCCATCTGACACCTGGACCTGTGGACATGGGTTGATGTCTTAATTTTTGTCCACCTTCTTCACCATTCAAACCTATTTTAATTGGCAATAAATTTCATCTTCTCCACTCAGGTCTGCTTTGCTTGTGACAATAACTAGTAAGTGATTTCCTTGTCTTTGTCTCAATCCTTGAGCTTTTTCTTACTATTTTCTCCCCCATCCCATTGAGGAAGAGGAGACAAAAAGCACCTGGCCAAGGTCAGCCCACCACACCAGAAAAGAGCAGGCAATGATCACCAAGATGCAGCTTTGGAAAAAGAATTTAAGCCTTGGGTGGAAATTTTTCTTTTGGTGAACCAGCACAAACACCCTGTATAAATACAACACTACAAAAGATTTATGGAATATAGTTTTCCCGTCCCTTTCAGGCCAGTGATCCCGCAGCAGTAGTCAGAAGAGACACACATGAGAAACTCAATGATTTCTCAATAAAGGAAGGGTAGACTTGCACCAAAGGATCTTATTTACTGAAATTGTTATTGATGACATCTAATGGCAAGAATAGGTACCCGAATTGTTGTATGTAAGATTACAACTTGAGTATCAGCAGCCTCAGCAGTTTTAAAATGTTCTATCACTCCTGCCAGGAAGTTATGATTCTTCTTTTTCCATTAAGCAAAAGGATGCTTACTTTATTAATTTATTTCCATGCACCCCAATTCCCACAGACAAGACTCATTAAATCTTCAAAAAATTCTTGACAGTGTTCTTTTAAGTGCTTTCATTTATCAGAAAGGCTTTTCAGCCCTATTACCAGCTCTTGCTTGGACATCAAGTACAAAGGCAGCAGTAAGAGTTTGCAGTCTTGTTCACAGCAGCAACCCATCTAAACTTCTGGGGTGGGGAAAAGAGACAGGGAGGTGCTCTCCAGTAAAGCAAATCCCGAATCTATTTTTGGCTGTTTCAGCAAGAGGGGTAAGAGAGAGAAGAACCAGGAAAGAGCAGTGCCTTGTTTTTAACTCAAGGGTTATCAAACCAGGAGCTGTATATGCCTTCCAGGAAAGGAGTAACAATGACTAACTGCAAGACTTCAATGAAGTGGGGGAAAAAACAAACCAACCACACAGGCTACAGGAGTTAGAACTTCTCCACCTCGGTGTTGTTGTTCAGCTATGATAAGCTAAAAAGTTGAGTCCCAAACATAGAACAGTGTTACAGAGCTCCACGCCCTAGTAACACATCCAAATGCCATACATCTATTTTTGGAACAAAAATTGTAACTTGGCTTGTGCATGTGTCCTCCTACCCCTCCAAAGTAAATTATGCCGAAAACAAAAGATTTCTTTTTATATTTTTACCAGATAACAGAATCACAAGGATTATTATGAATGTCTCATTTCTGTGGCATTCACTACACTACCTCCAAGTAGCAAAGAGATTTTATTGTGCTAGACACCACACAAGGTCACAGATGTTACACACAAAGAATGGCAATCAGCAAGTATGGTTTGCACATAGAGACTACCACTTTTCCAGAGTCCTTTAACAGACAAAACCAGGAAAGAGTGGAGGGGAAGAGAACAGGAAAACAGTAACAGTCTGAAAAAAAAAAAGGGGAGGGAAAAAAAAAATATAGAGGGCTCCACAGACATCTTAACACATTGGAAGACACGATGGTTGGCAGTCAGTTTCCCTTCTCAGGTAACATCTGGCATTGGAAGTTGCTCCTCTTTTCTAGAAGAATCAATAGACAAATGGGAGAAAGAACACTTGGCCAGCTATAACTACAAGAGTTATAAAGTGCTACCAAACACAAATACATCCTCTGTGCAATCCACTCATTTAGCCAAGTCCATGACTTATGGATAGGACTGCCTAGACCGTTAACAAGTCACAAAAGGTCTTGCAAAATACAGGTGAGCATAGCATCATTGTGCCTGAAGTTCATAACTGCTGTTCTCCATCCAAAAAATTCTGCTTGTTGGCTTTGCCTCTTTCTAGTTTGAAAAGCATCAAGAGCCTGTCTCATCAATGTTTCTAAGCTGCATCTAAAGTCTCAAATCTTTTAACACATCGAAACAGGAATTTTGCTGGCAAGAGAGAGACTTCACTCTTTATAATGACACCGAGTACACAACACCTATTCCATTACTCCTTTGGTAGTACCCACCTCATTTCAAATACAAAGAATCACAGAATGGTTTAAGTTAGAAGGGACATTAGAAGAACATCTAGTCCAAGTCCCCTACCAGGAACAGGGATATGTTTCACTAAATCAGGTTATTCTTAGCCCCATCCAAACTGAACATTAACACTTCCAATAATGAAGAATCGACAACTTCTCTGGGCAACCTTTTTCACTGTCTCACCACCCTCACTGTAAAAAGAATCAATTTGTGTCTAATCTAAACCTACCCTATCTACTCCATCTTCCTTGTATTCAAAACCAGAACTCAATCAGCCAAGTCCCAGTACTGATTTCAAGAGCATCCCATAGCCTGATGTTGTCCCTCATCTGTTTTCCAGTGGTGCAGGACAAGAAACAATCAGTTTTGCTTCAGCAGAGAGGTTTCAGATTGCACAACCCATTTATAAGACCAGGTAACAGGCAACTCTGGAAGGTCAGGCAGCTTCCTCTCACTATAACTGTTCCAGGAAGAGTAACACATTTATATAGAGGTCTTGCAGAAATACTCCCACAAGACAAGGAAAGAGACCACCTGACTTCAAAGTCTCATCTGTCTTTTTAAGCTAAAGGTATTGTCATGCACAAAAGGGAGTTTGAGCTTAGCTCCATCAGCAAAAGGGACACTCAACTTGTGCTAAACCATTGCTGGGCCAGGAATGAAAAGGCATCAACAGCAAAAGACATGAACTTCACAGGATTTCACAGCAAGAGCTGAACACACACACATTACTGCATGGAGGAGCAGACAGGTACAGACTCAGGGTCTGAGTCTGAGATTATAGTGTATGCAGGTGAAAGTAGAAGCACATCAGAGATCAGAGTAAGATGCCATTTAACCAGTAACTACCCTTCAGGAAAGAAAGCAGAGGTAATTAAAATCACTGTCTTCTATCCATATATTTACTTCCATTACTTCTGCCTCTTGTTTAGGGAATGGCAGGATTAGAAACTAGTTTCCCTCAGCATGCACAGTATAAATACGCTTGCCAAGCCTTGCTTTTCAAGGTGATACATTATCACAACATTGAAAATTATGCAACAAAACAGTACTGAAGACATCTCATATGCTATTAAAAAACCTGTCAACAGGATTTTTCTTCTATGTATCACAGAACCAGTTGTTTAGTATTTTTGAAACTGTTTAGTTTTTAGTCTAAACAGTACAGTAGGACAATAAGGAAAACAGATAATGGCATGAAAAAAATCAAGACTAAAATCCAGTCAGGAAAGTCCAAAAAAGGGTATTCACACTACTGGAGTAAAAAACCCAAACAACAACAACAACACCACCACAGATATCTGTTTCTTCTACATTCCCAAACCACCTGAAGAACTCTAAAGAATGGCCAGTTCCTTTAGCAGCAGCACTGAAATGTAGCACTACTTTGCAAGAACACACATATTTATTAGATGTCACTAACCATTTGAAGGGGGAGGGAACCTAAGTCTGGTACCTTTCTGTTGTCAGAGCTCTGGAGTCTTTAATTTGTATTATAATAACGCCTGAACTGCCTTAGTCCATATTTAAACAACCCCAGTGGAAGATACCAGCTGCCCTGTGGTTGTGACTTCAATTTGTCATACAGCAAGGACCCATGACAACTCATCCTGGCTTACAAATCCCTCCTTCTTTGTCAATAGGGACCACGTCAAATCTGTACTGTCCACAGCTCAGTTTCATGGTTTGTAAGATGAAGAAACTCAGCTCCAAAGCAGCCACTTCATGGATTCAAGATTGGGTAATTAGCAAACAAAATTTAGCCTCATACTGTGAGAAAATACACCATGCATAAACATGCAGTCTCTCCCTCTCTAAACATAGGAAGTTATTCAGAAGACGGGGGGGCAGTGGGAAACAACTAGCCACAGCTACTGAAGACCTTTTATCCCATGCCACATTAAAAAAGCTGGACATTAAGTAGTCTTCCAGAGGAAGCATTTAGTTCCACATTCTTCCCTACAGGTCTGAACAAGTTCGCAAGCCTGAATAGCAGATTTCTCCTCAGAGACCCATCAATACCGCCTTTCATCCACTCAATCATTAAGTGGCCACTGTTCATACTCAGCAGCTATTTTCTAAACCCACAATATTTCAGCTGGATCAAAACGAAGATAATTAAAATATCAGGAGGCAGTCATTCAAGTTAATACCTACACAGGACAGCCTCAAGCCAACAGCCCTGTGTTGGTAACGTCACCAACACCACTGGGGACTCATCATTTCTTCCCACACAAGCAGAAACCCTAATTTCTGGCCATCCATTCAACACAACCTCCATCCCACAAGCAGTCATAACAATCTCCAGGACCCGAAGTACCAACAAGCATTTGAGTTGACCACAAAAGTATCTCACTGGGGGAAAGGCAACAGCCAGGTACCCAAGTTTTCAATGCTTAATGAACTTTGCTTCTTGACAGACAGTGAAGTGCAAGTACGCTTATTGCAGGCCACTTTCTCTCCATTTCACTCATGAGAAGATAAATAATCCCTTTCGAGCTCCAAATTAGACCCCTGGATTGCTCATAGGCAATGAGCATCCATGTGGCTTGCTCATGGATGGCACTGTTAAGAGACATCACCAACACAGCTTTATTAACAAAAAAACCCCAAATTATGCCTTTACACAGAAGGCTTCAGACACACTACAAACCATATGTGACTTCTGTGGCAAAAAAAACCCCAAACATCTCATGCTTGGGTGAGAAGCATGGTGGTAGGTCCTGTAGAAGACAAACCAAGAACAAATGTGAACATTTCTGAGCCATGAACCAAGTGTCTCTAGTTACACACTCATCAGTAGCATTGTTACTCACCAACACAAGCTTATTCCTGCAAGAGTAGTTTGTTAAAGGATGACTGTACTTCACCTAGCACCCTAGAACTAAAATCAACTACACATCGCTTATGGTTGTTGACCAGAAGAGTGAAAAGTGCAGATTTCACACAAAATCCCACAAGACAGACAAATTCTTCATGATCAACCATCTTAGGATTAAGATGTTCCAGTCAGGCTTCTCCACTAAAAACTGAGAGAAGTCCTGTAGTTTCAGTTACAGAAGAGGAGTTCTGGACACTTTTGTTTAGAATTTATCAGTCATTCGTAGATGTCATCTCTTCTGCCTGCAAACACTGGGTTATCGCAGTGGTGAACAGCAACATGTCTTAATCAGTAAAAAAAGAAAGTGGTGTGTATGTGAAAATAGAAACCGATTATACTGGTAGCTTAAAAAACATCCCCTCATTAACTCCATGCTGTAGATGCACCCAATTTCTTCTTGTCCTAGGGGGAGGGAGTAGAAGTCACTAAACCTGCACCCATAGCTTGCCTTTCTGTAAAATGGGAGCCATTCTTTGGAGCCAAGTCACACAGAGAGCACTTTGATGATGAAAGCTGCTATGGTCTTAGCCACAAAGCTACCAGACATTTTGTCTCCAGTGCTTCCAAACATCTTACCATCCAAGCTATCTCAGCCCAGCAGGAAGAAGTCAATCAATGTCCTTAAAGGTCAGCACAAATCCTAGCAAACAAAGCAGTGCTTGGCACCTTACAGTATCAAGGTAGACATAATTTTCAAATTGAAAATATACCCTTGAAGAGGAAAATGTATTTCTATATATGTAGCCAAAAGAGACTACTTTATTCTGAGGAGTAGCCTCTTTATGATACTAACTCAAACTTCTCTGTACTCATCTTTGCATGCTCTGAAGTAGACCAAGAAGTCTTTTTTACATATAGTTCCTATTTTGCTCTCTGCTTATCTGCAAGACCGCACTGTCTTTGGGTAGACCATGAACCTTAAAAATGTTCTTCAGAAGTTGAAAACACATAGGCTGCTATGCACAAGATGCCATTCAGAGATTCATCAAGAATACTCCATCAACTCTTGCAACTTCTGCACTTCAAAAAAAAAAGACAAAAAAATTTTAACTTTTCAGGTATTTTATAACAAATATTTGGATTCAGTTCATGCAAACTCAGAGCTCAGGAAGGAAGCAGCAACCTCCACTGAATATGACCCTCTGTTAGGTATTAACCAGCACTAAGCCTATAATTACACAGACTTCTTGTTCTCCAACATTTGTTCAGTCAATTGTGTTTCATGCAGCACTGCACAACTCCTTCCACACTTACAAGCTCACAAACCTTATTGTGCAGCTCTTGGTATCCTGCCAGGTCCAAAAGGAATACTCTTAAGAGATATTAAAAATCCTTGCCCTGGGTATGTCACAGGATAAGCCAGCCCCGTAACACACTTATGTAGCAAATGTTCAGCAGTTGTATAAATTGTTAACATTCACAGAAGAGTATTTGGATCGAGAAAGCATGTGTTCCTAAACTACTTGTGAGTATGTTCCCAGCTATGCCCTGTTCCTTGAACCTCAGTGTTTAAGCAGGCATGCAGTGGATCTCTTCCTGCACCATCATTTAGCCCTCGCTTAATGTTAATCCCTCCCCCTCCAAGATGTTTACAGAAAGATACTGCAGCTGCTTGGAAAAGGCAAGAATTTCAGAGTATGCAAACCAACTGCCTGAGCAAGCAGGTTGTTGGGAGGCAGAGGGGGTAAGAAATCAGAGCAGCTGGCTATGCTCTGAATGCCTCAGTGATAAAACCTTTGAGGAACAAAAAAAAATGAGAAGAAAAGCTGAAAATTAATTCATTTTAGATTTTTTGTGAAGAGGAAGAAACACCAGTTCGCTAGGTTTGAAATAGTTGTCCTAAAGACTGTTGTGTAAGGGACATGAGAGTGCAACATGGCAGATGTGCTTCCTCTCCAAGCCTGTACCTACCTGTGTGTTGCACACAAAACCATAGAATGGCTTGGGTTGCAAGCGACCTTACAGATCATCTGCCCCAACCCCCCTGCCATGGGCAGGGACACCTTCCACTAGACCAGGTTGCTCTGGGATGCATCCAACCTGCCCTAGAACTCTTCCAGGGATGGGCACTCACCCGCAACTTCTCTGGATAACCTGTTCTCAACATACTCACAGTAAAAAAATTTCTTACCTATATCTATTCTAACCCTGCCCTCTTTATTGAAGCCATTCTCCCTTGTCCTGTCACTACATGCCCTTGTCAAAAGTCTTTCTTCAACTCTCTTGTAGACTCGTTTTGGTACTCAAGGTGCAGTAAGGTCTCCCTGGTTCACGGAGTGCTGCCTCTCAAGCCTGTCCAAGTCCCTCTNATGCATCCAACCTGCCCTAGAACTCTTCCAGGGATGGGCACTCACCCGCAACTTCTCTGGATAACCTGTTCTCAACATACTCACAGTAAAAAAATTTCTTACCTATATCTATTCTAACCCTGCCCTCTTTATTGAAGCCATTCTCCCTTGTCCTGTCACTACATGCCCTTGTCAAAAGTCTTTCTTCAACTCTCTTGTAGACTCGTTTTGGTACTCAAGGTGCAGTAAGGTCTCCCTGGTTCACGGAGTGCTGCCTCTCAAGCCTGTCCAAGTCCCTCTGGATGGCATTGTTCCCCTCTACCACGGTGACTGCACCACACAGCTGGGTGACATCATCAAACCTGCTGAGGAAACACTCAATCCCACTGTTAATGTCACCAACAAAGTTGTTAAACNTCAACATACTCACAGTAAAAAAATTTCTTACCTATATCTATTCTAACCCTGCCCTCTTTATTGAAGCCATTCTCCCTTGTCCTGTCACTACATGCCCTTGTCAAAAGTCTTTCTTCAACTCTCTTGTAGACTCGTTTTGGTACTCAAGGTGCAGTAAGGTCTCCCTGGTTCACGGAGTGCTGCCTCTCAAGCCTGTCCAAGTCCCTCTGGATGGCATTGTTCCCCTCTACCACGGTGACTGCACCACACAGCTGGGTGACATCATCAAACCTGCTGAGGAAACACTCAATCCCACTGTTAATGTCACCAACAAAGTTGTTAAACAGTGCCAGTCCCAATACATGACACATTCGTTTTTCCTTACTGTAGTTACCATCCTTAACAGCTGGATTGAAACTAGCCCTTAAAATCATTCAACTGAATATTCCTAATCTCCACAGAGATCTCAAGCTTCAAATAAAGCACAGCTGGGGAAGAGCTGTTGCACTACGACATGTCACGGTGAAATAAATTTGCCCAGGTTCTCTGGTACACGTTTGCTGTCCCTTGGATTTACACAAAGGCTGAGGACTTGCCGCTGTACTTGCTGTAGTAACTGTCTCAGCAGTTCTATTTGTTCCACCAACTTTTTTTTTCCCACTCAGTTTATATTATTGTGTGAATATATACAAGGCCATCCCTCATAAGCAAACTGGGCTATTTAACAAACAACTTTTAATCCTTGATGTGGACACCTCCTGGTCCCAGCTTCTACAAAAGCAAGATTAAAATGCTGCCTCTGGTCACTTCCTAGAAGGAGCTAAGTGGCTGCAAAAACATAAATGTTTCTCATGCCCATATCTTCACGTCTCTCTCTTCGGCTTTGACCAAGAGCTTTGCATGACTGAAGGCAAAGATGCAACATTGCCTAGTCCAGGAGCCCCAGTAGCAGCAACGGCATGAAGGGTTCACCTCCTCTAGAGTATTAAAGTAGAGGTTACTACTAGAAGCAAAGGTTTATTTTACTGAGCTTTCAGCTAAACAAATATAAATAAGGCACATACACATATAATAAAAGAGTATCTAAAATATTCCAAGAACTCACACCTCATTTGGGAACATTGTTTTGTTCATTAACAGGACAATACCTGCACATCCCTCATATGCAGGGAGATGAATGAGAGTAATTGCTAATACACACCTGACCCATAAAAATTTAGTAAGTCCTAATTTAGTAAATTTAGTGAATAAATGAAGTCACAGACAACCTGTATTCATCCAACTCCTCATTACTCATCTTCCTCCCATGCCCACCCCACAGGTGTCAGGTGCTGTGCATACACAGCAAGCCCCTGCTCTGTCAAAACACATGCTGGCAGAAGAGGCAAGACAAATAAAGAACATGCTAAAAGCCAAAGAAACGCTATCAAGCAAGGGATGAAGTACGAACACAGACAATTTCAATGTTTTCAGAGGTGTTGTCTTTTTCCTTCAGGATAGCAGAGAACAATGTGATTAAAAGGAATGTAAAATCAACTGAGAAGGAAAAGCAGCATTAAAGAAAATCTGCTCTGCATGAGAAGACAAGTTCTTTTGAAACCCATCCACAACAGGCCCTCCCAAAAATTAACTGCAATGATTTGCTTTGCACTAAAAGAGACACTGAAATTAACAGCACATTGCAGCATCTAATTTCTCAATTGCCAGAAATGAGTTACAAACCATTCAGATCAAATACTCCCTTCCCACAGGGAGCTATAAAAAACTCACCACATTCAAAAACAAGCCACACAGCATTTGCAGTAGCACACAGGACTACTCCTCTGAGGGGACATGCACGTTTTTTTTTTGCTCTTATAAACTTTGATTACTTTGAAAAAGATCTTGCATAAGAGTATAACAAATCCTAAGTGCCAAATACTCAGTTAATGTATCGTAGGAAACACCAGGGCTGTCACAATGGATCAAAATAAGGATGGGATGGGCAGACATGCTCCCACCTTATGATTTTTTAATCAGATCCGGAAATCTCAAAGCATAGAAATCCAATTCTAGAGCTCAACGGCCAAGTACAATTCCCATTGTGGACTTTCCACAAACAACCCAGTGATCATGTACACCACATTACTCAACAAAACTGACCCTTGTTTTGCATGGAAAAAATGGACTTCCCTTGACAGGGGATTGAAGTTCCAGATGTTCTGTTCAGCCTGAAAGGAGACTAAGGGAAGACTTCATTGCAGTCTACAGCTTCTTCACAAGTGTAAGTGGAGGGACAGGCACTGATCTCTTCTCTCTGGTGACAAGCTACAGGACCCGAGGAAACAGCATGAAGCTATGTCAGGGGAGGTTTAGGCTGGATATCAGGAGAAGTTTATTCACCCAGGGGATGTCTGGGCCCTGGAACAGGCTCTCCAGGGAAGGGGTCACAGTACCAAACCTGACAGATTTTAAGAGGTGTTTGGATGAAGCTCTCAGACACATGGTGGGATTGTTGGGGTGTCGTGTGCAGTGCTAAGAGCTGGACTCATTGATCCTTGTGAGTCCCTTCCAACTCACAATATTCTGTGACTCTATGATGTATAATAATGTGCGGTACAAAGAGGACGTTTATTAACTGTTCTTATATTTCCTCAATAACGTCGTTTCTCCAAATCACTTAACTTTATGCTGGGTTGATTTCGAGCAGGTTTTGTTGAGTATTAGCCACAAAAATAGTTTTGGTAGAGGGTGGAGAAAAATTTGGGGTGTATGGAGAAAACATTAAAGACCATTCAAGAGACCTCAGCCAACAAGAGACAACCTTGCTGCCAAAAAAAGTGATTTGTTAGTCACATTGACATATATTGCCCATATGAAGTTTCAAATGTACACAGTATACAGACACCAACTGCAACAACCACATTGCTTAGAATCGTAATTCCAGTTTCTGTATCTTTGTCAAGATCAGGCAGAGCTCAAAATTAACAACAGGTACACCTGAGCTAGTTCTGTGTTACTGTGAACAAAGAGAAAAATCAGTCCACATGTACTGCATCTTCATCACCTCAGCTGCAGCACCCATCTGCATCCACTGGCAAGACTTCAGAGTAATTTAAGCTCTTGATTAACCCTACCATCTTTACAACAAAGTTTAAGGTAGAGCAATACATATGATAAAAGAACCTGTGAACCATTTAGTTAAAAAAAGGCAGATGCTGCATCAAATCCCTCAGCACTGCAGGGCATGTGGGGCCTTGATCACAGCCTGTGATGACAAATAGGCACAGATAGTGCACTTGGGTATGCGTGGGCAGACCCCTACGCAACATCTCCAAGATCCTGCCAGAAACCTGCCCACACAGATCTGACTACGTGAAACGGCACTTAAAATGCTAATTTTCACTTTACTACTAAAGGTATGATTAGTTGAAAGGTGCTGGTTAACTATCAGAAAATAGCTACTTTTCCTTAGAAATTGTTGTGCTCCTTTGTACAAAATTCGCAAAGAATCCTAGTGCATCTCATCAGTAGTACAGCATCAGCTGCATCAAACCGAACTACAGGTAAAAATTCTTTGTTCTACTCATGCTAAATAATGAGCAGTTTTTTTTACAACCATGACAACTACCATGCTGCTAAAGATCTGCAGTGATTCCTTCCAAACCTCCCCCCCCCAGTTCACAAAACAGGTTCCACTACTACGGAGCATTAAGAAAAAAATATTCACACCTGTGCCCATCTCCATAAGCTCATGTCAACATGTTTTCTGATGAGCAGCATTCCCATGCAAGTAGCAATGTGTAGAAGAAAAAAAATTAATCCACACAGAGGCCTGCTGGCTTAAGAGCAAGGAAAAACAAATGCATCACTTATGGAAAGAAGGAAAGAATAAACATAATCAATGTCCCTCTGTGATGAAACCCAAAACCACACTTCATCTGGAACAGAAGATCTCCTGCGTGTTCTGTGCACTGCTCACTAAAATGATTCCAGGATTTGTGATAGTTTCCTGCTTTTGGGCGGTTTCTTTCATTTTAAAGTGCTGTCATTATGAAAAATCCAAGGGGCTTGAGACCCTGAGGACCACCACTGCCAGGTCTGCAGCATTGTCTCGACAGATACACAGAGACTCCCCACACCTCTCTGCAATCTGCCTGCTTTTGACAAGCCACACTTTTAATTAAATGTCTCCTATGATCTGTTGAGAGGAAAGTGCATATGAACACTTGCCAAAAAATAACTTCTAGTGCAAACAGCTTCTCCAACCCACCCCCTCCCTCAAAAACCAAATACACTACAAGCAATTCACCTCTGCCAGGCTCCCGCCCTAGAGCAGACCCTGTCCTCCACACTACCCGGCAGCTCTTTCTCCCGCAGCTCTCGGTGCTCACCAGCCCTGCACGGATTAAAACACCCAGAGAAATCCCGTGCCCCTGGCTGGGAGAAGCACAGCGTGCACAGTTGCCGCCTTTAAATTACGGCAGTCCCCCATTATCTGACACGTCCCTCAGCATCTCCCGACAACTGCATCTTTCCCAGTCGGCCCTGGCAGGAAGACAAGCTGCCCTTGTCCAGGGAAACACTGCAGTATTCTGCAGTACGGCCGTGAGCCGGAGGCTGGGCGCCTCGAGCCTTTGGGTTTGGGGGAGATATGACGGGCAGAACACAGCACCGCTTTTACGCTCTTTATTTCCACGAGAGAAGGGTGGGAGGCACCCGCTCACCCAAAGAAAACCCTGCAGAAGTGCCCTTGGCTGCCAAGGATAGATTGGGAGCGCCTCTCTCAAAGGGACCCTTTGGCAAAGACGGGATCAGCACAGTCAGGTTTCTGGTGGCTGGTGGAGAGACCCGGCGACTTGAAACCTTTGCATCCATTCACAGAAAGAAGGAAATGCCACCTCCACGAGCATATACAGCGTGAAAATAATACCACATAATCGACTGAGCTGCAATTTTAATTCAGGTGCACATCAACTTTCGAGCATCTCCAGACAGAGATTTTTTTGCCATCGCGCCCATCAGCCTGGCACCGAGATGCTCACACTGCCCTTCCCAGCCCCACCCCACGGCCCGGCTCCTCCGCACCACGTTCCCGCCCGCTGCATTCATTCTGCTACCGATCTGACAGCCCACACCAGGGGAGAAAAAAGGAGAAGAAAAATATTTGTAAAATAAAGAAGAAGGTTTGGAAATCGCTGACCCTGATACAAGGTAACAGCTTGCATGTTTGAGCAGGACAAATAGAGAAAAGAGGGCAGGAGAAGGGAGGGAGAGGTCGTGTCCTGCAACCAACTCGCAAGCCCCAAACCCTGGGTGTGAAGCCAGGGAGCCCCTCTGCCAGGCTGGTCCCGCCGGCGGGGACCCAGCCCCGAGGCAGCATCCGCCCAGTGCCGCGGGGGAGGTCGCGCCGCTGCCAGCCCCCGATGCGGCTGCACCGCCCGGGGCGAAGTTTCGCCGGGCCAGGTGGGAAGAGGCTTCCCTTCCCCTGTGCTCCCCCACACCCCTCAGCTTTTTACCTTCATGTCGCTTATGATGGTCTGGAAGAGCCCTCCGAGCGCACTACATTCCTTCTCTATCACAGCCTCCATTTTCCTGGCTTGAGCTCACTGGAGGAGCAGGATTTTACCGCTACCGCTGGAACTGCACTGCTCAGCTGGAGGAAAATCAGACACCCCAGGCTCCCACCTCACCCAAAAAAAAAACAAAACCAAAAAACAAAACAAAACAAAAAAAAAACCAAAAAACCACTAAAAAATAATCAAAAAACCCCAAAACAACGGAGGGGACGAAGGGGCAAACAAGCTGATGTAGGCAATGAGAGGGGGAAAAAAAAAAACACAACAAACACCCCAACACACCTGAACCCGTCTGCCTACACCTCTACAACGGGATAAAATCCAGCGCTACTGGCGCCTCTCTCCTACGCGCACGTCCCCGGCACCCGGGCACTCAGCGCCGAGCGGGCACTACGAGCCCATGCGGGAGCAGCCACAGGCCCCATCTCTGCGCATCGCGGCCCCGGCCCCCCGCGCCTCCCGGCACGGCAGCGCTCAG